>OY723385.1:17114160-17618305 GCA_963210295.1 Ophion ellenae | reverse complement strand
TTGGCAACAAAAGAGGCTTTGGATAATGACAAGAATAAAAAAAATATAACTCCTGTATTCCAACGATGCAAACCCAAACAAACAACCTTTAGAGCATCTCAGACCTTCCGAATAATCGAACGCCATCGAGCTCATCGACAAACTATAAAATAGAAAAACTTGGTATATTGAGCGTGAATGTTTTGTCTCCAGAAAACCTAATCACATTCATTCTGTTCCAATTTCCTTACTTTTATCAACGCACAGTGTTTCAAAGTCTCGAAAAATGTGACAAAATCGAAAAAGTACGATATTTTTTTCAGGAAAATGATCTTACACTATTGTAGGGATGACTTTGCCGCATACTATGCCGAAAGGCCAGAACGGTAAATCTCTATATCTGTTCTCGAGCATCAGCCCGAGTTAACGCTTTCGGAACGATGCGCGTCAGACGCAGTCGCTCCGAAATATTTGTAATTATTTAAAAGTGAATAGTTAATGCTTGGTGTGTTCGATTTGAATGTGGCTTGATGGAGAGTATTCCTTAAGGCGTCTGGCCACCTTGGCCGATCGAAAAATGGGTATATTTAAAAATAATAATAAACTCGAAAGTATGGCCGGAATATTTTTTTTTACACAACGTCAGAAAGGGCTTTAAGAATAACGTTAATAAATTTCCGTTCAAAATATTAAGAAATGGCGCCGATATGCACATTGCCGCGAAGGCCCTCCGCACGATCGTTACGTTACCCGGTCATGTCACATCTGAAAAAAACAATCAGCTCATTCGTGAGTAGTGTCGCTATAATGTAGCGTAGCGGTTTTTTTTTTCGATCGTTAAAAAAATTATGGTGAGCCATAATTTCGGTGAAAAATACAAATTTTTTTCTTCGGCTCACCATGATTTTTTTAATGGTCGAAAAAAAACCGCTACACTACTTTGTAGCGACATTACTCACGAATGAGCTGATTTTTTTTCTTCAGATGTGACATGACCGGGTAACAGCTGGGACAACGACCGCGCGTATCGTGCGGAGGGCTTTCGCGGTAATGTGCATAACGGCGCCATTTTTTAATATTTTGAAGGGAAATGTACTAACGTTATTCTTAAAGCCCTTTCTGACGTTGTGTAAAAAAATAAAAATATTCCGGCCCATACTTTCGAGTTTATTTTTTTTTTAAATATACCCATTTTTCGATCGGCCAAGGTGGCCAGACGCCTTAAAGTATGTAAAATTCGAATATAAATTACCCTTTTACTGATTTTTGTTTAATTCTTACTAAAATAACGTGAAATATCAACTCTTCAGAAAATTTAATTTCCAATCGAGCGGGTCGCAATATCGAGCCACCTTTTTTAACCCATTTTGACCACTTTGGTTTAAAATGTAATACATAGTTTAGACTGTTTTTCATCGAATATTGCAACAGCTGCTTTGCAATGCTTATCTTTTTTATAACCAACTTTATTTCGAGCGATGCGCTCGAGCGCACTAAACGCGCAGCGGGGCAGTTGAAACCCGACCTTTACCGCGTGCTTATCTGCATTTCGAATTAAGGGACTCAAATAGTCTTGTGTTTTATATTGTACCTTTTTACATCCGGACGTACACGCCCGCTCTTCATGGATTGTACTTCGGAAATCAGTACTTATAGCCTGACTTTAATTTCATCTGATTATCTTTTATCAAAGTACGCTTGATAAAAGCGTACTTTGTACGTTTTACACTATTCCAAAAATTAAAGGAATAGAACATTTCTCAATTTTTTAGCGTTTTTGAAGCGCTGTACTTTGTGAAAAATGGTCGTACCAAGATGACAAAAAAAGCATCACGCAATCATAAGAAATAGCGCGTTAAAATGGTTCCACATCTGTTTGTTTTTTTTTCAAGGGTCCTCGGGCTCGGCTTTTTTTTAAGTTAAATCAATGCATACATCAGTTAGCTTGTTTGTTCAGCTACAATTTGTTTTTTTGTTCCTTTACGTCATTTTTTCGCTGAGATATCCGACTTTGAATGAAAAAAGATCCTTTTGTCTTTGATCATTGATATCTCAGTAACCAATGATCGCACAGGGAATAGAAGAGCAGCTTTGAATACTTGAATAAATTTCCTACAAGAGCATTGGGTTGATTTGTGGGAAAAAAATGTTTCACCCTTAACATTAATTTGAAAAAGTACATCATAATGACTTTTTATGGTTTTTCAGTAAATCTACCACTACTTTACAAATATTGATAGAAAGACTATTGTATTGTTCCTAAACATCGTGGAATGACTATCAAAATGGAGGGGGCCAATTTTTTCGACATTTTTCACAACTTTGCTCTAGTTGCTTGCTAAATTTGAGAAAAAAAAATCGAAAAATGAAAAAAAGAAAATTACGATTTTTTTGTAGAACATTTGTGAAACATTTCAGAAAAAAATATTAACTCATTTTTTACACGATTCGGCCTTTGTGTGCCGTAATTTCACTCATCTTTAACTGTATTATTTAAAAGTTCATACCCCTACGTTGTATTCACTACTCGATCTGAGAACATTTATGCGGTTTTTTCGGCGAAGGTTATTAGGGTTACAAAAAACAGTTTTTTTCACAATTGATCTTTTTTTTTGGAAGAAATAAACTGACTAACCGTTTTTTGTGTAACTAATATTTTTTTGGAAGGAAAAAATGAATTAACAGTTTTTTTTTTTAAACCAATCTTTTTTTTGGTAAATTTTTCCAGTTTTAGTAAGTAAAATAATCAAATTTTTTGTGAACTTTGATTTTTTTTCTATTTTTGATCATGCCTAGTTTTGAAAACAACTGTTTTCTAGAACCCTAGTAACCTTCGCAGAAAATATCGTAAATTAATGACATAAACGTCCTCAGTTCGACTAGTGAATACAGCTTGAGGGTAGTATTGTTTCCTAAAATGTGGAATTTTTGAATTTTGATATTTGGTTTTCAGGTCGGCAACCTTGGAAACCCTCATAAATGGATTCTCGGAAGAAACTCAGAAGTTTTTTTTGTGAAATGTCGGCCATTTTGGATCGGTCACTACGAGTTCCAAAATATGGATTTTGGATTCGTCATGGGTATCGCCGAAAATTTCTATACCCGCATTTTCAATTAAATCTGACAAGTTTTTTGCACAAATATCGACCATTTTGTATCCGCTATTTTGAGTTTCTGCATTTGCATTTCGGATTCGTCGTCAGCAGCTTCGAAAACCCTTATAAACGGATTTTGCTTCGAATCTGACATTTTTTTGATATTTTGTCACAATTCTCGAGACTTTGAAACACTGTGCAGCGGGCAGAAACGTTTTTTTTTTGCAGATTAAAATTTTAGATCTCTCAGTCAGCAACCTAAAGAATTTTGGCGTGATTTTTGGGACCGTAATTTGAGAACCTAAAAGAAAATATTCGTTGCATTGCAACGATGCGAACTTCCTAATGGCTTTTGTCGAATATTTTACAATGTTCGATAAACAAATCAATCCTACACGGTGAAATAAAAAAATATGGTGTAATAATATTTTAACTCGCTCAACATTTTGTTCAATCATTGCGCAATCTTCAATACAAATCCTTAACGGTTAAAAAACATTGCGCAATTCGTAATATTGTGCAATATAATTGAACGTTTAGTTATCTTGTTATCATACACTTTTTCAATGGCGGATTTAAGTTTACGAGAAGTAGTCACATTTTTGCTAATTTGTCCTAAGTTCCACAACTTGAATTTACTAACAAATATTTACCGTCATAACAAAAATAAAACATTTATTTTCGATTCTTGTTTTTACGATCATGAAATGAGCCAAACGTGCCGGCTATTCTTTTTCATGTCGCACAACCGCTTAATTATGCCGGAATGTTTTTCTTCAAGAAATCGATCGACGGTAGCTCGTAGTTCGCTACATCGCTCGAGTTTGCGAGAATTTATTGGAGAAAGCAGCCACTGGGCATCGAGAATTTCGTACTTATATATAGATATCAAAATAAAAATAGTAAGAGATTCCGTCGATTCGCCATGTGGAACGAGGAGGAACACAACCGTATACGAAACGCGAAAAGTCTGCTCTCTTCTCGTAACTCGGCGTTTCGTAAGTTTACGTTCAAAACGTTTCTCGCGCGTGGCGCGTTTCAAGTTTCCGTTAGCGACATTCGGTAAAGAAAAGGTGCACGCTCTCGATCGGAGCACGAGCTTTCACGAAAAGGATTATCTTTCGTTTTCTTTCTTTCTATTTTATTGCGAAAAAAAAACAACGAATTTTGTAAGCACATTTTCGAATTGAAAATTGGTCGCGTAAATAATGAAGTGTCGGTCATAAATTGCCGAAAAATGCGATGAGAAGATCGAAAAATACACAAGAATACAATTTTTCAGGCATTCTTAAGGGGGAGATACCTTTAGGCAAGGAAAAAATGGATAATTGTCATGATTTTTCTTTAAGAGGAAGATTTCTTCGCCATTTTTGAGAGTTAGGGTATGTTTTATTACTTCTTTCGGTTGTTACATGGTATTTCTTTGGTATAAGTCTTAAAAAATGGCGGAGGTATGACACGGTCTTCTAAGCGTGTTGCGGCGGATGTTGTCAGACGGCGTGACATGTAGCGTCGGCGAGATTGATCTGAAAAGAAAAACCAACGAAGATTTTTCTTTCACTAACACTCACACACATGAGATGAACCAAGGAGAAGTGAGAAAGGTTGAAAATCGATGAAATGGTACGTTTTCAAAGAAAAAGATTACATTTTTTCTAAAAAATGGCTCCATTATGCAATAAAAAAATACTTTTTTAAATTTATTTTTAAACACATTTAGGGTCATGTTTTGGACAATAAGGTTAGACAGATTTATACCAAATTGCATCAGAATCGGTCGATTAGTATTTTTAGCTATACGTCACGTCAAAGTAATAATAAAACGTACCTTAAGTCTAAAAAATGGTGAAGAAATCTTTCGTTAAAAAAAATCATGAAAATCAGCAATTATTTTGCTCGCCTAAAGGTATCATCCCCCTTAAGGTCGCGAGAAATATCTGACGGTCGAATTTGCGAAAAAAAACGTTTTTCTTTCAATGAGGGGAGTATCATGGTTAAGCCAAAGTTAGGATTTGTTCGTTTAGGTTTGTTTTTACCCGAAAATTGCGAAAATCGACATCCAAAAGGGGTAAGGCGAGCCAGCCGATTGGTAAGTGGATGAATCCATCCGGAAGCCAGATCGATTTCGCGCGAAATGAGCCTAGGTAGAAGTCCCTGGGCCGAAGGGGCGATTCTGCAGAAGACAAAAAAAATTTTGATTTTCAAAAGTCCGAACAAACCACATTTACCTTTATAATTCCTTCCCGAATTCACACTTCTCATTTTTTTTACATGATTTTCTTTCGAACTCGCGCAAACATTTCTAGAATATTAATGAACAATACAAAACATCGAACTTCCGGCGAATCCTGCAAGCACGTAACCTCTCGAATTGAAATATGGAAATTGCGTGCACGCCAAACAAAGTGCAGAAGGCGAGTTTGACGTGTGCTTGCGATTTCTCGGCCACACGCCTGAAAGATCGATTGCCACGCGTCACTTTGGAAGTCGGAACAAACCTTCGTGGTTTCCGGCTCTCTAACTGTACTCTTTTCTTATTTACTTCTTCGACTCGGCGAGTCCGGAAATTGGAATGCTCGTCGTGGTCAACTATATAGACGCCGATTTAATAATTCCACGAACAAGTTTCGCGTGAATACAACGAAGCTAGCTCCGTGTCGCTTTTATCGAACATAGCCTCCGCGATATATTTATACACTTTGGGCAGAGGAAGAGCATGTATAGCGCGGAAATAATCGCAAAGTTCACAGTCCGAGAGTCCTTCGAACTTTTTTCACCCTACGGATTGTTTTTTGTCTCGTTTTTTCCCCACTGCGCCGTTTCGGGGGTTCTTCGACCTTTTCGAAATGTCCCGTAAACAATTCGCCACATTCGCATCGGTTTGTCGCGTGTCACTGCGGAAATTCGTTGTTCGTTCGATTCAACAGCCGCAGCTGTGTCATATTCGTGCTTGTAAATGCTCTGTACCCCCTTTTAAATTGAAAAATCGATGCAGGTAAGATTATCGTGTGCGTGAGGGAGGGAGAGACTTTGCACATGGCGACAATTCTTACGCTATGTATCTCGGTATAAATTCCACGCGCGACCGTAATCTCGAATACAAACTCTACGCCTTCCGTAACAACGGTTGCGTGTTTGGATAACCTTCCGAAAAGCGGAAATCAAATTTCAATCTGAAATTTGGGTAATTATGCAGAAGTGGGGCTCCACCACAATTTTGGCGGGAATTTTTTTTCTTGCCATGAATTGCTTTAATCGGTCACCACTAATAATATTCAGCCCACGGAGGCTGACATTTTCAGTTATTTCCATAAATTATGGGGTTTTGGAGTTCAAAGAAAAAGAAGTTTTCATACAAACATTCTCACAAGATCACCTGTAATAGATGCACACTTGAACGCATGAACACAACAATGACTGTGTTTACGTGATATTGTACCTTCGTTTCGAAATAGATCACACACACACACACACACACACACACACGCGCGCGCGCGCGCGCGCAACGGACAAGTTGAAAAGCACCAAAATGCTCTATTTTACTGCGTGTTTCACCAACCTTCAAAACCACATACATTATGGGAATATTTCAAAATGTCAGCCTCCGCGGGCTGAATATCACTAGTGGAGACATAATAAAGGCGTCCATGCAAAAATAATCCTTTAGCATTGAAATTGGGGTGGATCCCCACTGCATAATTACCGAAATTTGGCATACACATTCCTTTTAAGGGGTGAGATGCAGTCAGAGGTGTGAAAAAACGAGCATTTTCAATATTTTTTTATAGTAATTAAAGAGAGAGATGCAGTCAGAATTTTCAAAAATCGATTTTTCTAAACATTTTCTTGAAGTATGATGTTTCGAAAATATTCCCTGAAAATTTAAAGTCAATCCGATGAATAGTTTCCGGGATATCCTACAATTAGTGAAGGGGATACGTCTATTCCCAACGTATAGACGTGGCTGACAAACGCGCAAACGATAATACCCGGCAAGGCAGAATGCTTCGAAGACAATAACAAATTGATATTTTGGAAGCTTCCACATGGGCAGAAGCCCTATTGTATGGCCCAGGAATTGATGATTCGATGTAAGTATTTTTTTAATTAGTAGTTCTATACATAAATCAACTGTCAAATTGGAAAACTCTTTCAGAAATTTCCAAAAATGTATTACTCAAAAACTATGAACTTTAGCGAAATTTTATAAAGAATACTTTCGTTTTAAAATTGCCCAAAATGTAAAAAAAAAAAAATTCATCCCGAAAAACTTTAATTTTTGGAAAAATTGCTTTAACAATTGAATGCTCGACTTTTCGGCAAAAATTGTGATATTCATGTAGGCATGTAGTGCTTTGCGGTGACCATAATCAAATTTTACTGGATCATACGAAATAAAAAAAAACCAAAAAAAAATAATTAGTTTAATAATAAATCTAGTCCTTAATCGAAGCTTTTTTCAAAAATTAACAAAATGGCGGCTTCCGACAGATAACTTTCGATTTTCGAACAAAAAATCGCTCGTTTATTGTTAAGAAAAAATAGAAATTTTCAACGAAACGAAATTCCTTTGATTAAGGACTAGTTTTTACACACCAAATTTCATCAAAATCTATCGAGTGGTTTTTGAATTATAGTGGTCACCGACTTGAAAAACATAGTTTCGAAAAAAACGCGTTTAAAGTTTTTCGACGTGGATACGGTATTATATGTTCGTAAAATTTTGAGCTTAATGGATGGAGCTAAACGTTTTTTAAATTTATTTTTATCCGCTGAATCCGAATATGACAATTGTTTTGCCAAAAAGTCGAGCATTCAATTGTTTATAGCTAATTGTTAAAACAATTTTTCAACAAATTAAAGTTTTTCGGGATTAATTTTTTTTTTTTACATTTTGGGAAATTTTAAAACGAAAGTACTCCTTATAAAATTTTGCTAAAGTTTATAGTTTTTCAGTAAAACATTTTTGAAAATTTCTGAGAGAGTTTTCCAATTTTACACTTGATTTATGTATAGAAATACTAATTAAAAAATTACTTGCATCGAGTCATCAATTCCTGACCCATACAATGGGGCTTCTACCGATGTGAAAGCTTCGAAATATCAATTTGTTGTTGTCTTCGAAGGATTCTGCCTTCCCGGGTATTATCGTTTGCGCGTTTGTCAGCCACGTCTATACGTTGAGAATCGATTCTTGCAAATTTCAACTTTATGCACGAGGAACTTTTGGTGACTTCGTCTTGTCCGTCTGTTACGGTCTCATCGTTTCTTTTGCTTTAAACCTATGTTCATGAAATGGTATAAGTAGATTCTTCACATGGGGATCTCAAGTAACGAATAGGAAAATATTGAAAAAAAATGTTTAGGGTTTTCTTCCCTATTTGAAAAATGGGGGCGTATTTCTTACAGCGCACCCCATAGAGTGGACGTCGAATGTAATTTTTCGAATCGAAGGTAATTTTTTTTCGTCAGGTATAACAACGATTCCTTCTATACCCGTGCGAAACAGTCAGGACACAAATTCGTTTGAGTAACTGTGCTCTTCCACTGGACAGTTATTCGTGCCGACGCCTTGCAATTTCCGGATGGGAAGGAAGTTTAGTCGGATTGTAAGTCCCCGTTAATTCCTTTTCTCTCTCTACCTCTTTTCATTCCTCTGTCGCTGTTTCACTCAAATTAATTATTCAATCATTGAATCACCGTTGATTATTCGTACACATTAAAAACATTGAAAAAGTGCATTTTTTCGCGCACATACCAACACTTTTTGGTTTAAGAATGCCTATTCGTCGCAAGCTAAATTTTTAATAATTGTACCCGTGTGAGCTACAAATTCCTCGTCGATATAATGTAATTCGTACCTAGCCCTGATATTCGTTCTTCAATTATTCAATGATTTTTCGTGTCTTATGCCTGACGTTTGCATCCGCTGAGGAAGCGAGAGAGAAACATATGACAATATAATACAGGTAGAGTGAAGGAAGAGAAGGTGGCACCAGGACGTGCCCGGTAGCGGCGTATCGGAAATACCTGTTGTCGGCCTCATGAATGAAGCCAGACACACGTAGGCACGTAACAAGGCGTGTATAATAGTAATTTGGTTGCATAAAACCTCTATACATCCACAAACGCGCGCTCTCGTGTGTGTGTGTGCGTGTGTGAACTATTCGAAACGTATTTCTGTTCACACAGTTGTTTAACGAGACAGGTAAAAAGGGCGCGAGAGGGGGGGGGGGTTATGCATGTCGTGTCTAACGCGCCCCCAACACTATCGGAGATTACCCTTATCCTCTCAAACCCCTTTCTTATATCTACTCAAACAATTTGCATAGACAGCCTACTAACCGCGAAAAAGCGCTTGAGTCCAAAATTGTTTGCTGGGGGTCATCCATCATTTCTTGCTCCCCGTGCTTCATCAGTCGATAAATATACGGCCCTTCGTCCATACATCCGAACGGGTGTCTAACTTTTTCATGTTTTGATATATTGGTCTATTTAATGAGGGGGGGGGGGGGGGGGGGGGGGATTAGCCGGAATTTCCATACTGGAACAATTCTCACGCAGAGGTTAAAAGCCCTAACAGACGATCGAATATGGTCCGGCCGCACCCATGTAGGGTGATCGGTAGTGGCCAACGATTGGCCGATGCTCGACGCCGAGCTTGCCAACATTGGCACTCGAGCTTGGCCTGATCATCGACTGAGCCTCGGATGATAAGGGCGGCCCGATATTCGCAATCAATATTGGTCCTAGAATGGCTTATGAAAATCGGCCGAGCATTGAGTAGGAGTTCATTCGACCATTGGCCAACAATAAGTCCCCGTCAAGATTGCCATCATTGGCACTCGAGCTTGGCCCGATTATCGACCGAGTCTTGGCGGATAATTGTGACCCGATATAGATCACCAAAATTGGTCCTGCACTGCCAAAAAAAAGAATTATTTTTGTATTGTAATTCGTCATTACCTGGTCTTTCGAAACGATTAGTTCGAAGAAAATATTTCACCCATATGGGACTCGAACCTTGAACCTACCTACTCATAGCTAAGCCCGCTGCCCCTATGCTACCGAGTGCTTGTAACATCTGAATCGCAGATATGGCATAATGAGACCATATGGATTCTCACCATTATTTGTATCACATAACCATATCAATTAGTTAATATCATTGTGATAATTAGAGAGTTTTATCGAATGACATGTTATAGAATTTTCAAACATAACCTATACATGTATATATATATATATATAATTCCTCTCTCTCCACCCTCTTTACCCCCACAACCCTTTAATACGTGTGTTGCAATAAAGACAGACCATGAGTTCATTAGTTTAAGTTTAATTTGAATGAATAAATATATTTAAAATGAATAATTCCAATAATGGAATGCAATAGGAAAAATTTGATTTCACGAAAAATCTAGTTCATTCAAATAAAAAATAAGTAAACAGACGCGGTTAGTTAATATTAATGGAATTCTTCCGTCAGTGTAGGATGGTTCATAAAAATCGGCAGAGTATCGCGTATGAGCTCGTTCGAGAATCGGCCAACAATGAGTGCATTGATTTGGTAGTATATTTATTAAAAGTAATGTCCAATGGACTCGTAAAAAGTATTTATCGCGTCTCTCAATTACTTCGACGCGAAACAATGAATCGTTAATATACGAATTGAGGTTCGATCATGCGTTACTCGGCCGAACATTGGCCTTGTATCGGCGAACCAACGTTGGCGAGTCTATACTTCACCAAACATCGGCCTCGTACCGACAAGCCAATCATTAGCGAGTCTATATTTCGCCGAACATTGGGCTTGTATCGGCAAAAACATGATTGGCGAGTCTATACTTCGCCAAACATCGACCTCGTATCGATAAGCCAATGATTAGAGAGCGCCTATATTTGGCCGAACATTGGCCTCGTATCCGCCAACCAATGATTGGCGAGTCTATACTTCGTCAAACATCGGCCTCATATCGATAAACCAATAATGAACGAGTCTGTACTTGGCCGAACATTGGCCTCGTATTAGCAAACCAATGATTGGCCACTCTATACTTCGCCAAACATCGGCCTCGTATCGACAAGCCAATGATTAGCGAGTCTATATTTAGCCGAACATTGGCCTCGTATTGGCATACCAATGTTGGCTAGTCAATACTCAGTCGAGCATTGGCGTACAATTGGGCAATCGATTATCGCCCCGCCAACATTGGTCCAAGTATTGGCCGTTACGGTTCGATTGGCGAAACCGACACGGGGCACCAGGGTTTTGGTTCGCTGTCGTACCATATTCGATCGTGTGCAGAGCAGTACGCCGTACATTGTTATTGTTATTATTGGTATGGTTAGTCCGATGGCTCGCACATCGAACTTGGTGCGCTCCGCACCAAATCCGCTCGTCTGGAGGCAGCAGCGGGCTGTTCGGCGTTTAAGTCGTTCGAATATGGTTCGACAGCGAATCAAATCCGTGGTTCGGCCGGACCATGATCGATCGTCCATTGAGGAGTTCGACTGTCTGGGCGCTGTCCGCTCGTCTGTTGTGAAGAGCGCACCGCACATCATACTTGGTGCGCCGAACCATAGTCGATGATCTGTTAGGGCTTTGGAGTCCGTATAGAAATGACATAGATGTTTCCATCGTTCGAAGGCAATGAAATGAATACTTCCGAATCGCTTGACTTTCTTTTGGCAAATTTTTCCGAGGAAATTGTTACCTATACCGATTTGTTAATAAAATTCCTAAGAATCTGTAAAAAATCAAGATATTTTGTATTAATAAAAATAAGGAAATTAACACATGGAAGGGAAGTTTGGTTGCATTGCGAGGATGCAAAGTTCAATAGTACGGCCAAAATTAATGAAATTCGCGGTCCCAGTTTGTCGGAGTTCGTAGACGTCATTGTATCGTTGAATGTTTTGGCGGTCTGGAATTTTCGGAATTCGACAAATCCGGATACCCAGCGGCACGGTATGAGATTCTGTACGGTGTGCAGAATCTTGGGATTCCGTCGGCCGTGACATCTCCATATGTACAATACGGTATTCTAATATACACTAGGCACGAAGATTAGAGGATACAAATTTTTATTTTTATTTTCAAGTGATTTCAATTCAAGGTTGATTTCGAAATGCTATAACTTGGCGAAAAATGCTCGTATAGCAGTAAACACAGTAAATTCACGCTCAAAGTCTCTGGTTTTGAGACCCGAAAGTCAAATATTTTTAACGTTGACCGTTTCTGAGTAAGCTTAAGCTATACCAGTGTGAACGCTGAAAATTTGGGTGATTTTGTGGGTGGGTGGGAAAAAATTGTCGTTAAGCTGGAAAGTATTTCCTGTACAATGACGTAGGATTTTCGAAAATATCAGGATCCAACAAAATGGCGTAGTTATGAAAAAAAGTCTGTTTTCTTGCCTATAAAATGGTCGTTTTTTTCAATGCCAAATCGTCAATTTTCGTCCAATCAAAAATATCCTACGTCATTGTAGAGTAAATATATTCAAGAGTACTCAGTTCAAATTTCAAGTCAATCGGATAATTGCTCTTGTTACAATGTCAGCAAATTTGAAAAAACTCATTTCGAGAAAAACGCGTTTAACGATTTAACTATCGATTTTTTCAAGATAAAATGATATTGATATAAATGATAATGATATTCTTGAAAGTATAAACTGTCGAAAAAGGCAACAAAGAAATCGATTTTTTAAAAGTGTGACACTGGTATAGCCCCTTAAAGAGATCAGCGGAAAAGAAAATTTCGACATTTTTTCTTGCCTTTCAAAAGGTCCACAGGCTTGAATTATTTTTTTTCAGCAATTTCACCTTGGAACTCTTTTAGTTTAATTCTTCCTCTTAAATTTGAGCGGTTCGTGAGCTTTGTACGATGATTTTTCGCTGAGCCATCGTCGTTCAACGCAAAAATGACCTTCTTGGCTTTGATAATTCATTATTCGGGAACTAATGATCGTACAGAACATAAAAGGAGCGTTTTGAAAGCACCAAAGTATCCTCTATAAGGCGTAATTACTGTTTTTCGATAAACATTTTTTTTTCGATGCACGAACCTTGATTCCAAAAAAGGTAAAAAATTGCGTTTTTACAGATTTTTCCTAAACTTGAAATAACTTGACAAATAATGGACAGATTAAGGATATTTTTTTGTAACCTGAAAGTATTCCAAAGAAACCCTTAAGAATTCAAACCGCTGCGATTATTCTTTCATTGTGATCCGAATGATTGAAATTGTCACTTGTGCTAAAAGTCAGTTGAAGATACACTTTTTTCGCAAAAATCAATATTTTTTTCATAAAAATGTTAAATAAAGAAGAAAAAATGCACAAAAAATAACAAAAGTTCGGTTTTTAACACTATTCACAATGCTGCATAATCGTCAAAAAATCATTTGTTTTTTGTACGGCGGGTTCCACCTAGTTTTTAATTGTCAATTCAAAAATGAATTGCCAAAAGTTGTATACCCCCAATCAATCGCCGTATTTTCTTCTGCAAACTTCGAATGCTTACTGAGTTTTCTAACGCACAAATCGTTCAAAAACATTTTTTACAATATTCACGATGCTACACAGTCCTCAAAAAATCACTCGGTTTTTTGTTGGTTTCCACCTTGTTTTAGATTGTGAATTCAAAAATGAACGGCTAAAATTTCTATACTCCCCATTCAATCGCTCCATTCTTTTCAGAAAATCTTGAAAACTTACTGATTTTCCGAAGGCACAAATCATTTACACGAACTTATATTAAAAAAAAAATTTTTTACTATACCCAAAAATATTTTCCGCATATTAAAGGAAAAAAATGTTTGCCATGCCGCGAAGATGTTTGTCCGAAGCTGATGTTGCTCGTCTTGTTACTCCTCTTCAAGAGGGCTACAACCAGGGTCAAACTGCGGCTGCTATAAGAGTGAGCCAATCGGTTATTAGTCGTGCTCAAGCACGATTTAACGAGACTGGTGGTTATGAGCGACGTACGGGACAAGGTACAGGACGAGTCACTACCGAGCGGGATAACTGGACTATGGTTCGACAGGCTCGTCGAGAATCTACCTTGCATGGCCATTCTTTAGCTCATCGATTCAAAAATCGTCCACAACAATCCTTCGGCAACACATTTCGGCGTCGGCGGGTTGAAATCGTTTTCGAGAGCAAGGACATGCACGCGGCCGACACAGCGTGCCCATTCTAACACCCAGGCGACGTAGAGCCCGATTATAGCCTACGCGCAATATCATTGGGGTCGTAGACAGTGGGCTAGTGTATTGTTGATTCACTGGCGAATCCTGATTCACTCTTCATGGCAGTGACAGACGTTCTGACGCTTAAAGCCACCGTGGGGAACGTGATCGCGACCATTTTATTCAGCCAATCGCGGCTTTTAATGGTGGTTCGGTTATGGTATGGGTTAAGTTTTGGTATCCATGAATACCAAAACTTCTTTGGTATTCATTCCAGGAACATGACGCCACTTAAATTCTAGAACCACACGTTCTGCCCATGCGTAGACGCTTGGGTAACCCCTTTATCCTCATGCAGGATAATGCTCGTCCTCATACCGCAAGGCGGACCAGAAGTTTTCTTGCTGCATGCAATGTGGTGACTCTCAATCACCCACCCATGAGTCCCAATTTAAACCCTATTGAGCATGTATGGGACATGGTTGGGCGTCGATTGCGACGGGATTATCCGCAATTAAACAATCACCGGCTATTGAACCAGGCGCTTCTCCAAGTTTGGCGAGGAATCTCGCAACAAGATACCCGGCAATGCATTAACATGCGAGATCGCCTGGAAGCGGTAATCAGAAAAAGACGCGGCAATACGCGGTTTTCAAATTCTGTCCCGTATCTCTCTCTCACACACGCACACATACGCGCGCGCGCGCACACACACACACGCACGCACGAACACACGCACGCACGCGCACACACACACACACACGCACACACACACACACACACACACACACACACACACACACACACACACACACACACACACACACACACACACACACACACACACACACACACGCACACGCACACACGCACACACACAGAAAGAATCGTAAATTCATCCGCACACCTCCACGTGGTACGTATTGGGTAACGCTAATGCGGTGTTAAAAAAATGACAGCGTCGTCAAAAGAAACGAACGATTTTTCGTAGACTGTGTAGCATTGTGAATATTGTAAAAGCATTATTTTTGCTTTGAACGACGATAACTCGGCGTGAAATCATCGTACTAAGCTCACGAACCGCCTAAAATTAAAGAGGAAGAATCAATCAAACTAAAAGAGTTTTAAGGCGAATATTGAAGAAAAAATGTATTCAAGTCCGTAGATCTTTTGAAAAGCAAGCGGAAATTTTGAATTTTTTGAAAATATTTTATCTCCGGATCTCAAAACTAGAGACTTCAAGCGTGAATTTGCTTTCTTTTTTATTGCTCTACGATCTTTTTTCGCCCAGTTATATCCTTTTGAAAATCACCAAACAATTTAGATATTTTTTTGTATTCTTTAAGTGTTGTGCCTAGTTTACATGTATATGTGTGTATAACTTTGGGCTGAAGTTTGCATCGTTTGTCATGGTTTTTCTTGCGTTTCGTTTCAATTTTTGATTCTTCCATAATTTGTTGCACACTTTGGCTCCAGTCGCCTATAAGAGATCGTAAAATACATTTCAAAGGTTTTCTAGCAACGAAACCCGCATCCTTATCGGGGGGTGAAAGTAGAGAAAAATTCTAATCAGTGGTCGATTATACATCGATATGGGTGTCGGAAATCGATTGAACCCAATGTTTAAAATTGGTCCTGATCAATGGGACTTAAGACCTGAAGATTGACCATTTTGTGGGCTACTGTACTTGCGACGGCAAATGCGCTAGGGATTTAAATAGTTTGATTATTACATCGTCCCAATTTCACCTGGTCGAAAATCGCCAAAACGCGGTTAGTTTTTGAAAAAAATTACA
Organism: Ophion ellenae; assembly: GCA_963210295.1. NCBI lineage: Eukaryota > Metazoa > Arthropoda > Insecta > Hymenoptera > Ichneumonidae > Ophion > Ophion ellenae. The sequence goes on along the minus strand of OY723385.1, from coordinate 17,602,244 downwards.
TCTCCGTCGCAAATCGGAGTCGAGATCATAGCCTATGAAATCATTCAATTAAAAAATCGTATTTTAAAAATTTCAAGCTTATGCAGAACCCTTAATGAGAAAATAGGGTGTGTGTGTGTATATATATATCCTGAGATTCAATATATACCCTTGCGGGTTTTTACGTATCACCCTTCCTATTTGAGCCCTTTCGTACCACTCCCTACCGGCAGTTCGCTTATCTAACGTAACGTTCTGTTGCGTCCACAGCCGCCTTAAGCTGCACTATACCCCATTTGCTGAGGGTACGGGGAAACTATGGAAAACCCGTAACGGCATAGACGGCCTCACATTCTTCTGATTCTCTGCTGCACAGAATTTCACTCAAGTATCTACACCCTAGGTCTCAGAAGTATCGGTCTTCCGCTCACTGGTTGATGTGCCAGCTGGTGCACGGTGAAGCGGTCATCGCTCCGAGTATGGGCCATGCACAGCACTGCTTAACTCGATGGACGGCCGAACCCGGACCGCCCATCCACCAGTGTGGGTTGAGAAATCATTTTATTATTTGCGAATATTCCAGATTTTTTTCTTTCAATTGTTCACTTTTTTTAATTGCTCAAAATCGTTAAGCCCCTTAACCCGAAATGATTATATTTTTTGCAAATATTCTGCGTTTTTTAAAAATTACTTACAATTTTCAATATTATTGTGAATGAAAAATATGTACAACATTCAAATGTTGTAATATTTCGAAATTATTATTAGTTCAATGTATCCTCATTGCCTATATTCTTGACAAAAATCGTCACAACTTGATCAACTTTTGGAATTTTCACAAAATCGTCGTTGCAAATTGAAGTTAGGATCGTAGGCTATAAAAGGATCAAATAAAAAAATTGCGTTTTTAAAATGTCAACTTTATGCATACCCCTTAATGAGAAATGATTATATTTTTTGCAAATATTGTACATTTCTCCAAAATTACTCACAATTTGTTATATTATCGCAAATAAAAAATATAGACAATGTTTCAACGTTGAAATATTTTGAAATTATTATTAGATCAATTATCGCAAATAAAAAATATAGACAACGTTTCAACGTTGAAATATTTTGGAATTATTATTAGATCAATATATTCCTACATCATATCCCTGTGAATTTAGTGACGTAAATATTTCCCTTCGCATATTGTCACGAACAGTTCTGTCGTTTTCCCAAACTTATGAGTTTTTTTCCACGGCCTTTCTCGTAAACTTATTATCAGGCTTCAGGAATTCGTGCTTGCCAAGTACAAAGTGTTTTGGCACGCACTCGCCGTACTTCCGTTACGTCGGTACGAGGTACTGTTGTAAATTACTCGGGGATGAATATTTTGACCCGTGATAAATGCAGGTAAAAAGTTCAAGGGTTCTTCGAGAAGTTATCAAAATCCCACCAAATTATTTTTCTCCCTGCGTCAAACTTTTGAATAAATAGTGCGAAACGGAAGTGCACAAATTCCCGGGAGTAAAAGTTGAAAATTAGGTCAAACATTTGTGCTGAACACGCAATGGCAAACGTGGTAATTATTTCACTGCAAAACAACAGCAGCGCGACGTAAAAACTCTTGGGCACGAATCCTTCATGAAAGAAGGGAGAAAACGTTTGAGGCGTGAGATATGCATTCAACAAATTATTTTCACCACGTTAATTTGCAATAATAAGAGGAAAAAAAGTGTGCGACGGGTTCAAAATCGCGGATAATCCAAATGGACACTCTCCGTTAGTTATTAAATTATTGTACAGCTTAAACAAATCCAAACATTTGTCGTGCCCTGAACGAAGTATCTTTGGAAGTGAGACGTTTTTTCCCTGGCAATATCGTAAATCAATAAATATATTGGTTATTATTGGTTTTTCCTTAGGTACACGCTTTTCGCGTTTGTTACCTATTCTTCCCCTCATTATAACCGTTCTTTCATCTACTGTTTACTCCTTTTTTCTCCATCTTTCTCCCTGTTCCCCCCTCTTGCGGCCGCAGCCGACTTCCCCCTCTGTATTATATTCATCATGACATTTCTGTCATGGGTATAGGGATAGTGCGGAAAACCTATACCAATACAGCCGGTCATCGAGCTCGTCCCCCAGTCGTGGAACTAGTCTTATTTCGCCGCAAAATGCCGAAGAAAAACATTTCACGACGAAACGTACGCGACTGAGATTCGAACTCCCGGTCCGCTGGTTTAGTGGCGAGCACGCTAACCACTAGACCATCGCACCGGTTATATTGGTTATTATTAAATCATTATTTGTCATTTAACAATAATCATGATCAAGTAGATTTTAATGCATTAGTGGTGAGAGTCATTTTTCAAATGACAGAATAAATCGTGAGGACACAGGAAAAATCATTACTAGAAATGCTTTTTTTTATCAATCGTATGTGCAGGAAGGCTTATCGGATTCGCGGATAGAGACGGAATTTGCATTTTGTTTCGCGTTTATGCGTCGCTCGATGCACACTGAAAAAAAAAATCGTTCATCGAACCAAAATTCAGTTGGTTTAACGAAATGTATCTTTAAATACGTTCAACTTGATTTTTGATTGGCATAACAAACGTTTTGTTAATCTAACTGATAGTTTTAGTGGTGTAAACTGTAGCTTATTTGGCATGTCTGAGCAACTGCTAAAACAACAAAATGCATTTTGCACATTCAACGATTTCTTTTTCTCAGTGCAGCGTAAGAGACTTCCCAAATCCGAGCTTTGTTTTCTCGATAGCAGATTAATAAAAAAATGTATTCTTTTAGGAAGTTGCTATTTCTCTGCATCGAAATCACTGACTCGAAAATCTCACTCGTACCAGCGTTGCAGAGCTATAATTATGCAACCCCAAATAATTGAGGAAATTGACGATGAAAATAAAAAAATGAGTATGTCTTCGATCGATTCAATATTTTATTTCTTATACATAATAAAAGTTAATAAAATTGATCTACGTTCTGGATTATTGGCTTGTACAACTACGAGTTAAAATTTTTTTTTCGAAAAAAAAATATTTCGAATTAAATTCAAACGACCTAGTCGATAGTCGTCATAAAAAAAAGTTCGATAACAAAAATAATAATCTATTGAAACCCTATTAAGTTTATAAATTAATTTAAAATAATTTAATCTATAATAATTAATATAACAAATAATTGTAAAATTTTATAATTCCGAAAACTATTGAAATTTGTTAATTTTAAAAAATGTCGTTTACGACAGACATTTTGTCTGGATAATGAAAAAAAATCATCTTTATATACTTACAATAAACAACATTTCTGAATGTCGGAATTTCTGCCGCTTCAAATACAATTTTGTTTGGACAACAAATTGTTATTTTATTTCATTTTAATCGGATCACACGTAAGGGAAAGTATATATAATTCAATACTATTACAATTGTTGAGAACCAGGAGCATTTTTTTCTGTACTGTACTATACACACGATTGAAATGGGAGACATGAAGAAAGAAATAAAAGATTACAAATCGCTCGGCTTCGTTCCAGTTTTAGCGTTGACCTCGGCCCTATATCCACCCCTTTTTCGCCCTCAGGTCGTTTTCACCTTCGATCGATGTTACGCGTGTTGAAACATTTGTTTTAGTTTTACTAACACTCTCCCTAGACCGAGCAATTTACTCGGTCTGCTATGACTTCTACCGTTTGCATTTTTTGCTCTCATATACAAATTTCGGTTTTTCGATGTAGGCCCATTTGTCTCTCAGCGCAACTTGTGTTTAGACGGTTCAGGGTGCCTCGAAATGATTACTTGTTATGCTTGAAGATCCTTTTGCAACAAAAAATTTCGGTTGAACGTTAAGTGATCCGAGCCAAATACGGTGGGAAATATTTGTTCATTCGAATTGCATAATGATCATTATTGGTCATCTAGTTTGAGCGCAGAATTAACGAATTATTTTTATTTGTCAATTTTGATTTTCATATTTTTTGTTTGGTTAATTTTCATCTAGTTTTCTCTTTCGTTTAATACAATTTTAATTTTCTTGAAAAAATGATTAACGGTGACATTTTATTTTCATTTTACTTTGATTTTTTCAGTTCGAATGTGTATTCTTGCGGGCTTATACGTATTACCCTTCCCGATTGAACCGTTTACTATCACTCCCTATATCCGCACTTTCCTAATGGAACCTAACTTCCGTTGCGTCCAGTGCAAACCTAGCGCCGTGTAGCATTCGTATTTTTGTCGGCTCTTTCAAAGGCTCCGGAATTATGGTAATATATGTAGAGGCGGTACGTGGAATCATGCCGAAAAACACAGAAGAACTCGAACACTGGCACCTCATTTATCATGGAGACTAGATACAGAAGGACACACTCGGACTTTCAACTCGTCCCCAAACGGTATCCCAGATAGATGGCGCTGGGCTGCTTCAGACCACATGTATAGATATACCCAGAACATAGGTCCGATCAGCCCCCTGGCCCTGGTAGATAAATGCTGTTCGCAAAATGTCCTAGCCGCACTGTGGCGCTAGTAGTCGTGTGAAAGGCATGCATATACACTGCCGGCCAAAAGTATGGATACACCTAGAAAAATTTCGCGCTGCACTAAAAGTTTGATATCTCTGTGAAAAAAAAAGATATCCGGATTTCCAAGGCGGCATTTTAAAAGGAACAAATGAAGCTTCACTTTGCGTTTTGAAAAAAAAAATTCGATTTTTTTCAGACCCGGGGCGCCATTTTGAAGATGGCCGTTTTTTGGCTTTTTTTTGGCTGTTCAAAATCGGCTGCACGTCTTCAGGACATTTTTTTGGCATTTTTTTTCAAAGAACCTTAAAAGATAGAGCAATAGCTATAGTTGTCTTTTTTAGAAAGTTACGTACGATTTTTTTTTCACCGAGTTATCGCATTTTTTTTTCTCAAAAAGACAATTTTGAAAAGATGCTGCGGAAATGAGAAATTTTCAGGTTTAGAGAAAATTGCCAAAAGGAAAAAAGTTGCGTTACATCGTATTGAATCGAGCAGAATTTTTTCAAAATTTTTTGCTACAACATTAAATAAACATTAAAAAAAAAAATTCTCAATTTTTAGCCGCACAAAACATCCACCTCTTACCTCTTACCTCATCTAAATACAAGGAGCGGAAATAGAGCTTCTTGTCTTTGTTTACATTTTACTTTTGTGGAGCGTAAAAAAGATTCTATTTCTCGCGAGTCGATATTCTATTTCTCTCGTGTTCTTTTTCTCGCTCTCTTTTTCGCTCGTCGTTTTTGTTTACATTGTTGATTCTTTGGAATAATGTGACCAGTGTCGCGCTGACAAAGCCAGTTAGTTGTGCGAAAACTTCGAACGCGAACACGTGTGGTCTAGAATCGACAAGTTTTTACGCAAATTTTTTTTTCTTAACGGAGCAAAATGGCACGGAAAGAAGAAATGCCCCTGTATAAAAGAGGGGCTATTGTCGCGTTGCGCGATAAGGGATTGTCGTACAGGGAAATTGCCAGACAAACTCGCGTGTCTTTGAAAGGAGTGCAGACGACCATCGGGAGATTTAAGAAGTCCGAGACGTATTTTAATCACAATCGTTCGGGTCGACCCAAAGTGACAACGTTCTCAGACGATAAAAATATCGTCGTTACCAGCAAAAAAATCATCGATTAACAGCAACGGAAATCTGTGCCAAATTTAACGAACAAAGGGAAACTTCGATATCACTGACGACAGTGAAACGTCGTCTTAACAGTGCTGGCCTCAGAGGCTGTGTCGCCGTGAGAAAACCTTTGTTGCGTCCTGCGAACAAAAAAAACGATACGCATGGGCCCTGGAACACAAAAAGTGGACGATTAATCAGTGGAGAAATGTACTCTGGACGGACGAGTCAACATTTTTTATCTTCGGTAGTCGTCGACGCATTTTTGTTCGAAGAAATCCTTCGGAAAAAATGGCACCACAGTGTTCGATACCACTTGTCAAGCATGGCGGTGGCTCCGTTATGGTGAGGGGTTGCTTCTCCGGTCATGGTGTCGGAGACTTTGTGAAAATTGACGGCATAATGAGAAAAGAAGTAGATAAAGAAATTCTCATTAATCATGCGATTCCATCGGGGCTAAGAATGACAATGATCCGAAACACAGTTCTCGTCTCTGTCGAGAATATTTGGAGAACAAGGCAAAGAAAAAAATCGCGAATATGGTGTGGCCGCCACATCACCCGACCTAAACCCCATCGAACTTCTCTGGGAAGAGCTCGATCGAAAGATACGAATGACCTGCCCTACATCGGCCGAAGATCTGTGGCAGAAACTGCAAGCTGCGTGGAGATCCTTCAGCTCAGCTCAGCTGGATTCATTAATCGATCGGATGCCACGAATCGTTGATGCAGTGCTGAAAGCCAGAGGTGGGTTTTTCGACTAATAGGGGGGCGTTTAGATGAGGTGAGAGGTAAGAGGTGAATGTTTTGAGCGGCTAAAAATTGAAAAAAAAAATTTTATTCAGCAAAGAATTTTGAAAAAAAAAAAAAATTTCAAATTCTGCTCGATTCAATACGATGTAACGCAACTTTTTTTCCTTCTGGCAATTTTCTCTAAACCTCAAAGTTTCTCATTTCAGCAGCATCTTTTCAAAATGGTCTTTTTGAGAAAAAATGCGATAACTCGGTGAAAAAATGCCAAAAAAAATGTCCTGAAGACGTGCAGCCGATTTTAAACAGCCAAAAAAAGCTAAAAAACGGCCATTTTCAAAATGGCGCCCCGGGTAAAAAAAAATCGAAATTTTTTTGTCCAAAACGCAAAGTGAAGCTTCATTTGTCTCTTTTAAAATGCCGCCTTGGAAATCCGGATATCTTTTTTTTTCACAGAGATATCAAACTTTTAGTGCGGCGCGACATTTTTCTAGGTGTATCCATACTTTTGGCCGGCAGTGTATATGTATGTTGCACCGGTGTTTCGAATATCTTACATGAACAAAAATCTATTGATATATTTGGAATGATTTGCCGTTCTAATCATTTTCCATTTGAACACAATAAATAACGTCGCCATAACGATAACAGGCGAAAGCCACGAAAGTATCGAATCGTTCAGCTGACCGAAGTATTTAGAGACGAAGGCTGTCACACAACAGCTAACGCTAGGCAGTGGCGATTTCAAGACCTAAAAAGTCGGGACAAAACGCGTTTTCGTTTATCGTATAGGAATAGTAGGCCAGTGTCAGATGGCTGGGTCCGATGAAGACGGTTCACAGCTGATGTACCTTTCATTCATCTTTAAGTGTCAGAGTTATAAAAACTGAGACAAAGTTATACGGTATTTGATTGCTACGCATACAGTACAGAGAAAACATAGTTTTTAAAATAAAATCTTTAGTTTTTTATTCTTGTGTGTAATTTTTCAGAGTACAAAACTAATATATATGACCGAACTTGAGTCTGCAGATATAATTCAATTTCTAAATCGCCGATTACATAGAAAATTGCAAAAAAATCTTCCTCCTTATCGTTACACAATAATTTTCATATAAGATGTAAATTATACCAAACTATATCAAAAAATTATTCGATTATTTAAAAAATGTACATTTATATCCGTCTATAGAATCGTTAACAAAATTGTTTGAACTCATTTTTTTCATATTGCCTATTATTGATATTCTGGAGAGTATGCTGTGAATATTAAGAGATGATGACAGTGTAACGAGTCTAAAAGTAGTTGATTCTGGCTAATTATTTTTCGATGGTTACAATGCGCTAATTAGTCTGATTTTTTAAGTCAAATTAACGCACTCATGAAGAACAGAACATAAATTTTGAAACGTTAATTTGTATTTCTTTTACATTTTTTTAACGGTTGAAAATGTCTTCGAAAAAGGATGTTCTCATGGTGTACACGGTTATGGCCGTAAATATGATCTGAAACAAAATTTGTAAAAAGATTATTAATCAGTATGAAAGCCGCTATCTTGCTATGGAGTTTAAAAAAATCTAAATTGACAAAATGTCGGCGTTTAGAAAAAAAAGTATCGAATTTAGCCCATTTTGTCGAAATTGCAGTTGAGTGTTCGCTTCCACTCAGAAAGCCTGTTATTGCACTATAAAATCCAATAAAATGTTCAACTATACACGTAGAGATAGTTTCTTAACCAAAAACTTCAACATCAATTTATCTCCAAAATATATTTAACTTAGGAGTACGAAAGACCGCATGCTGCCGTCATCTCAATGTGCACCGCCAAGTTCGGTGTTCGTACTGACCAGTCTTGCAACCTGGTACTCCGCACACTTTCAGCATATTGCACACTGAAATTAAATTTCAAGAATTAAATACCAATGATAGTTTTTAATGATCGAATTCAGTATTATTATTCGTAACATTCATAATGAAAAAAAAAATACTAATTTTTATTCAGACTCTCAGTGAACAAGGAAATTCATTTTGTCATCAATTATTGAATAAGTTACGCTACGGGCGACAAAGTTTTCAGTCGGATTATTTAGTATGTTTAAACAAAAGACTCACCTTTACTCGCTTTCAAAAGAGTTTTTCTTCAAATGGTCATGAGGAGTCTTGAACATTCGAAATTTTGACGTTTGCTGTCGAGGTCGGTTTGTCATGAGGTTAGAAACTCATCCGATCACTTCCACCTCGTCGACCAATATATTACTATACATGGGGCTGGCGGCACCCCAGCGATTTTCCGGTTCGCTTTTTCCCATGGAGGCTAGAGTGGGAGGAGCCCGAACTCTTATGGAGAGACTTGAAAAAAGTAGCTAAAAAATGTGGTCAAACAGGGATGGCGCCACCATTGCTAAGACCTCGAGAAGTAAGCTGCGTGTGACAGAAACGGAACAAATAAATAATGAGAAGTGAGCTGTGTATGAGGCAGAATGACACTAGAGAAGTGGGTTGCGTGCCAGAGTTATGTAAAATTATATATATCAGAGAGATCTCAGTAAATGCGTAAAGATTCAAGAATATTTTTAATATAGCAATTCCCAATGAACAATATGTATTAGTTGCATAATTAACGGTGAAAAGGTTGAAAATAATAATAATGCAATCCGTAGTGATAGAAAATATTTTTATTATAACAGTGTTCAATTGTACAACGAACGGTAGAAAATGTCTTAAATAATACTGATGCTTTTTTTTTCTTCCTTGAATCAATTTTTATTTTCGTAGGTAAATACTACGGTAAGTTAATGCCTGCTGTCAAAGAACAATGCTTTGCGATCTGTTTATATTAAAACTTGCAAATAGCGAACGGTAACGCGATGTTTCTTACGATAACGATATTTAACCCAACAAGTCATGACTTATTTTTTTTACCGTCAAACGCATGACTGGGGTGTATATGCACCCCGTGCTTTTCTTTGTCATTAAACCGGTCCTACGGAGATATGGACTTCATCATACCTCAACTTCTTCATATTTTCACAGAAAAGTAAATAGTGTGCGCGCCATCTGATGAAAGACGGCAAACATCGGCAAAAACCTCATTTTTTGCATAAAAATTGGGGTGCGACCGGACCCCAGTCATGAGTTTTAGGATTAATTAAAAATTAAAAGATAATCATACACAAGAAATTGCAATTATTCATTGCCGTAAGGAATTTAAAAAATTGTCTTGTATTGTTTTCTTGTACAACGAACGATGGAAAACGGCTTAAATAATAATTTTTTCATTCTTGAATACATTTTTTACTCAGGTCAATATGATGGTAAATTATTCCTAGTCAAAGACAATGCTTTGCGATCTGTTTGTATAAAAACTCGCAATCAGCGAATCGGTAACGCAATTATTCTGACGATAACATATTTAAATGAAAATAAAAAGAAAATCACACGAAATAAATGGCAATTACTCATTGAGGCAAGAAATTTAAAAAATTGCGCGGCAGTTATTTTTCGATTTTAGAAAAACACCGTAATAGCAATAATAAAGTCGAAGCGACATTGCTTGCTTCAATGTTTTAAAGATAAAATATCTGTGTCCTCTTGTCAACATCAAGGTTGGTTTGCCTCGAAGATTCGCTTTTAACAATTCTCAAATTGCTCGAATATTGTGTGTATATTATCGTGTTTGCTGGTACAGTAGAACCTCGTTTATCCGACCTTCGATTTCTGCGTATTATCCGGAGTGTAACCTCGGATAATACGCAGAATCTCGGATAAAACGGAAGAATCTGCTATGCCTAGGCGTGGAATAGTCCTATATTGCTACTGTTTTCCGTATTATCCGAGATTTCACTAATTCGAGGTATATTCTCCCCACATTACCTCGGATAAGCGAGGTTCTACTGTATTTGTCATGGAGGCTAGGATGCGTATTCGATCCTCTTCCATCTCTCTTACACCACATCGATACTCAGCTTACTTCTCGAGGTCTTAGCGATCGTGGCGCCATTCCTGTTTGACCACATTTTTGTAGCCACTTTGAAAAGCACAGATCGGACTCCTCCCACTCTAGCCTCCATGCTTTTTTCAGTGGCTTTGCACGGGAGTTTGGTCTCCTGGTATCTAGTGTCCATGTCATTTATTCTTGTGTGAAAAATGTATAAAAACGAAACCTCTACCGCCGTGCGCATGAGGAGAGAGAAGAACGCGGGAAGAACAGCGCCACGGCGCGTATCGCGGCGTGAACGCAGACGAGGCTGAGCGCCGTGAACCGGCGTATGGCGCGACGTGTGAATCGCACGCCCGTGCTTCCACACTCCCCCTCGATTCGGAATGTCGTGGTCTCGAGGTTCCAATTCCCACGGGGCCGAGAAGATTTAGACATAGGACATGTTAATGCTTAGGTATACCTTTGGTCAAGACGTCTGCAGCCATCTCCGCGGTGGGTGTGTACACGATCTCGATTTCGCTAGCCTCGAGCACTTCTCGCACGTAATGATGGCGCACGTCGATGTGCTTGCTTCTATTGTGAAAAACGGGATTCTCCGCAAGCTTCCGTGCACCGTTGTTGTCGCAAGATATCTTAACTTCCGCCATTTTAGCGAGCTCCCGTAATAGGCGTCGCAAATACGTGGCCTTCTTAGCCACTTCGGACAAGGCCATATTCTCCGCCTCCGTGGACGAGAGCGCCATCCGCCGGTTCTGTTTTCTGGCCTCTCACGGAATAGGGCAACCTCTGAGAATGAAAACGTGGCCGGTGTAGGATCTCCTGTCGTTTGGATAATTGTCCCAGTCGGCATCGACGTATGCTTGCAGTGGACTTCCGGTACGACGGAACTTGAGACCCACGTCTCGCGAGCCCTGCAAGTATCTGAGGACCCGCCGCCCAGTGTTCGGTCCTGTAACTACTGCAGAACTGGCTGAGGTAGTTTACGGCATAAGCGATGTCGGGGCCTGTACACACGGCCAAATACATGAGAGCCACGACGAGCTCACGGTACGGGAGCTTCTTCTCTTCTGGACTCAGGTCCTCGTCGCTCCTTTCCAGTCTCGTTCCGGGTTCCGGGGCGTACATAGCGCTTTCGAATCCTGCATCCCGAAACGCTCGAAAACATCCCGAACGTATCCAGTCTGACGGACGGTGATTTCGCCCTCACGTTGGGAAAACTCCATTCCCAGGCAGTACTGCACTGCACCGAGTGTAACCTCAAATGCATTCGATATGTATCGGCCAAATCGGAGATTTCGTTACTGCTCCGTGAAGTAACGAGAATGTCGTCTGCGTAAACTGAAATCAAGAGTAGATTTTCCCCGCTCCCCTCGAAGGAGACACACGGGTCAGCCGTGGACTTCCTCGCTCCGTAATGTGCCAATTCGCTGTTGATCCTCTCATACCAGCAGCGGCCGGCTTGTCGTAATCCGTAGTGAGCTCGCTTCAACAGACACACTTTGTCACCTCTGTTGATTTCCCTGAGCATTCTCTGAGCTTTCTTCCTGACTTCGCTGTCCCGAGGTCCGATCTGGATGATCCTTTCCAGGGCTTCTTCCGTGTATTTTTGGATCTCCATGAACACCTTCTCCTCGAGTTCCCCATTCAGGTACGCAGTTGTGACATCGAACTGACTCACAGTCATCCCAAACTCAGCAGTGAGCGCCAACATAGTCCTGATAGATCCGAGTCGCGCTATGGGCGCGAACGTTTCATAGAAGTCTACACCTGGACGTTGCGCGAAGCCTCGTGCCACCAGACGGGCTTTTCGGCGCGCCGGCGCCGAAATACATGGAACCGATGTAAACCGTGCCTCAAATGCATCTAATTTGTTGCCATCAAATCAATTCGTTTGGCCAAAGACGGCAAGAAGCGTTTCCTTTTAGTAAAGTGGAAAAACGTAAGGAAAAATTGCTTAAAATGTATATTTTTGTTAACTTGCAATTTTGTTATAAGGCGAGAAAAATGGAGCTATATAATCACTTTTATTAAAATTTAATAAACATATATTATTGCTCGACCACTTTTGAATATAATAAATAAATTTAAAAATTCAGACCGAAATGAGAATATTTTCATATATTATATTTAAAAGTGGTGCAGCAACAATATATTGTAACGGGTCACCCCTGATTACATTAAATTTGTTTGGATTCGGGACTCGATTAGGGAGTAAAATAGTAGAGACCTTTTTCGCATATAATAACTCGTGGATTTATTGCTAAATTTCTTCTGAGTGTTTGTACAATCTTTTATGAATCGCCCTGTACATCCGAATTTCATCGCTGGTCGCTACGCTTGCCCGAGGTTCGTGCTTATTCGTGTTTTTGTATGTGTAGAGTCTCGCTCGACTCACGTATATGTTTGGCTGTGTGTGTGTGTGTGTGTGTGCGTGCGTCCGTGCGTGCGTGCGTGCGTGTCTGTGTGTGTGTGTGTGTGTGTGTGTGTGTTTGTGTCGCTCGCCGATCTTGCCCGGATTTTGGTTTTTAAATCTCTTCGGTGTGTGTTGTGTACGTGTCCGTTCGCCGCCGTGATTCCATGTGTTTTTGTGTGTGTGTATATTCGCTTCGTGTATTCGGGATATGTGTTTGAATGTCTCTGATGTATGGATGCCGCAGTGTTTAAATGTGCATTTGTGTTGGTGTGTTTTGGCGTATGTGTTTCGCTCGCGCATCTGTCATATTTGACAGCTCGGCCTGCCACGACCACTGCCCATGTGTTTGTTCGTCTCTCTCTTTCTATCTCTCGGTGCGAGCCGGCTGTTATCTCCCTCTATTTCTTTCCTTGCTCCGACGTTTCTGACTCTCGTCAGCTGGATTTGTTTTGAGTACTTGCGACTTAAAATTTTTCTACTCCTTTTTATCTCCTTTCTTTTTATTATTCTATGAGACTTCCGTTTTCATTTCTCTCTTGATCGCAGCATTTTCGTTACTCGAGCGCATTCACCTCTCCCTTTCGCTACTTGCATTAATTGGCACGTTCCTTACTCGGGTATCCGTTAGGACTCCCTTTCGCTACTTGCGCCGAATCACACGTTCCTTAATCGGGATTATTGAACGCTGCCTTTCCACTATTAATGCCGCAATGAGCAGTGAAATGTCAACCAATAACGTCTCTATTAGTTCGCTCCTTTTCCTTCCTCTTTCTCCTGACGCTTTCCTTACTCCGATATCTTCCTCGCTTTGCAGCTCGTACCAATACCTTCTTACGCTACTTGCGTCAGGGTTGGAGGTCGAAAACAGAAGACCTTTTTGTGGCCCCAGAACGGCTCTTTTATAGTCGTCTTTTGCCGCGTTTTTGTTCCCCTTCCCGAATATCTTGGTCGTTCGTTGAATTTTCTAGAATCTTTTTCCCCCACTTGACTCCTTTCGATTTTCGATATGCCTTTAGGCCGCCCATCGAGAGATAGAGCTCTATTGAACTCTTTTGACCGAGTAAGTAGATCGCACGAGGGCAATGACCGCCGCAATAACATTGTTGGCCTTCGCGTTTCGGGGGGAGCTCGCATCTGAGACGTACCTATACGTCTCAATATTTTTGTTAAATTTTAATAAAATCAATTATATAGCTCCATTTTTCTCATCTTATAACGAAACACAAGTAAACAAAAATATACATTTTAAGAGTTATACATTGGCAATATTAATTTCCAACCTCGCACTGAATCTAAGAAAAGAACGTTGGTATCTGCTGAACACGTTAAAGACGTCAAAGAGTTAAGGACATGACCCAAGTTTAAACTTGTGTTTAAACTTGGGTCATGTTTCGTGAATGATTATTGTGAATGTTATTGTGAAAATTTAATTAATTAGAGTTATTGTAATTTTTTAATAATTCAAGCTCGTGTCATAAGGTAAACCTTTATTTCTATGACGCCTTACAAAACTTCTTTAGAGGTAAAACTGCAGCTATCCATTTGTTGCGGTAATCTGATTTCCAATTTGCTGCAGGGAATTGATAAAATTGGCATTTACTATTCCTTCCGGTATTCTTGCAATTCATTACACCGTAACCGTTGTGGCCCATTTTTAATAAAACAATATTGTAACTTTTATTGCAAAAATCTCGCATTACGCTCATACAGATTTGACAGATAAATAGGCGAGTTAATTGCAATTTTTGTCCACGGCGGGGCAAACCCCGCCGAATACCCGGCACGGACCGAATATCGCATTCACCGAGGATACGGGGAGACTGTAGAAAACCCGTACCGGTATAGACGGCCCCATATTCTTCTGATTCTCTGGTGCACATACTTTTACTCAAGTATCTACACCCAAGCTCTCAGAAGTATGGGCCTTCCGGTCACTGGTTGAGGCGCCAGCCGGAGCACGGCTAAGCAGTCACCGCTCCGAATATTGGCCATGCATGGCACTGCTCAAATCGATGTACCGCCGGAGCCGAACACCAACCGCCCTTCCACCAGTGTCAGTTATTTTTTAATGTAATTTAATTTGATTTTAATTTTGTTCTAATTTTCCATCTTATTTAATGTTCTCCTAATTATTATTTCTATCTATACTGGAACAGTCCAATGAATGTTGCGCTCACAGCCAAATTCGACATTGTGGGTGCATCACACTTTGTTTGATTCTTTTCTCAATTGGATTCCTTTAATTGTTTTAACATTTTTATTTTAGTCAAAGTGGAAAATGGAAGTTCATTTTTTATTGAAATAAAATTAATATGTTACGTTGCGCCGCTATTTCGCGAAAACCCGATTTTTTTGTAACTACATTCGTACCCCTTCTACGATTGAAAAGATTTTTTTAGATGATTACCGGAGGAAGGAAAAATGATATTATCCGTCCGGACGAGCATAATGGTTAGGCACGCGTATGATTTGTGTTCTTCTCAAGCACCTTTTGCGATGCTCCTCGAGCTGAAACTAATCTATACATATACAGCGTGTTCCTCTTATCTCTGCCATCCGAAAAAACTCGGTAATTATTGACGTCACAAAAAAATGTTCCAGACAAAAGTTGTACGGTGTGAAGGGGGCCATCAAATGCGACCATTTTTTTTTCTTTCGGTTGAGGCGCTGCCGCACAGTGAAGGTCACCTCCACTTTGTAAAATGGAATGGTACATTTTTTTTCTACGATCTTGTGAAGCACCTCAAGCCGCATAAAAAAACATTAGGGGGTCAAAGTCGTTCAAGGTAATTCAAGGTCAGTATCGATGAAAATCTGATAGAAATATCGTTGATCACTGCCAAATATTTGGTAGTGATCCGAGATATTTCTATCCGATTTTCATCGATACTGACCTTCAATGACCTTGAACGACTTGCCCCCCTAATGTTTTTTTATGCGACTTGAGGTGCTTCACAAGATGGTTGAAAAAGTACCATTCGATTTAAAAAAGTGGAGGTCACCACCACTGTGCGTCAGCGCCTGCACCGAAATAAAAAAAATTGGTCGCATTTGATGGCCCCGTACAACTTTTGTCTGCACCATTTTTTGTGACGTCGATAATTACCGAGTTATTTCGGGTGGCAAAGATAAGAGGGACACCCTGTATATATACAGGGTGTTATGAATGGATAATTCTGCAACTGTCAATAGGTCAGATCATGTTCTACTATATGCTGAAATTTCAGTTTAGTAAAAGTCCTACGGTTTTCGAAATAGAAATCATCTGCCTTTGGTTTTTCGCATGGCGTTTTTACAAATGATAACTTTTTTTGACCCGGTTTCTTCAAAGTACTCGTGGTTATTTGTTTTATCTAGAAACGTTTTCTTTTGACCATTTAAGGATAAAAAGAAGACCTTTCTTGCTGGAATTTCAGTTTAGTAAAAATCTCACAGATTTCGAGATTTTAGGCTTCATGTAATTTTTTTTAACAATATCATCTGCTTTAGGTTCTTCGCATGCGATTTCTACAAATGATATAAATCGACAATAACTAAGCAACGTTTTTTTAAGTAATTAGCACGATATGCGTAGTACATTTGTTTTACACCGCAGGCTATCAAAGTCAAATGTTCGAACTGGTTTGTATAAAAATTCTGGATAAGATCTTTTTATCATAAAGTTTCCTTAACATTTAAGATTAGAAAGAAGAATTTTCGACATAAAACAAATAAATAAGAGAATTAAAAAAACCGGGTCTCAAAAAGTTATCATTTGTTAAAATGGCATGCGAAAAACCACAAGTAGATGATTTTTATCTCGAAAACCGTGGGACTTTTACTAAACTGAAATTCGAGCATATATAGTAGGACATGATCTGACTTGTCGTGGGTTGCAGGATTATCCATTTATAACCTTGTATGTATATATATATTGTAACGCGAACTATTTTGGAGAAATACTTCCTCGAATTTCACACGACCTCTCTGGCCAAATCGAGCTATGTCGCTCCGCAAATTAATGCCACGCTAGCCAAAGGAAATGAGCGCCAGCCGCGAGGTGTGCATGTCCTGCTCACAGCAAATTTATTGAATCCTTCGTTAACGCGAAAATCGTGTATCCGGCGAGACTCAGTTTTTTTGTTAACACGATAGAGGGGCGTAGGCTGATGCATTGGAATAAGAAAACAACCAATATGCAATCTTTACTCAACTCGAAATAACAAACTTTTATTTCTGGATCAATTGATTCACGGTCGCGGTGACTCGATACAAAACGAGACACCGCCCGTGTGGAAAATAGTCCGGGAAACCCGAAGAATATACAGGTCCCGTTACGGCTTCGAAGTGGAATCCCTGACAGGGATTTCCAGAATACTGCCACAAACGGTCCTAGAAAGGTACTCATTAGTTTCCATGATACAAAATAACAGGGGTACGATGGATGCACCAATGAAGGCCCCGACCAGGTGCTGTCAGGGCACTGGCTAATTTTTACAATGAGTTTAATCGGGTCTTGACCAGGCAGACTAATGTGGGCCCAGTGTGGTTCAGTCACAATTTCCATCATAAAATAAATTACGGTTTCATTTGGTTCACCAGTAAAAAGCCTGGTCAGATATAGTCAGGGATCATCACAAAGATCAATTAAAGTTATAATATTAATAAGCGGCAAAAATTAATAGTAATTTATCAGTGTTTTATAACTGCCTCATGCAAATATCTCACTCACTTAACAATTCGCTGATCATTTTCAATGAATTTGAAAGAAAAGAAGAAAACGTTACAACTTAAAAATATATACATTTTTATTTAAGTAATCACTTATACGTGAAGCATTGTCAGGGCATAAGTATTGAGTTTTCCGTTTGGTTCTAGGGACAATCGCAATGTTACCAATTTTCTCTTGATGCTGGCCAATGTGTAAACTGCATCGTTTAAAGTTTGTTCTGGGATTCTCCATGCTCCAATACTGGATGATTTACGTGGATAATTGTACATGTCAACTTTTTTTTTCGACATTTTCCCCTCGATGTAGAGAGATTCTTGAGATTCATTTTCACCATCAATTTTTTTCATCTCCATTATACAACCATCGCTCAAAAGTACAACATTGTTCGGCGTACATATTATGATGAAAAAAGAGGAATTAAATATCATTGATTTTACAAATATTGTCCCGTCTTTGAGAGTACGGCTAATGATTTTAAATTAAATGGGGATCTCTGTTGGATTAGATGGAATGATATTTCTTCCATGCTGTTGGCGACAATATTGCTCTAATGGATGATTGAGTGTTCTTATTGCATTTTTCATCCTCCCCAAAGATTGGTCTTAAAAAGTATTTTTAGCCATTGAAGTATTCTGAATCGTTATCTACATGATTAACATATAACGTTTCATATTGTTCACATTATCCTTAAAATGTCAGCATATTGTTTTCTGTTATAAGGATGTTTGTAAACTTGCTGGCATATATATAAATAAATAAATAAATAAATATATATTTATAAATCTTCTCGGAAAATATGCATCTTCTTTATTACAGGGAAATACAGGGGAATCATAGGGATCTGACGGGGTGAACGTGGGGACTTAACAGGGCTAATTGCAGGGGTATAGTAGGGACGAAATTGGATAATTCAGGCGCAATCAGGGAATCTAGTATGGCCCCGAATAGATGTCCACTAAAGGGCCCGATTTCAAAAGCGGGACAATCCTATAAAGGTACCAGTCGGAATCCAACCCAGGCCCTGGATAAAATTGGGGACAATTAGTTGGGTCCTTTAGACATCCCGGAAAATATTTCCACACGGGCGGGTAGGTAACGCACGCGGTAACGACCTTTTTTCTCGCACTCTCTCTGTCTGTACGTCTCTCTCTCTCTCTCTCTCTCTCTCTCTCTCTCTCTCTCTCTCTCTCTCTCTCTCTCTCTCTCTCTCTCTCTCTCACTCACTCACTCTTTCAACCACACACACAAATTCAAATATCGACAGAAATACACTCTCATCCCATCCAGACAACACCCCTTAAACTATGGACTCTGGCTCTTTTAAAGAAACAAAAAGGTAACCCCTTTCGGCGGTTTATCGAAAGCGATTTTTTTTTACCAATAAACGGGAGAATACTCGCGAGACTTTAACGAGTTAATTTAATAAAGTTTATTTATTTATCCGCGACTCGTGCTACCGCGACAATATCGCTCTACTTACAAAATAGCACAAATATAGTTCCAAACAAAATAATTACTACTCACAACCCAAAATGCAATTTACGAGCGACGCGACAATCCTACCGGCTCTTTTTATTTTCCGCGAGATGAAGCCCGGAACAAATCTCGGCTTCGTCCGTTGATTTCAATGATTGAAGGTGTCGTTTCTTGAGCGGCGTTGAGGAGAAACAGGGAGAGATCTTGCCCTTCCTCGTTGCTGGTCGAGCACAGAGTGCGGATGATTCGGGTAATATCCGTCTCCACGGCTCTGGGTCCCGTCGCTCCCACCCTTATGAGCCAGATGACAATTTTGCTGTAGACCCGGAGGAACGATGATCGACTGCTCACGCGGGGGAAAATTTCTCCGCGCGAATTGGAACTCGTTGTCGACGACGATTAGCCCAGTCGAATTAGTATTTTAGATTTACAAACATTTTTAGCAGCAATTTTCTTTCGGAATTTGTTGGGGGGGGGGGTCACTGGTAGTTTAAATTCAAAAAGTAGAGGTACCAGACTTTTCACTCCATCCGCCATCTTGATTTAAAGGGTTATTTTTTGTTTCTTAAATAACTCGTTCATTTTCAATTTTACACGCAAAATAGTTATTACAAAAGTTGTTTAAAATTAAATTTTCTACAATTTTGGTTATCAATTTTTCCATAGGATCGATTTTTTTCGATTTATACCCGAAAAGAGGGGGTGAATTTTTTGTTATCGAATAACTCGTTTATTTTCAATTTTACGCGAAAAATTGTAATAAACAAAGTTGTTTAAAATTAAATTTCCTACAATTTTGATTCTTATCAATTTTTTCGTAGGATCAATAATTTTCGATTTATACCTGAGAAGAGTGGGGGTAAAATCTTATCATTGTATTATCACGTTTCTATTCAATTTTACGAGAAAAATTGTTATAAATAAAGTTGTTTAAAATTAAAGGTACTACAATTTTGATTGTTAATAATTTTTCGCAGGATCTATATTCTTCGATTTATACCTGAGAAGAGCGGGGGAGAATTTTCGTTTATTGAATAACTCGTTAAAAGTCCATTTGACACGAAAAATGGTTATTCCCAAAGTTGTTTGGAATTTCCTATAATTTAGGTTCTCTTCAATTCACAATTACTGCACGGTCAACGCGACCGCATTTCCTTCTACGACGCAGGAAAAAATTTTGGGCAACGACAAGAACAAGGCAAGGCTTATTGATATTTTCAAAAAAGCTTTGCAAGATTCTGGTGTCGTTGTTCAGCAGGCACCGGGAGACGCCGATTCTTTCATCGTAGGAACGGCAATTCAAGAAGCCTCAAATCACGACGAAGTTACGATCATCGGCGAGGACAACGATCTCTTCGTGATACTAACTGCCTTAGGGTATCATTTGAAAAACGTTTTCTTCAAGCAACCCGGCAGAGGACGGACTCCGGAACAATTATACTCACCGGCAAGTTTCAAATATGAAGAGTCTGTAGCAAAACATATTTTGTTCTTACATGCCTTCAGCGGATGCGATACTACGTCTTCAATATTCAACGTAGGAAAATTGAAATTCATCGAGACTCTCAAGAAAAACAACAATTTGAACACAGCTCTGAGCTTGTTCCGCGAGGCAAACGTTTACAAACATTGCTTGGCTCAAGCTGGAGAATGTTTCCTAATCTCATTGTTTGGAGGCGATGAAAATGTAAAAACACTCGACGACCTGAGATTCAAGAACTTCACAAAATCAGTTATGAGGAACAAATTCAATTTTGCGTCGCTTCCACCTACCTCGGCAGCAGCAGAACAACATATCTACAGGACGTACCTGCAGGTGCAAATGTGGATGGAGTATGAAGTCAACGCTACGGAATGGGGGTGGAAAAAAACTAATCGTGGACTCGAACCTGTCGCTAGAATGGCCGATCCAGCACCAGAATTTTTGCCGAAGACGATATCATGTAAATGCAAAACGACGTGCGGAAAAATGTGTGGTTGTCGCAAATCCGGACTCAAATGTTCCGTCTTATGCCACAACTGCAACGGAGAAACCTGCGAAAACGTTGTCTCAATTCGAGAGCTGCTGGATGAAGATGACCTTGGTATATAGTGACGAAAACCGCTCAGAACAAGTCACCCCCGACCCTCCTGAGCTTCCGGACGAATTCGTCGACAATTACGAGGAAGAATCGAACGACGAAAACTTGGCCGAGCCATCGGCTAAACGTTCCAAACAGACGTAATTGAAATTTCGAAAGACTTTTGAAAGTGTACTGAAAAGAAAATAAATTTTTTTTTTTTCAATTGTAAAAATTCTACTGTTCGATAAACTGATTATTTACACCCCTCTTTTCCTTTACCGTGAACGTGCGTCCCAAAAATATAAACTTTAGAAAAAATCGGAATCATAATTATAGCAAATAACATTTTCAACACATCAAATTTACAACGACAATCAGCAACAAAAAAACAGACAGAAAAAATAATGATACATCAATAACAAAAGCGATAATAGAATACTTAGGTTCACCCCCCGCTCTTCTCAGGTATAAATAGAAGAATATAGATCCTACGAAAAATTGTTGAGAATCAAAATTGTAGGAAATTTAATTTTAAACAACTTTGTTTATTACAATTTTTCGCGTAAAATTGAAAATAAACGAGTTATTCGATAACAAAAAATTCACCCCCTCTTTTGGGGTATAAATCGAAAAAAGATCGATCCTATGAAAAAATTGATGAGAACCAAAATTATAGGAAATTTAATTTTAAACAACTTTTGTAATAACTATTTTGCGTGTAAAATTGAAAATGAACGAGTTATTCAAGAAACAAAAAATAACCCTTTAAATCAAGATGGCGGATGAAGTGAAAAGTCTGGTACCTCTACTTTTAGAATTTAGACTACCAGTGACCCCCCCCCCAACGAATTCCCAAAGAAAATTGCTGCTAAAATTTTTTGTAAATCTTTGCCCGTTTTTTGAACTAATTCGACTGGGCTAGATACAGTACGCTGCGGGTGACGGGGTGAATATCCCGCCACCTTTACTGCCTGCTCGTGTCCTCCGGTATATTAAGAACTCTCGCGAGTTAAGGCCTTGATAGGACGGGCCAGGGTAACACTTCGCGATGGTGACCCTCCGCTTGACGTTGCAATTTCGCGCTACCCATGATTTTGGAACAGACGCGACAACGACGATCCCTCAGCCTGTCTCTCAATGTTGCCGATTCTTCTTCCCAGCCAACGCGACTAAGTCGATTCTCTCGGTGACGACGACGTTGCCGTTAGTCTTCTCGCTCGCCGTAGACATGTAACGGCGCGAAATACATTAAAATAAAGAAATAAAAGTAAAGGGATAATTGAGCCGAGTGGTATGGGACCTCACAAGACGGGTTACATACGAGGAAGGACGTGATCGCCCTTGTCTCAGGCTGCTTTTGTGACGCGAGCAAAAATACCATGTCACAATATATATATATATAGTTGAGGTTAATTATATATATATATATATATATTAATAGGACGCCTTGCATGTACACACACACACACACACACACACACACACACACACACACACACACACACACACACACACACACACACACACACACACACACACACACACACACACACACACACACACACACACATATATATGCATACGCATATATAGTTGAGGTTAATTACCCGTGTAGAAATTTTAGTCGGGAAAAAGTCCTGCCCCTGATCTGCCTTCCCTGAATAATATCAGACCATGGTCAGGCCACCCAGCGTGGATCAGGTTCGCCATGTAACCGGTCTTAGCGAGGCCCCGATACGCCGTTCCCTTTTCCGGGAATTGATAGGGTAGTGATTAAGAACTAGACAGAACAACGATCGAGTACTGCCCGCGTAAAAATGTGACCGGGCATTCCCTACTTTGTGTCGGGCCCTGACCAGACTTGCCTTGTCTGATTTAACTGACCGGGCCCTCCCGTGGGACAAACCGGGAAGATCGCTAGATCGTCTTTTAGGACTTACCCTCTATGTTTGGAAATTACAATCTTCTGGCCGGAATACATGGCGAGCAGGTAAATCGTCACATAATGTCTACCCGGCCAGAACATTGACATGTCCTGAAAAGTGGAGCCTGTCTTTAAGAATTGTGTCAGGGGCAGGACGTTTTCCCGACTCAAATTTCTACACGGGTGGAAAGGCTTTTGGCGATTTACCCTTGACACTCTCCGTGCAATGTACCCGTAGCTCTGAGCACTTGAAAGTCGAAATTGGATGAATGATAGGCCGGTGCTTGATTGCAACGTTGTTCGCTGATAAGCTCGACTAGTCAATTTTATTTTATTATTGATTTTTTATTATATTTATAATATTTTTCATTTTATATTATATTTATATGTACGTGTGTGTTTAGATGCATTTTATGTTCCAGCGAGCATTTTTTTTAAATATGAGTACATATATATTATATTTATTCCACATAATTTTTCGGAGAGGAATTTTACTTCAGCTGTGAGTTTGTTTTTGATATTTTGATGTTTGTTAGAATACGTATATACGTACATACTATTGTCATCTGTTTAGTATATTATATATACACACACACACACACATACATATACATATTTAGTCAAATTATACTTTTATGCAATGACAGATTCGAGAACTCCGAACTAGATTAAAATTGTATGTCATATACGTATTCTAACAATAATTAAACAAACAAAAAACGATTCCATTTTTATCATTTTTTAATTTATTGTGTCCATAAATATTTTGACATGTTTTATGTATAAATATGGCAATTATAAGGAGGCCATGTGTTTTTTAACGGGTCTTGCGTGGCAATTTTGCGACTGAGGAAAATATCATTATCCATGGTTTTTCAAGTCCGCTTTGAAAAAAATGTAGGGTATTTTTGTGACGACAAGGATACGCCAGAAAAAAATTGAGCTTTCTGGAAAAAACGTTTATCTTTCATTTCGAGTACAGCAGAATGAAGTCCATTAAATTCGGAATACGAAACACGCCTGAAGAACGACATTTGTGCATCAAGTCGTCGAAAAAAAAAAAATTATCAAAGATGCATGTTGAAGTGGTAGATGGATTTAAGTCCATTGAAAAAAGATTTTTTTTAGGAGTGTTTGTTTTATTCGGAAATAATTATCTTCATTCTATTCCTCTTGAAATGGAATATCAATCTTTTTCGCGAAATGCCCGGTTTTTGTGGCACATGTTACTCATCACGAAAGCACGCTGTATTTTTTCCGAAGAGGACTTGAAAACCCACTGAATATCGTATTTTTCCCGGGTGTAAAATCTGCGCGCCGAACCTTTGAAAACTCATGGCCATTTTATAATTGTCACTCAATCACACGTCCAATTATTTCGGTATGCAACGAACAGTAAAAATACCATCGCCCCCTCTATTTTGTCTCACGTGCATATGGTAGCGAGTGAAGGGGTAGTAGGGCCCATTCTCGCCATGCTCTCCGTAGTGGACCGTAAATCAACATACAAGAAGTCGTGATGGAAATAACTGACGAGAGCGGTTTTTGAACGGGCCGATTTTTCGATCATGTAATATCGGAGAGGTCCCCAACGGCGAGCTCCACCCGGACACATGGAGCATAATGCGTCTCTTTTATTTTCATCGACCTTGCTAACATGCTTCGCAAATGTACGGAATTGCGTGCATGTCGTCGATGCCGAAATGAATCTCAGTCGATGTCCCAAATCCCCGAGTATACGATAAAATTTCAGGCCACGGAAACGACTGCCCCGTATCGTTATCGTATGCAGTCTTGTGCATCTCTCCAGGATCCTGATGAGATAGGCGGGACGAAGGTATAAATTCGCCGAGGTGCCTGCTTCGATGTGTTTAGAATAGCGTACAAGTGAAAAAAAGAAAGAAACACGGAAGAATTAATTTTTCGATGCCACAAAACGTTTTTTAACGCTCGAAGGGAAAATATTTTTTGGAAATCCTTTTATGTAAAATGTGCGATAACAGCGAGATTCTTACCAATCAGAAAACATAACTTTACACGCTGTTGAAGCTTACAGCGTTGCAATGCAACGAAAATTCTTTTTTTACATTTGCGCTTTCTTATGATTATCACACAAAATAGTTTTTTGTGTGATAATTCTCCTAAGGTGAACCTCACAACTTCACCTTATTATTAACGCTGGGAAATTGCAAAATTTTGGGCAAATCTGTGTTTCATTTTGTCACTCTCGAAATTCATTTGATTCTGGAGTAATCGAATTTAATGAAAAACTCGTTCGAATTATTTTTTATACGCGGGCTGCAAAACTAGATGTTGGAACTGTTCAAAAACTTGAGGACGGTTTGAAGTTTTTGAACATTTGAAGAAAACCAATTCGCTTCCGCTGATTACAATATTAATGATTTTTAAGATCATTATGGACGATTGTAAATCTGTATTATCTTTCTTTGACGGTATTGAAGTGTGCAAATTTAGGCTGCAAAAATCACTGAAACATTTTTGGGGATTCTTAATCAAGATCTATAGCTAAAACTTGCGAAAAAATGTTTGATGATCAAAATAGAGAAATGAAAAAAATCAAGAAGAATTTTGGTTGCATTCCAACGATGCCACCTTCGACACCATTTTTTCCCCTCTAGCGTTACCCTCATTTATGTTATTATTATGACGCTTTTAGTCACCTGTGCAGTTCGATACGTTCAGTTTCTGTAATTTCTTGTTACTGCACGACAATTGTCGCAATATGTCGTCGCAGTCGTTTCTCGCCTCGATACTTATTCTCCTCAGATGTGGCATCCTCTTCAATTCTTCGATAACTTTCGCGGTACTTGGTCCTGCATTGCTCACCTGCCAAATATTCTAGTTAGCCGAATCAGCGATGTGTATTTTTCACACGTTACTACTTTTATCGGTGGCATTTTTTATTTTTATTTTAATCTTTTAATTTTTGTAAGTTTATTTTTTTACTTCATTTTTTTATTGTAATTTTGAAAAATCTTTTTTTTTTAAATTTTTATCAATGGCTTTTTGTAGTTTGAATTTTTTCTTCGAATTGTTAACTTGATTTTTGAATTTTATTTTTTCAATCTTTAAATTCTCATCGACCGCATTTGTTTATTTTAACACATTTTTAAAGTTATATTGATAGCACTTGATAATTAAATTTTGTTAGTTTCTATCAATTGTCTTTTAGCTTAATAAAAAAAAAGTTTGTCGATGCATTTATTACCTCGTAAGTCGTCCAAACTCTGGGCTCCTGAACGAGCCGCTCGAACAATTTGGAGACTTTTCGCAGCGCGTACAAATCTCGACAATCGAGATATGACATTATCTCGAGCAATATCTCAACGGGTATCGATGATATTCCAATATTTCTCGTATCGTTAGCGAGCAAACTGATCCGTTCGTCGATTTCGCTGGGCCTCGCGATACGACGTCTCTTTGGTGTTGGGCTTTCCTCGCTTTTTTCTTTTCCATCGATGTGTTTGAGGCGTTTCCGGTTGGGCGAAGGGACGACCTCCGACTCTTCCATTCTTCTCGGTGGTCATCAATCGAGCCACACCTGTATGAATTTTCTTCACCCCGAGCTGTATCGTTCTAACTCACGCTTTCCCATTCATTATTCACCCGACCTGACAAACCCTTACAAATGATTTTCTTTATCGTAATGAAGAGGGAAAAAACGGCATAAATTGCAACAAAGTGAGACATTTATTTTCACAGTCGAGATTGCACTGTGATTGCGAACGCGTAATTTTGGCTTCGGAGTTTGCGATGCGTCGATCGCATCAGGACATTTTTTACGGTTAATTTTGCGAATCATGACATCTGTCGGAACGAGTGAATTTCTCGCGTTCGTTTCTTTCCGTCCTCGTGGAGCAAGTTTTGTTTCGGGCGGCGAACTTCTTTTTTCCCCTCTAATTACTGTGGCAATGTGTTCGGAACGCTACAAAATGTTAATAAAAAACTAACGCGAGTAATCACACACACACTTTTTCGTACACATAAAAAGTTCAGTTTTTCAGATTTTCTTTCTGATGTATGTATTGAGATGACGAGGTCGGAATTTTACGCCCAATTAAGACATATTCGTGTCAGGAATAAGGTTTTTGTAAATTGAATAATAATGATAAACAATAAAGTTATTATTATTTGAGCAACGTGGCTGCGTGGCCAATCGGTATAGATGGTTCTGGCAACTGGGCAATCTGGAAAGAGAAATTAAAAATGTAATTTTAGTATAACAACAAAACTTTTGTATATCCGGATAGTATTTAAAATTTCCAAAATAACAAAAATGGCAAGCTGTAGAAAAATACGTCCGATTTTCGAGAGAAAAAAACATCTATAAAAATTTGTTATCAACGAATGAATAAACATATACTAAGATGATCCGGTTATACGATTGAAAATGTTATAAACTACGCTCTGTCCGAGTTCAAAGTGAACCGGTGGAATAGATTTTGAGGTACGACTTGGGCCGTTTTGTAAAAAAGTTTCAAGAAACACACAAAAGAAAATAGGCGAGCAGTTCGCCGTAGAGTAGTGTAACCCTTCACAAAAGTTGTCACGACTCTGTGAATTTCTGGACTTTTACAAAAATTTTGTTAGAAATAAAAGTTAAGGGCCCTGACTGTAAAGCTATGCGAGAAAAAAAAACATATCGGCCCTTAAAAAGAGTCTCGTGAAGGAGTGATTGAGTGCGTTCGATGGTTTGCAAACATTGAAAAACGCCGATTTCTAGCTCGGTTAGCAGCGGTGTGTGACCCCTCAAGTTTTTCAGCGCTCTGTCTACTGTATATGGAGAGGTAGGATGTCTCGTTATAGTAAGTACGTCGATAGCAGCGCGTTTCGGTCACATAATTACTGCAGTGAGTCACGAGTTCTTGATCGGTTGCGATCTCTCTCTCTCTCTTCTCCTACCCCTCCCTCCCCCTCCCTCACTCCCAAACCCTCTCCCAGATCAAAACGCACGTTATTTCTCACAGCGGTTTTTTGCGCAGGTATCCCCCATTTTAAGATCACGCGAAAACGAGAACTTCTCTTTGTTCGTCTCTTTGGTAAAAAAAAATACACAAATCACGGGCGACAAAGTTTCTTTGGTACAAACGAACTTTATGAAAATTGCGCTGATTTGTTCTGATCGGTCAGTAGCCAAGGTTAAAAACTCCTCTTACACCGGAAAACACGAAGTCCGAAGAAGGGGAATTTTAGAGAGGGGAGACGATTTGTCTATAGAGACTGGTCGATTTTTTAACGCATTTTTTAGATAACCTTATTTTTCCTACAATTTCTAACTTAATATATTTTCTTTTAGTTTGCTGAGTTCCAACGTAACCCTCGCGGGCTTTTACGTATTACTTTTCGCAATTGAACCCATTCCTATCATTCCCCATCCGCACTTCGCTAATCTAGCCTAACTTCCGTTGCGTCCACAGCCGTCTTAAGCGACGCCCTTGATCTCTCTCCGCGACGCCCTAGGGCGTGTCGCACCCCCAGTTTGGGAACCTCTGGTCTAGACTATACTCAGCCCTCATGGATTTTTTGAAATTTTGTTCACCACAAAATATGAGATAAAAAATAGTTTAATGTATCTAATTATACATTACTAAAAATTTCATTCTGAAAATAAGTTGTATAAAACATTCGGTGACGCAGTTTTTTCATAATAATTATCGACAATGTTATACTTTTTCAAGTTGGTTGTAACACAAAAGTTTTTTCTTATTTACGTAATAAGAATATAAAAATGCATAGTTTTGCCCTTTAATAAAATATATTATGAAAAATCAGCATCTACATACTGAGATAAGAAAATCGTTGAATGTGCAAAATGCATTCTGTTGTCTCGAAATTTTGTTGTTTTAACAGTTGCTCAGACATGCTAAATAAGCTACAGTTCACACCACTAGAACTATCAGTTAGATTGACAAAACGTGTTTTATCGCAATCAAAAATCAAGTTGAACGTATTTAAAGATACATTTTGTTAAACCAACTGAATTTTGGATGGATGAACGAATTTTATTTTTTCAGTGCAGGGTCAAGAGACACGGCAGTGTCTGATGCACAGTAATAAAAAAAGAAAACGTTTACCCCACTGACGAACACGCTGCGTACTCATTATACACTAAGATGGGATTTTATCTGTCACTTTTGAAATTTGAGTCGCGAAATTTGAAATTCCCAAAAAGCCTATTTTTTCGGCCTATTTTAAAAGGCCTTAATCGAATACGAAGAACAAATGGGCCTTTTATAGGGCCGAAAATAAATTTGACAAAGGTTCTTCGTGTCTGATATTCAAACCTCAAATAATGCTTCGCAATTGGGAATAGGACGACAAGCAGTATATTGAGCTCATACTTTACCCTAGAAAGAATGGAACGGTGAAAACATGGGATCGTCTTGCATTGAACATAGGCAAAAAAAACACATTTTCATGTATGAAAAGTTTTTTTGAAGTACTGTTTCAGAACCTGAAACTAATTTTCAGGTACCTAATAAAAGTGTGAGCAATAAAAATAAAGTTTTCATTGTTTAACCACAACGAAAAACGTTTACCCATCGGTATCGAGTCGCCAAAAATATCGATTAGCCGCGCATCAAGCGAGATGACTGAAAAGTCTGCAGATAGTGCGACGTCAAATACGGAACTGTTTGCTCGATCATGGGAAAAACGTAAAACTTTAAATATCGCGAGGCCCGGATATCAATTTGTATTGCATCGAACATACGCAGTGCACAATACTGAGCGCTTCAGGCACCGAAAGGAAAAAAATGAGTTTTTCTCAAGGCCCAAAGAGAAAGCTGATTTGGAGATTACCAGTATTTTGTAGATAGCTGATATTTTGGAAAAAAAAAGAGAAACACCTTTCGCTCTTTTTCTAAAAAGATGGATTTCTTCGCATGCGATCGGAGACATTGAAAAACTTATATTTATCGGTATACAGGAGAAATATAAATAGTTCGATGTCTCCGATCGCTGCAAAAAAATCCATGTTCCTCTAATTTCTAGATAGGAGGATAGGATAAGAGCCAGTCTATAAATTTTTCTCACATCAATTTAAGGCAATAAAAAATATATATATCTCCTATTTTGATTATGTATGTCGATCATTTCTTCTTTCAGAGTATATCTCTGTATATCGATATACATAATCTCTTATCGATTATGTATATCGATGAATTTCTCAGTATACCTCCTGTATACCGAGAAATAAAAATTGTGCAATGTCGATCGGAGCTGCGAAGAAATGCGATCGGTGTCATGGTTTTGGCTTCAGTCTTTAAAGATATAAAATGTTAATTGTTTTTAGTTAAAAACCAAAAAAATACATTTGTCTTACAGTGACTAAAAATAATTAACATTTTACATCTTTAGAGACTGAGACAACAAAATTATGGATTTCTTCGCAGCGATCGGAGACACTAAAATCTCAAATTTCTAGGTATTGAGGAGCCAGTTTCTGAACTTTTCTAACATCAACCAAAGAGAATTAAAAACGCATATCTCTACGAATATACATTTTTCACTTCCTCCAGTTGATATCGCTGTATATCGAGAAATATAAATGTTTCAATGTCTCCGATCGCTGCGAAGATATCCATGTTTTTCGCTTTGCAGGCTTTAAAGATATAACATGTTGATTGCTTTTAGTTAATGTAAGACAAACAATGCAATGCTCATATCATGATGCATTGGAAAGCCAAAAATATGTATTTGTCTTACATTAACTAAAGACAATCAACATTTTATATCTTTGAAGACTGCGAAGCCAAAATCATGGACTGCTTGTAGCGATCGGATGCATCGAAAACTTCAAACTTCTAGATATAGGGGTGTACTTCTAGATATAGCCAGTGTATGAATATTTCACACATCAAACGAAGGCAATGAAAAATTATATTTCTATGGATATACATTTTTAATTGCCTCCAGTTGATGTGAGAAAAATTTTAGAATTTGCGTCTGTATACCGAGGAATATAAATTCGTCAATTTCTCCGATCGCTGCGGAGAAATCCATGTTTTTGGCTTCGCAGTCTCTAAAGATGTAAAATGTTCATTGTTTTAAGTACAAAACATAAATATGTATTCGTCTTACAGTAACTAAAACCAATCGAAATTGAATTCAACAGTAGTTGTTTAATTCAACCCTTGTCCAATTAAATTATTCGCTCACAGTTATTGAAAATAATCAACAGTGAATTTAAAATTCACTTCCCTTTGGACTGAAGCTAAAGGGAAAAAGGATTTCTTCCGTTCCTAAAAGATATGAAATCCCCTTTAAAACCTTTAAAAAAGAAAAAAATGAACGCCACGTAATGAAAAAATCCCCTCACATACATGGTCGCTTGTTTTACCCAATAAAATATTCTGATTTACCTTATCTATTTTTTAAATTGATTGAATGTAAAAAGGTGAGATAACATTTTTTCAACCAGCCAAGCCAGTTATCTAGAAATGCTGTACACAAAATTGTTACACCTTAAAAATAATATTTTATTTTCATTGAAAAAAGCCATATTACTATTGTAACATAAAACTATTATGACTATTATATAACAGTACAACGTATGTACTACACAAGTACACTGGGAATGCTGTGCAACGACTTGGCGTGCATGGTTAAGACGAAAAGTTCGGCGAAGGATCTTGTCTTTCCCACTACTCACCACTCAAGTTAAAAAATATTAAATTGCCCCATGTCTCGATCTTAGGAATACGAGTTAATCAGATAGTAATAATTCTATTGTGTATATAGATCGTTGCAATTTGATCGTGCTAGAAAATGATTTTTGCAGCAGTGTATTTTGTAAGATTAGGTTCTAAAGAAGTAATATTACCTATAATTTTTTCAGATAACCATCTGTTACCCTCAATTTGTTGTGCAAGTGGACAACAAATTCATGATTTTGCAAATTAGGGATCCAGTCAGTGATATCCTCCTAGGCCATATGATACTTAAAATCTTTTTTTATTTACATAATTTAAAAATTTATATAAAAATGTAATCTTGATCGCATAACTAATACACATTGCATGAAATATATTTAGTCACATAGACTTTGGCCGGAGTCTTGCTAGCGAAAAAAAAATATATATCTCTGTTTTACTGCTGACATCTATCGCGCTCTATTCGATTGTTTGATGCGAATTCAATCGAATATTTATTGGCAGTGGACATAACGTAGCTCCGGCACTGTGACGCGAATTGAGTAGTCCGAGATACACACCGAAGCCGTGTCGATGTTACCCCATCCGAATCACACTAGCGTAAAAGACGGTAGACTACTTTAAAAACAAAAAATTATATCTATACTATCGCGAAAGTCATTTATGCAGGTGGTAGGAACGGAAAGTGTTATGTCTTCCCGAGCTTTTTTTCTCAACCTTGCACGCCAAGTCGTTGCACAGCATTCCCAGTGTACATACGTCGTACTATTATATAATGGTAATATTAATTTTATGTTCTAATAGTAATATGATTTTTTCAATGAATATAAAATATTATTCTTAAGGTGTAACAATTTACTGTGCAACAATTATAGTAAATTGGCTTGGCCGGTTTAAAAAATTTTATTTCACCTTTTTGTACACTTGAATACTTTAAAAAATAGATTTAAACCATTGCTTGCATTAAAGTAAAAAAAATGTATAAGGCAAACCAGAATGTTTTTATAAGGTAAAACGAGTCATAATGTTTTTGAGGGTTTTTTTAATTGCTTGGCATTCATTTTTTACTTTTTTAACCATTTTAAAGGAGTAAATCTATATCTCGTATATATCCTTTAAGGTTCATTAAAAAAAATTCATAAACCGTAATTTGACTCAACTAGACCGCTTCAATCTCGTTAAGCCACACTACACCGCATTTGCCGAGGGTACGGACAAACTGTGGAAAACCCGTACCGGTATAGACGGCCGCATATTCTTTTGATTCTCTGGTGCACAGGCTTTTTACTCAAGTATCTACAGCAAGGTATCAGAAGTATTGGCCTCCTGCTCACTGGTTGATGTGCCAGCCGGTGCACGGTTAAGCGGTTACCACTCCGAGTATCTGGCATGCACAAACCTGCTTAACTCGAAGTAGCGCCAGAGCCGAACCGCGACCGCTCATCCACCAGTGTGAGTTGAGGTTAAATGTGTACTTATAATGCATTGCACTATAAACATTTTTGAGTAATAGTAATTCAATAAGTCTTAAATAAATCAGTCAGTAATTAGAGTTTGAATAAAATACACCCAATTGTGAGGCGTACAAATTCATTATCGGCCCTTCTCAATGAAAATTAACATTTGTCTACACACTAATTAGTATTGTTGTCTGGAAATTTGAAGAAATTGTTTAAAACATTTATTTTATTTTATTATTTTACAAACATTTTTGAATGCGTCTGTCAAAACCGTTTAATGAGACTCGTCATCAAATTAGTCGAGTTATAGAAATCATGGGGAGTACGCTCGGAGACCGCCGTCGAGGCGCAGCAAACTTGAAACGCGTTTTTCTCGAAACGCTATCTTTCAAATCGGCAACCGCGATATCTCGATAACGAATTGGCCAATTGAGCTCAGATTTGGCATACACCTTCAGTAGACTGTTTTCCAACCGTGGTAACAGAATTGAGTGGAAAGCATTATTTTTTCTACATAACTCGTAGAATGGTTAGAAAAATAGGAAAATTTGATAATCCAAGTTTAGCATGCCGCCATTTTGTATTTTTTTTGCTGAATCCGGTACCAAACATCACAACACTCATACAGATTGAGAATATTTATGGTTTTTTTTACGTTCTTACAACATCTACAATAGTGGTCGCTAATTGGGGGCGTTTTCCGCGCCCCGCTGTAAACAAGAGTACAAAAGTATATGAAAGTACATTTTTATTTCACTTCTTAATTTTTACATATACTTAAAGGATCAATAAACATGTGTAAAAAATTTGAAAAGAAAACTGAAACAGCCTGACTGTTATTCCATCCTAAAAATCACGTCCGAAACAGCTCTCTAGACAACAATACTGCCTTAAGTAAATCAGTAAGTAAATAGAGCCCAATATATCAACAAACTTGATTATTAGGCGCACAGATTAATTCTCGGCTTTTCTCAATGAAAATTAAAGATTTTCTAGAAAACTAAATAACTAAATTGGTTATCAATATTTTTCAATTTAGAAAACTCAAATTTGGCAAGACTATGTATCAGTTGTATGTAAAGTCTCAATCTCGTCGTCGTCGTCGTCAAAATCGCGGTGTTTTTTGGGCTGCAAGCTCATGCAGATATAACTATCATTTATCCATATAGAAAAAGGAGTAGTAGAGTAGTAGTAAACTCTATTCCGTGTATACCCTTGCGGACTTTTTACATCTCCTTCCTTTATATCTTCACTTATTCCTAAATTTTTACATTCTTTCATACGCGCTTTATTCTTCTATTTCTGCAGCTTTATTTACATTCATGTAAACATTTTTACATTTACTTATTGCCGTCTTCCTCCTTCCTTGTGACCTCTTTTTTCCCTACCCTCGTTCTCTATTTCTTTTTTCTTCGCAATGTTTTCAAATTGTCTCACTATTTCGCACATCTCTTCCACTATCTCCTTCCCCTCTAATGCCTTCCTCCAGCTCCCATCTGGTTTCTTCCTTTGCTGCTTCCCCACTCCTCAAGATTTCTAAGGGCTTGCTCCTCCATATGTTTTCTAGCCTCCTTACATTCCCAATGTGTGCTAGTGTTTCCTCCACGCCCGCCTCTCTCCCCACCCATCCGCACCTCAGTTTTGCCCAAATTTCCCTTATTTCTCCCATTGTCGTTCCTTTGTCCCAATAATTCTCGATTCCCACTTCTTTTTCCTCCCTTTGTACTCTTTGCAGAAGTTGGACTTACAATTAGAGATTTTTTCCCAAATCCTCTGTATTTCTTGGTCTGGCGTCTTCTGCACCGCTCTTCCGGTCTTCGTTTTTCACTCCTCCTTGTTTCCTCTTCTTCTCGCCTCACCTATCTGCTCCTCTCCTGCTTGCTCCATTGTTGCCTTCGTTTCTTTCCCCATTTGCTTCCATCATTGTTCATCCGTCGTATATAGAAAATGAATAAAAAATACCGTATGATGAAGGTGAGGATGAGAAATGGAAAATGGTAGGAATGTCATAGGGGGGAAGACCCCCCACAATGGAATCTACAATAACAAAAAAATATCGTATGATGATATGCATTCGTATAACTTAGTTGAAACATGATGCTGCTCATTTGATACGCACGCGTATCGGAAAATCGATGCAAACCGTCGCCGCATCGACAGAGCTACGAATAACGTATATCAATAACAAATGTGCATGCAACGTACGAGTTAAACTCGGCCTAACTTGACTGAACGAACGTCAGCGATGCTTTTCCATTGTAAAACAATATCGGCTTGTGCCTGC
The DNA here is from genome assembly GCA_963210295.1 of Ophion ellenae. Classification (NCBI taxonomy): domain Eukaryota; kingdom Metazoa; phylum Arthropoda; class Insecta; order Hymenoptera; family Ichneumonidae; genus Ophion; species Ophion ellenae. The sequence goes on along the minus strand of OY723385.1, from coordinate 17,566,921 downwards.
ACGTGGACAACCTCGCCCTCCCAAGGTATGCCGTGTTGCTTCCCACCGTGACCTCTCACTGTTTCATGACGATCGCTTATCTTCACTCTGAAAAAAATGACAAAAAAATGGAGAATAAACGGCTCACAGGGTCATACGTGTAATCTTCGCGGTGTATCGTTCCATTTGACGTAAATTTACAACGGCTTCTAACAAATGAATAGTTTAACGTGCCTGATACTGGAGAACGAATAATTGCAGCGCGCCTTTGTTCATGTTTGATTGAGGGATCTGACTACCGAGGAAATTTAAAAAATTCGTTTCTTTGTTAAGACGGGAGATACCTTTAGGCGAGGAAAAAACTTGTTGATTGTCGCGATTTTTTTCTAACGGGAAAATGCCTTCACCGTTTTTGAGTCTTATGGTATGTTTTATTACTACTTTTGGCTGTTACATGGTATTCTATTGATTTATTATTGAAGGACAACACCACTGAGACGGCTTCAAAAAATCGATTTTTTGAAAACCATCTAGAAAAATCTAAAATACATTTAAGATTAAGATGCCGTTGAACCCAGGTGGAAAAAATAATTATTGTCGGAGATATTGAATATTTTGTGAAGCGGTGCAGCGCTCCGTGAAGCTCGGGGTCCCGCGCAGCTGCGCGCCTCAGGGTCGGCAGGTATACCGGGCCTTTCCCAGCTATTCTTTTGGCTCCCTTCACAAAAACCGGTTATTGTTATAAATATAGTTTCGAAAAAAGCCATAGGTGGCGATAATTGAAAAATTTTCAAGGCAGGTATAGGGATAGCGTCATAGCGTCAGTTTGCGAATAGAAGCGACGCTACTCGTGTCTAAACGCTTCGAATCGTTTCGTTTATAAATATCGAACCCTCAGAATTATTCTTTGCACATCGAAATGGATAATCCGAAAGTGTACGCGGGGAAAAGGGGAACAAAACGGAGCTATGTGACGAGGAGTCGAACGAAAATTTCGAATCGAAAACCTCCGAACCGTTATAGCTCCGAAAATAGTTCTGCAGAGTATGTGAGCACGTCGGCGAAAAAGTTGAAATCGTCGGACGATTTGGAGGTCGGTGTTACTAACGATTTCGGTTATCGTATAGTGCACCTCGTCAATGCATTGAACATTATATCGACGTTAGTGAAGTGCAAAGTGTGTGATCGCGATATAAAGTTTACTGAAAAAAGTTTGCGCGGACTCGGATTCAAAATCGAGGTCGATTGCGGCCATTGTGAAAAAGTGCAAATCAATTCGTGTCCTATGATTAACAATGCATACGAAATAAATCGTCAAATCGTATTCAGTATGCGTCTTCTTGGCGTCGGTTTGAATAGCCTGATGAAGTTTTGTGCATTTATGGACCTACCGCGCCCCATATTTCAGTCTTTCTACGATCGAATCTTAAATTCGATTTCGATTGCCACTAAAGCTGTGAGCACAGTGAGCAAACAAAAGGCTGCACTTGGGGAGGAGACAATTTCGTTGGAAAATGGGGTGGAGGACGGAATTATCGTTTCAGGCGACGGATCGTGGCGTAAGCGCGGTTTCAGCTCGCTTTTCGGCATAACATCGCTAATCGGCTGGTACACTAAAAAAGTGATCGACGTTATGGTGAAATCGAAATATTGCAAAGCTTGCGAGCATTGGGAAAAAAAGAAAGCACCGCGGAGTACTGGGAATGGAAAAGTACCCACGACGATGAGTGCCAGGCGAACCATAGCGGCTCCTCCGGAAAAATGGAAGTCGACTCAGCTGTCGAAATGTTTCAACGGTCTGAAGAGCTCTATGGCATAAAATATAAATATTATATTGGTGACGGCGATTCTAAAACGTTTCTGGGCATATCGAATAGCAATCCATACGACGGTTTCGAGATAAAAAAAAGAGTGCATCGATCATGTCCAAAAACGTATGGGGACGCGCCTCCGCGAAATCGTGAAAAAACAAAAAGGATTGTCTGGCAGAGGAAAGCTCACCGGAAAATTGATTGACGAGTTGAGCACATATTACGGCTTGGCTATTTGGAGGAACAGCGATGATGTTGAAAAAATGAGGAAGGCAATTTGGGCAACTATCAAACATAAAATATCCACAGATAGTGAGCCACAACATGACGATTGCCCAGAGGGAGCCGAGTCGTGGTGATCGTGGCAGCGAGCGGTCGCAAGCGGTAATATTTCTGAATATCGCCATAAGCCGCCTCTTCCTGAGGAAGTATTGGAGACAATTACGCCAGTCTTCCAAAATTTGAGCAGAGTCGATTTGCTGCACCGTTGTTTGGGCGGCTTCACGCAAAACAATAACGAAAGCTACAACAAATCAGTTTGGGCAATAGCCTCCAAGTGTCAGTCCGGGAGCAAAAAAATCGTCGATATTGCAGCTGATATCGCGGTATTATTATTCAATGATGGTCTGAGAAGCCTCATGAAAGTTTTGGAGACGCTGGGGATAATTATAAGCCCAAATTGTTTCAATTTTTGCGTTGAAACCGACGCAGCGCGGATCGAGCTGGCAGAGCGCTCGCTCATAGACGCTGCAAAAGAGGCAAGAAGAGCCTCTAAAAGTTCGAGAAAATATGCTAGGGACAATGATTTGCTTCTTGAAGGCCAGCTATATGGTGCCGGCATCGCTGATTAAAGGTAAAGAATTTTTTTTCCAATTTATCGCATAAATTAACAAACCTAAAACTTTGAACGCGTTTTTCTCAAAACCACTTTTTTGAGTGCGGCACGCAGCAGAACTCGAGCATTTTTTATCCGATCGACTTCAAATTTGGACTGCATCAATAAAACTAGATTATCTAAAGAAGTACATAGGATTTTTTCGATATCTCAATAATAAAAAAAGTTATAGCCTATTTTCGACGAGAAATTTTGCTCGAAAATCGTCCTTTAATTTCAAAAGCGTGCCTATTTTTTAAAAATCAATATTTTTTCAAATCCCTATGTACTTCTCTTCAAAATATCATATTATTAACGAAAACACTCGGTATTTTTTTTCAGACCGACTTTGAAGAGAGTTCTGCTGCGTGCCGCGAACCACTGCAGAGGCAACAGTACCTGACGCGGGAGCTTCCCCAGCGTCACCATGGGGCGTGAAAAATTTGCGATTTTTCTTTTATTTATCTTCAATAAACAACGAATAAAACAAATTTTTTTTTTCGAATATCTCTTTTTTTTCCCACAAAAAAAAATTCTTAAAAAATGGCAAAAAAACAGGGGGTCACAGTGGTGTTGTCCCTTAATCTTTAAGAATGGCGGAGGTATGGCACGGTCTTCAAGAGTGGATTTTTTAAACTGGCGTGAAGTACCTATAATTCAAAAACTAATCGACCGATTCTAATTAAATTTGATATAAATCTTTCTAACCTCATTTGGTTTTTAGAAATAGAAAAACAAATCATATTTGTATCGCCAAATGTACCCATTTTTCGGAAAATTTACTGTTTTTGTTTCAAAGCGTAACATTTCAGCGATTTTCAACATTTCTCATTTTTGTTTTGGTTCATATTCTGTATATGAGTATTAACGAAAGAAACATCTTTGTTGTTTTTTTTCAGACTAATCCCGCTGACGGTACGTGTCACGCCGTCTGACAACATCCGCCGCAACCCGTTTAGAAGACCGTGCCATGCCTACCCGTTTTTAAAGATTAATAAAAAACACAATACCATCTAACAGCCAAAAGTAGTAATAAAACATACCCTAAGTCTAAAAATGGCGAAGAAATCTTTACTTAAAAAAATCATGAAAATGAGCAATTTTTTCCTTGCCTAAAGGTACTTTCCCCCTCAAGGGGGTGTTCTACTTTCTTGTGGATTTTTTACCGATGTTCAGGATATTTTCTTTACGGCTAAATGATAACGCAGAAATTTCAAATTTTGATATTCACTTGTGATATTGTTGGATTATAAAAAAATAATTGAATGTTTCTTTTCTTCAATTTTATGCGACTTTTCCTCGCATGCCGAAGTACCTCCAAAAACTTCGCGCTCACTGGTGGATGTGATTGCGATCGTCGGAATAATCTGCGAAAAAAATGCACATGGAATTCTAATTTGCATATAAATTGCTATTGCATGAACCACGGAGAAAGAGTTTGCGTGGAAAATTTCAAAATAGCGGACACTCCAAAATTAGGATCGAAAAAATTACATTTTTTTGGGCTTTTTAAAATGTGAAATGTAGGGAAATATTGATTAATCCGCATGCCCGTGGTTAATTGAATATACACAGATATTTAGAATAACATATCAAAATTTCAGTACGATTGGACGAATCGTTTTTTTTTGGATTCGTGTCGGCCAGGTCCATAGTATTGGCGTTGAGAAAAATGCGTTTGAAGTTCCGCCTCCACGCTTCTACTTGCGAAAAGTGGGTCGGCTCTCGGCTCTATAACTTTTTGAAGTATTGAGAATTTCTTGCCAAAAATTGAAGCACTTTTTCCCGAGTCTATACTGTCGATACAATTTTTTTTAAATCAATTTTTTCAGGCCAAAAAAGTAGAATCTCCCCCTTTGTTATAAGAGATCTTCGTGAATCCATGTGATCAACAATTGAAAAGTACCGTTCCTTACTTTCGGCGGTACAGCTTTTCTTTTAGAATAAGTCCCTTAAAAACGTGTGCTCAATTTCCCGTTCCTGCTTTTTTTCTTCGACGTGATCCTGCAATGAAAGTTCAATGCGCCCAATTCAATTTTGCAGATACGATGCTGGCGCCGTTAAAAACCAAGTCAACGAGGAGGCTGGAGGGTAAAAGGCCTAAAGAGTTAATGTCGTCCTCCAGTCTCTCGGGAATGTCTCAGTTGTCGAACAGCAGCGAGGAAGGTCTTGAGCCCTTCGTCCACAAGCCCAATAAAGCGGAAAAGACGGAAAGGTACTCGTATGCTACGGCAAATAGTAGGGTTGATATTTTTATCAACCGGAAATTGTGTTTCGCTTTCGATCGATTGCGCTCAGTAAGTGGCAATCGTCCACTCATAAACAGATTACCCCTTATAAAGCCAAGCAAACCAAAAACAAACCCAAATTGCGTTTTATAAGTGGTAATCGTCTAGTTATAGATGGATCACCGTTTATAAACCTAAATAAACCTGCGTTTTATGAGTTGCAATTTTCCACTTATAAATGGATTGCCATTCATAAATTTAAACAAACCCAAACAAAAGCAAATAAACAAACAAACATGAAGCCAAATTCCACTTTATAAGTGGCAGTCGGCCGCTTATAAGCCCAAACAAATCCTAAACAAAATCAGATAAACCAAGCCAAACAAAGCCGAATTGAGTTTTATAAGTGGCAATCGTCTACTTATAAACGGAGTACCTCTTATTAATCAAAACAATGTAAACGAACTCAAATTGCGTTTTATAAGTGGCCATCGTCCACTTATGAACGGATTACCGCTTATGAACAAAAAAAACTTAAACAAAATCAGGTTAACAAACCCAAACAAAGCCAGACAAATAAACCCAAATTGCGTTTTATAAGTGGCATACGTCCACTTATAAGGGGATTACGACTTGTAAACCCATACGAACTCAAATTGCGCTTTATAAGTGGCAATTGTCCACTCATAAAAGGCATCTTAAAAATGATCAAATCACGATGCTGTTGAAATTTTCATTGTTGAAATGCACATTGAAACTTCTTTTATTTATATCTTTATTTTTATTATTACGTAAAATCGATTTTTGTTGTTGTTTTATATCGTACGTGTCCAAATGAGTATCTTAAAAATGACTTCGCCGACTTTTTGGTGCACAACTTGCCCAAAGCAATTGACTTAATTTAGAATGTCTATTTTATTTGCATTCCAACAATGCAATTCTGCAATCTTACAAATTGCACCACGAATACGATTGCGTGAATCTTTAGTTATTGGAGTCAACGATCCGATTGCGAAAACAAACAAAAAATTGTTCTATTCCCAGATTATAATAGCAGAATTGAATTTGTAGACAAATTTCGTTTGGATCGCATAAATTTCATTCTATCTAAATAATAAGCTTTACGGCGAATAGAGATAAATTTATCCTCATTGATGGGAGCTGCCGCACCTTGTCTGTATCGTCTGAGGAATGGATTCTTTCCGGGAGAGTGGAGCACTCTCGCTGCCAAACGTGGAACTTTCGTAAAACCATCGACTCTCGTACCGACGCGCTCAGCACTTGATATTCACTCGATAAAAATGTAAAAATCGGCAAGGTCGATGGCGCGATAGACGAGTAACGTCTTTCTTTCTTTCAGCACATCGACCGACGGTGCAAAAGGAAACGAGTGGCTTGTTAATGGCCCAGCTGGAAGCAAAATATCCGTTCTGAGATTCAAGTGAGTTCACTTCATAAAACCAGGTCGCTTTTAAATATTTTCTCCTTATGGGTGCATTAGGATGATGAGGTCGGAATTTTGTACACAGTTGAAAATCTTGCCAAATTTGGGGTTTTTCAATTGACAAATATTAATAATATTGCAAACAATGGAGTTATTATTGTTTGAACAATTTGCGGCAGGTGCTGCATGGCCAATCGGTGTAGGTGGTTCGGGCAACTAGGCTCATCGGAAATGAAAAAATCTACCTTTAGTATAACAATAAAACTTTCGTACAACTAGATACTGTTTAACATTTTTTTTAATTACGTAAATAGCAAGCTGTAGAAAAAAAAACTATGATTTTTGACGACAAAAAAAACCTTGATCATTTGTTATTAACAAATGGGTAAACACATTGAAAAACCATTCGGCCATACGATAGAAAATGTTATAAGCTATGCCCCGCCCGAATTTGGAGTGAATCGGAGGTTTTTTGGATGTACGATTTCAACGTTACATAAAGTATATCTTCGAGAAAAACGCAAGAGAAAAAAGGTAAAGCGCAGTACGCGAACTGACTGAAAAAATCTTCATAACTCGGTAAATTTTTTTCTCATTTCGACAAAATCTTTGTTGCAAACTGAAGTTAAGACTCCAAGTGACAAAACTGTACAATAAAAAGAAATCGTATTTGTTTTTTAAATGTCAAGCTTAGGCAGACTCCTTATAACGAAATAATTATTAAAATCTTAGTAACTTCTCCGCAATTAAGAAAAAAAACACACCCATACAAAGTGCAACTCATGAATTGGTATCCCGGAAAGAAATGTTCCCTATATTCGGAACAATTTGATACACTCTATAATTCGTAATTTGATCTTACACTCGTATCACCAGAAAAGCGATTATTACGATTTTTCTTTGAAGATGTTCGGCGTTGGCAACCCCACCGGAAAATCCTCCAGCGAGGCAGCTCTACATGAATTACAAAATTTTTCAAGCTGACACCAAGCTGATAAGTATTCTGCTCCAGGCTCACGGCTTCACGGAGGTGAGTACCCGAAATCGGATTTTTTTTCTTCCAACAGATCATTTTGAAGAATGAAAAAGTCATTGTGTGTGGAAAGCTTTATTTCGGTAAAGAATTACTCTCGTCAACATTTGGCAGAACTTATGTCTAACATTCTCGCATTCGTTCGAACAGACGATATCTCCGTTCCGTTCCAATTCACTTATCTTTCAATTTGATGTTGCAAACGTTTTTTGCTACTGAAATTTCATCGTCTGTTCGACGAATCGACTAAAATATTCTATTTTTAGGTAAAAAATATAATTCTCATCGACACGTGTCGTGTAAGACGTCGCGAGCTTTGTCTTATTTTTTTTTCAATCGTACAATCGTCATATGAAAACTAGGAAGAATACATGTTTCAGGATTACTGACACAATGTCAAATATTAGATTTCGTTCTATCGACATTTTCCCTTTCCTAATTATCCATGGCGAGTGCTCGCGACAAGTGACTGAAAATAAATTCGTCGCTCGAATCATTAACTGTGGTCCCCAGTTTCTTTTTCCGTTGCACAAAAAAAAACGGCAAAGTTCGGGCGACCAGGGTCGATCCTTTTTTTTAATACTGATATATCTTTACAGTCGATGAGTACAATTCTTCGGGACAATTGCAAGTACTTTCGGTAACAGTGTTCGAGTTTATTTGAAGTTTTGGAATCTGCTATTGCATTTATTCTACATCGTTTATTTTTAATATCAATTGTGAATCAATAATTCTTTGTTTATTGAATGAGTGTAATTCATTTGTTTGTTTTATAGTTTTCTGTACTGTGGATTTTTTTTTCAATTGTCGGCACGTGATCGCGCTTTTGCAAACAAAAATGACAATTCCCGCTGAGAGACATGTTAACGTTGGAATTGTTGAAAGTTAAAAAAGGTTTAATGTAGTTAAAATTTGAAACGTCAATTTTTTTTATTTTTCTAGTATAAATTTGAAAAAACGTTGGCATTTTGAATTACGTTAAAATTTAATTATAAAGGTTGAATAAATTTCCATTTATCCAAACGCCAATTGAGAAAACGTAAAAGAATTCATGTTAATATAACGTTGAAATTGTCGAAATAAGTTTTCTACGCTTATTTAGACACAGCGAAAAATTGTTGTCCAAAGATAATGAAATTGAATTATTTTTTAAACTTTTTTGAGCAACTTTTAAATCAATTCGTAATACATATTGTAGTTTTCTTTGGGATAAAGCCTGGAGAATTTTTTTCAAAGGTGATTAAGCGAATTTATTCACCATTTCCGATCACTATTTTCCATAGTAACCCCGTGGAACGTTGAAGGAAAAAAAACTATGCACAGAAACTAATAACCCATCGAAACAGGCGTTCAACAATTGAAAAACAGATTCCAAAAACTTTCTTCCTGCACCTGTCTCTCCCTGATTCGGTAAGCTCCTATTCTCAGTCGGGCGCCGAAGTTCGAGATCTCTCTCCCTCCCTCACCCTCTCTGTCGCTCTCACGTAGCGACGATTTTCTGAACCGATAGAATTTCCCGTCAAGTCCCAAATGCCAAGATTGCACCGATGTGTCGAAGATTCCAATTGCATTTGAAGGAATGGCGGGGGTTCGTTAGGAAAAAGTCTCCGAGCCTCTTTCAGCAGCGAAGTTCGACCTCCAAGTCTCTTTCGGCGACGATATTCCTCACCGATCGAATTTCGTCGTGGCTCAAGTCCCAGTTGGCGAGATTACCGATGCGTCGCAAATGTTTGCAACAGTCGAATATACGACGGACACCCGTCAGAGAAACGGCCTTGGCCTCATCGATGAAGAAACAAGTTAAATTTTCCGCCGGCCGATAAAGTCGGGTAACGATCGGTTCGCGAAGAATGGCGAGATGACGATCGGTCAATTGGTTGCAGCTGTGGACGTATAGGGCGGTAAGCTCGGGTGCGAGTTTCAAGAGGTTGATCAGCGCCTCGGCGCTGACGGTCTCGCCGATCCGGACTATCTTCAGCCGCGACAGTGGCTTCGGTTTCTCATTCTGCTCCAGCCATTCCGTGGGCCCGCCCTCTCTTGTCAGACTGACGAGGTTCGGGCAATTGGCGAGAATCTCGCGAAGATCGATTTCCGGTGGACTGGGATCGCGAACGACTCGGAGATTGAATTCCGTCAGTTTAGCGCCATTAGTGCGCAGATAGTCGTAGAGGCCCTGAACCCATTTTGTCTGGGCGGGTACCGCGTCGAGATTGAGGCTTGTGAGGGAGGTGAAAGCTCGCAGGGCGACAGCCGAATGTCGCGGATCGAAGATCCAGAGCTTCTCCAGTCTGGGACAAGCCTCGGCGAGGCTGCGGAGCCTCTTGAAGGTTGTACCGCTGTCGCGCGCCTGCCTCAACTCGAAGCACCTCGCGCCCAACTCGCGCTCGTGATCCTTGTGCTCGATCGCCCGCGCGACCGAGCAATAGTCCCCCAGTGACTCGATGTTGGGCGCCTGGGACAGCAGCATCAAGACCCCAGCCTTTGTTATGCTCGTCTTGTCGATGTTCAGAACCCGCAGGCTGTCGCAAATTGGATTGCGGGTTTCGCAGATGTCCAGCAGGAATTCCTCGGTCTTTTGAAGCTTGTCGGGTTTGCCGTTGAACCGCGCAAAGTGGCTGGTTAGCAGGCTCTTTATACGCGACCAGGTGGTGTTGCGATTGCAACGATGATGGGCCACGCTTCGCTTCCTCGGGTGCTCCATACGGTCGGCAACCTTTATCGGGTCCCGTTTTACCCGGATTCGCAACTTGAGCAGCAGCTTCTGAAGACCCATGTCCGTCACTTGCTGGGAACAACCGATGTCCAGGATGACCAGCTCGGGACACGAGCGACCGATAGTCTCCAGTATAGCGTCGCTCGCGATGTTTCTCATCGTCAGGGTGCGGAGATTTCGCATATTGTGCAGCGCCCCACGCAACAGATGACAGTCCAAACGCAGCAGGGTCGAACGCGCCAGCTCCAACGACTCTATACCGATCCCCTCGCTCGCCAACAGCTTCAGCAGATCCGTCTGGTGGCTGCAACCGTAGTAACAACACAGATGCACCTTCAACGTCTTCACGTCCGGGCCCAACAGTATCGTCAACAGATAGGCCGGCGTTGGATCCGGGAATAGACGAGTTTTGCGAGATGCCAGCTCGTAAAGACTCCTAGATGTGTCTGCTATCATTTGGGAACGAATCGCTCCCGGCAACGAATTTACGTAATATGGCCTTATCATCCGCTTCGTGTGCTCCAAGACTCGCTGACCCGAATAACCCAGCGCCGCGAGCGCCCCCAATTGACGACATACCGAGTTCAGATACTCGCACGCTTTTCTCATACTCAGCTTTTCTAGGCTCTCCGGCTTACGCTGGACAGGCATCTTGTCTCGTTTGTCAACTGCAATTCAAGTGAAAGGACTCGAGTTAGTCTTTTTCCCATCAATTGATACTATTTTTTACTGCTTTAGGGTATGAAAATCACTGGAATGTTTTTACGTATTCTCAATGGAGATTTGCATCCACAATCGGCCGCAAACCTTTTTGGATAATAATGAACATAAGAAAATAAAAGAAATGGAAAAAATCGACGCATTCGAACGATGCTAATTTTAACGTCATTGTATAATATACTATTTGAAAGCACAGAGATTTAACTTGCGGTGCAATTTTTTCTGTTAATAAATATATCAAAATATGGGAGTTTCAGCTGATCTCCGAAAACATCTTTTTTCGACATGCCTTCCGACATGTCTCCGGAACGATTTGGCTGAAGTAAAAAAAAACAACAACAACAAAGATTCCGTTAACGGATGACAATGCGGAGCTCGTGAACGAAGGATTCTTCATTTTTATGAAATCTTTCAAATTTATAAAAGAACAACAAAAATTGTATCACTGCCAAACTTTTTAGTTACTTTTAAGTTAGTGATTTTTAGTGACTGAAGTCTAACTAAACTGACTGCAAAAGTAAGTTTGTTAAGTAAACCAACTAAAGTATATCTGAACCGACTGTAAAAGTGAGTTTCTTAGTAATTTACTTCGGTAACTAACTAATGTCTAATTAAACTAACTAAGTTAGTTTAATTATTAGAGTCTAGCCAAACTAACTTCAAGTTAGTTTAGTTAGACCTTATTTAGTTACTTTTTAATTAACCAGCTGCAGTTTTGTTAAAAATTGAAATGTGCAAAAATCCTTTGTTCACGAGCTTCGCATTGTCATCTGATAATAGAACTTTCATGGTTTATTTTCAAATTATCGCAAATGTGAGGAAAAAGTTATTTTGGGTGATACCAGAGGTCGAACAAAAGAATTTTCGTTGCGTTCCGATGATGCAAACTTCAAGGCCATAGAAACTCATAAAACATCATTTTGGCGATTCGGAGGAGTTCCTTGTGTTTCGATCATATGAGACATTTTTTCAACTCTCAATACATATTTTTTTCAAATATTTAATTCAATAATGATATAAAATTTAATTTAACAAATTACTCGTTCACTAAAAACGTCATTTAGATAACTTGCAGTACGACATCGGCAACTTCGTAGGAAAAATGATGTATTATTGTCAATTGAGGCACGTAAACGTAATTTGAGAAATCCATCATTAGGTAGAATTATTCTTAATACAGTGGACTATTACTTTTAATTATTAAAATTATTCTTCTGTATTATGGAAATTATTATTCCAAATCGTTAACATTATTTTAAATACAGTAAACAAAAATAAGAATTATTGTCCATTGAAGCGCGTAAACGTAATTTGCAACATTCATAGTTTTGTAGAATTATCTTTAATACAGGAGATTATTCTTTAAAATTATTACAATTGGTGTTTCAAGTTATTGAAATATTCATCTTGAATTATTGAATTTATAAAAATATTTTAAATTATAAAAAATATTATTCGAAGTGATTAAATGATTGAAATTTTTGTTTAATACAAAAGACAAAAATGCTTGCTATCGTCAGTTGAAGCACGTAAAGGTAAATTTCGAAATTCATAATTATGCAGAATTATTTTCAATAATTCTTTATCCGTTCGATGCAAAAAATTTGCGTACATAAAAATACTGCCATTGTTGCTCGACCATAAAATTGCGTGATGGGAATTCATTTTCACAGTCGCTGTGTTGTTATCATTATTATTAATTGTCAACAGTCAAGGATTTTATTTTGGTTCCGATTGTATTCAAGAGAGGGAGAGAGAGAGCTTGTTCTTTGATCGAGAAGAGTTGTACGGACTCCCGAGGCTGCACAGACGCATCTCATTGGAGTGCATGGTGGGGGTATTGAAAAAAAAAGAAAAAAGTCTTGGGCAGCGCACTTGTCGCTATTTTATTCAAGGAACGATGCCGAGTACGCGGACGGTTTATTAACACCGCACGAGTTAATTATCCAGGACTTTTAACGCACGATAGAGTGTCTTTCTACCGCCAACAACTTTCCTACGTAATTACGTGAGATCTCTCTTATGTAATTACACGCATCCTCGGCTCGATTATAACAATCAACAATTGTTGCAGAAATAAAACACCGTAAATGAAACCTGCTGTCGAAGAATCAACTTCCATTTGGCGCAATTCCTTAAAACTTCTTGTTTGACCACTCAGGAAAATTTAAAAGATCAATTAGTTTTTCTTTTTTCATTGGAAGCGTAATGAATTTTTTGTTGAAAAAATCGTATATGCGTAAACGATTTTTCGTAATGAAGAATTCTTTGCATTCCAATGATGTGAAGTTCAACCGAAGTTTTTTATCGGTATACACGTGATTCGAATGCAAACGTATGATAGCCCAAACAGAAAAAAATCTCTTTCAATTAATCGCGTTAAAAACTTTCCCGCGTCCACTTGTGTCAAATTTTAAATGCGTTATTTTGAAATTGCATCAATCGATTTTTGAGCCTCGAAAGCGTCGGTATAAAATTGGAAATCATGATCAATTTTGGCTTCGCCGGTGCCTCGAAAAAGGACAATTTCTGTCAGGCCAAACGAAATAAACGGACATCAGGACGCCGAAATAAAAATGAACAAATTAGAGATATCAAAAAGAGAAAAAACGTAGAAGAATAGGAGATCGGGTCGTAAAAAACGGAAGAATGGAGATCACTTTGCCGAAAAAAAGGAAAAAAACGGAGATTTGATCTCCGAAAAAAAAATTGAAAAAATGGAGATCAGGTCGCCGGGAAAAGGGAGAAAAATGACGATAGAGGCAGGAGGGACTGTACGCGAGTACACGTTACATGGAGGATTATGCTATTTTACGGGAGTGTATATAAGGCTGGAGATATATAGAGAGACTCGTATCACGTAGCTGACCAGGTTGACTATCACCGCGACACGTGCCACTTCCCGCTTATACTCGATCCACCTGACGGAGAGAGAGAGAGAGAGAGAGAGAGAGAGAGAGAGAGAGAGAGAGAGAGAGAGAGAGAGAGAGAGCGAGAGAGAGAGAGAGAGAGAGAGAGAGAGAGAAAGAGAGAGAGAGATTTCCCTCGATCGCGACGCAATACGTACACGACGCATGCACTCGGCAAAATGCAACGTGTATCATTCACCATACATCGTATATCTTAATAATCATACTTTCAGCGTATACCATACGATATACGTCTTTGTGTAGCCAACTTTCGAAAAAGTGCTCCAAAGAAAATGTGTCTCCACCAGTCACGTGGAAAATGGACTTTTTCTCGAAAAAATTAAATTTCCCTCGCGGTAACCCCCCTGTACCGCGGTAACGGCGGTACTTCTTTTGGCATTTGGTGTTTCGAAAGCTGGTCGTAGGGTAGCGAGCAATGAGGGATCTCGTTTGGTTCGTTGATAATCGTCGACTGTCGGAATCCGGAAATGTCACCGGAAAATTGCACAAAAACGACGTTTGGACAGGTTCTCCTATTGACAGATAGCACCAAGGAGATCTTCAATTGAAAGCAAAATGTCGACGACCAAGTGCTCGGAAATTTCAATGTAAATGCTGTTTTTAACGATTTTTCACTTATTTCTCAATGAAACGAGAGCAAGGTATCACATTGACAATGAAGTTAAAAATCGTTGAAAAAGAAACATCCTGTACGTAGAAATTTTGAAACACTTGACTGATGAATTTATCTAATTGGAAGATGTCATCAGTGCCATCTGTGCACCTCCCGACGTCCCGCGTACTATTTTTATAACGCGTTCTAACTACGATAAATCGCGTCCCAGTTCTAAGTATAAGAACTTAATTGTCAAACTGAGTTTTGAGCTTCGAATTAAGTTGCACATCAATTAAGTTGGCACTTCTTGGTCTCTTAAGCCAAACGGATATTTTGAGGCTTTTCTTCCACGTTTTGGTATTCGTAAGTCATCCTCTGAGTATCGAATCTAAATACTTTATCCGTATGGTGATATTGATATTTTTAGTTGTAGATCTGTATGACTAGATGATTTTGTTCTCATATTAGTAAAATAGATCTGACTTCAATCTCTCCTTCCTCATTCTGGGCTTTAGGTCAATAGCAAAAGGCTTGGTAGACATTGGTACTCGGTAATATTTCGAAAGTTGAACATTTGGTAACATTTCAGATCACTTTACGGACATTTCTGGAAAATGACGTTTCCCAGTTCTTACAGCCTACCTCATTCGTCTTCGTAGGTCAATTTTCTTTCAGTCACTCGCGATTTCTCACTTTTTTCTGTCCCTCGCAAAAAACTTTCACACGAAATAATCCAAGCACGATGAAATTTTATCAGCATTAGACTTAGACTCAGACAGATTTAGCATTACTGCGTTTTCTGATGACGTTGAAATTTGCATCGTTAGGATGCAACGATTTTTCATTTCTTCATTTTTATTATCATAAAAATTCATTTTTCCCAACTTGTGGTCATTAAGGGGCTATACCAGTGTGACACTTAAATAAAATCGATCTTTTTGCCCTTTTCGATAGTTTATACCTTCAAGAATATCCTGTAAAAATTTCACGGCCGTATCTCTATCATTATATCTTGCAAAAATTGATAGTTAAATCTTTAAACGCGTTTTCTCGGAATAAGATTTTTCAAATTTACTGACATTATAACTCAAAGAGCAATTATCCGATTAACTTGAAATTTGAACTGAGTACTCTTGAATATATTTACTCTACAATAACGATATTTTTGATTGAATGAAAATTGACGATTTGGCATTGAAAAAAACGACCATTTTATGGCAAGAAAACGATACCTTGGTGTTGTTTTCGTTCTTTTCAAGAAAAAAACGACCATGGCAAGAAAACAGACTTTTTTTTATATAACTACGCCATTTTGTTAAATTTTGATATTTTTCGAAAATCTTACGTCATTGTACAGGAAATACCTTCCAGTTTAACGACATTTTTTCCTCTTTCGGTTACAGCTACTCAATCGGCCGGAATAATGTCAGCAGTGGAAGGACTTTTTTTTTGGCGCCTCCGATAAGTCGCTTGGATCTCAATATTTTTTTTTATGAAAAAATGATGTAATATAGGTCAAATATAGCCAAATACATTCTTAATTTTTCGAAACATTTAATTGAGTACTTGTCTTCCAAAAAATTCCCGAAAATCACCCAAATTTTCGGCGTTCACACTGGTATAGCCCCTTAAACTCCAGTGAAAATACGTAAAAATATTCCAGCGATTTTCGTACCTTGGATAAACCAAGAAGAAATGTTTATCAATTGGAAAGAATGAATTATCGTTGCGGTCCAACGATGCAAACTTCAAGATCATGTTTATCACTATCGTTCGATAAACAATGTCGACGCGAGTCCGCGAACTCTCGATAGGTCGCATAAGAGCACGAAGTCGTTTAATTATTTGCGTAGTAGTTTCCACGCCTGTCTCTCTCTCCCTCTCTCGCTCTTTGTTTCTTCTCTCTTCATACGTGATCGGACAAAGGCTGCATTTTAAGATAAATAAGACATGTGCGCGAGGGTATACATTAGCAGAAAAATAAAATTAAAAAATAGGCAATTTCGTTCTTGAAATAAGAGAAAACGAAGCAAAAACTACCGATACATTGACATACGAGAAATAATATTTATACACATTGGCAAAGATTGTTAAGAAACAAAATCAAGATAATCGCACAATTTTTAATACCTAATTTTGCGTATGGGCGGCATTTCTCATATATCGCTTATCTAAAAAAATTACATTTATTATTATTTTAATTTCTCATTGTAATATTCTTCTAAATGTATTATTTTCGATGATTTATTATATGAATTTTTTTCATTTTTATATTTATTGTCTTTTGTTTTAATTCTGCTAAATTGGAATCGTTCTTACCACTCACTATTCGTACTTCGCTAATCTAACCTAGCTTCCGTTGCGTCCACAGCCGTCTTAAGCTACACTATACCGCATTTGCCGAGGGTACGGGGAAACTGTGGAAACCTGTACCGGCATAGACGGCCCCGTATTCTTCTGATTCTCTGGTGCACAGACTTCTAGTCAAGTATCAACACCAAGGTATTAGAAGGACTGGGCTTCCGCTTACTGGTTGATGCGCCAGCCGGTGCACGGCTAAGCGGTCACCGCTCCAAGTATCGGCCATGCGCAACGCTTCTTAACTCGAAGTACCGCAGTAGCCGAACCCCGGCTGCTCATCCACCAGCGTCGGTGTTATTATCTTTGATTCATCAATATTTTCATTGCTTATTTTTGTTATTTTTGAATTTATTATTTTTGTCATCGTTTATGATTTTTTCTTTTTTATTCAATTTAAAAAAAAATTCTGGAAAAATGTATTTTTCCAGTAGAGAAATATGAATCTTCATTTGATTTCAATTATGCAAATTTCAACAATTTTGCGTTTTCGTTAATGAAAATGATGATTGAAAAATAACTCGAGTCCGAACTTTCTAAAATGTGTAGATACGAGTGGGGATCTTCGGTGTTTGCTCTTGAAAGAGCATACACACAACCGGCTCAAATAAAAGCGTCCCAGGGTCTCCCGTTCTCTTCGGGTCGCAATAAAGAAAAAAAAATCCCTTCAGTTTCGCTCCGAATGAAACGGATCATCCGAGTGTCGACTTTTGCGTTTCTCATTGCAAACAGAAACGAGCATCAAGGAGATGCAGCAATTTTCATACTTTCTCTTCTTAACGCACAATACTCCCGTAAGTTTTGGAAATTGTTGGACGCAGTCTGAAGCCACGAGCTGTTAAATCCGCACTCTACAAACGTTGGGTATCGCGGATCTTCGATGCCAATTTTCAGCCACCAAAGCGGCAAACGCGACGGTTTGCGTGTGAATAAAGAAAAACAAGAATGACCACGAGTTTTGCTTCGAAATCACGCATGTGTCTGTCGAAGTAATGCCTGTTCCGATATTGATAACAATAAGAACAATATGAGGGCGATATCGGGCGCACCGAACGGAGGAATTTGCTATGCCGATTTTTCGGAACTCCAAGGCGCGAGAGAAAACACTTTTTTTCATTCAAGCTTCGTTGTTCACGTCGTCATTGCTGTTCACTGGCCTCTTTTCACCGCGAATCGTTGTCGCGCAGCACTACATTTTTACCTCGTTTTTGGCCGCCGTACCGATCTCCGATTTGTGGCACTTGCGTTGTTGCGTCGAACGCGCAATTGTCACGAATTTTTCACCATTCTGCGATGACACTTTTGAACACTTGCGACCGTTACCAACCGATTTCGCGTGGTTTCGGATTGCATCGATTTTTGTGTCCCGCCGATCAGCGTTGGCAGTTCGATGGGGAACGATCGAAAACGATCGATGGATGACGACAGTGGCTTTTTCCATCGCAAACGATGGAAACCCAAATGGAACCAATAATCGATACTGACATTTGATCGTCAGCGTTCGAAATTTTTTGGTGTTTTCATGGTAAACGAGCGAATGTTTTTTGCCGATTTCGTTGTGAACGATCGAAATTGGCGTTTTTATCGCAAACGATCGAAACTCTGACAGAATGTAAATAATCAAAACTGTCGTTTTTAGCGCTGGCGATCGAAAACGATAAAATAAAATTTGGGTTCTTTTTCTGAACTATCGAAGCCCAAATAGATGTTGAACAATTGAAACTGCCGTTTGGATCGTAAACGATGCAAAACTTTTTGGCGTTTTGCGATCGTAAAAATGAAAAGAAACAAGTGGAATTAATAGGTTTTGCGTGAGTACCTTGAAAGAAGCAAGTCCCATAAAGGTGTCTCCTGAGCGGCTGCTCGTGCTAGACTGATTGCGAGTCTTTCTCGCCGGGCAATCGTAAACTCGCCAACTTGATTGGTCGTTTTTCACTCATTCGGTCTCCCTCTCTCTCACACACTTTTAAGGCGATCGCGGCCTCGCCGTTGTCGTATGTCGTCGGCTTCGTAGTTTGCACTTCGCAGCGGGAGCGGACGCGTCGTCTTCCCGATCACTCCTCGTGTCTTGCAGCTTCCATTCTCCCGCTTTGTTTTACATCCTCCAAGTCTCGGGCATCTTGTTTGCGCACACGACCGCGCTCGACTATTTCAATGGAGAGCTTTCGGTGTCTTTGGCCTTTGCCAAATTTCTAGATATTCTCGTTACTCACGTTTTTCATCTTCTTCCCACTGCGAAATTTCCCGGCCCCGATTTGACGTCCTCATCGTTTCGTTCTATTCCTTCCTCCATCGGCGATTACTCACGCAAGTACGACTCCCTCTTTGAGTCATGATGATCTTTACCCTCTTCCCTTTCTTCATCGCACTATTGTTTCCCGATAGTTTACCGATACCGATTTTTTCGATCGCCATTCGTCACTAGGTTTCCTATTCTGTTTTCACATTTACCGCCGCTTTTATGTTTACGAGCTGGTTCCTCATATTATCATCTTTTTCACTGTTTCCCGGTTTATTTACCCAATTTTCGTTCGTCTTTTTCGACTCCTCGATCTTGCAGCTTTTCTTCCGTCCATTTTCCGATCACCAGTCAGTAATCTGCGCTTTCAACCCTAAGTTTTTTTTTGCAACTTTTAATTAGTTGAATAACCATCGAATGATCTTGCAATATTGCACGCCAAAGTACGACCGGTGGCTGGAGTGCGCGGATAAAACACGTTCGCATACACTTTTCGGTATGGAAAACGTGCATGTGACGTATCTGTATAAACCCAGCAGGATTACCTTGGTCATTTTACGTTTTATCGCTTATCGAATGGACTCGTGGCTCAGTCCGCGTAAAATTAATCAGGCTGTCGCGCCACTGCCATTTTTGTCGCATTTTTTCTCTCTCATCGCCATCCAAAATACAGTGCAGTGTAATAATGTTTCCGATTACTAATTTGGGAATAATTTTTTTAATAATTATAGTAGGGTTTGCCGGGAATAACAAGTGAAACAAAAATCAAATCGGGAAGATATCTAGATATGTAGTATATACAGGGTGTCCCATTTTAATCTTACACCTGAATTTTTTCGAAAAATATTGCTCGGACGAACTATTGTGTGGAACAAAACTTCTAGGGATTGAAGGGGAACGTTTAAAAAAAATTTATTTGAGGAGCCAAAATTCAAAATAGCGGCGTTACAAAGGCTGACATGTTTTTTTCAAACGGAAATATAACTTTTTTTTATTGCCAAAAAATTTGTCAGCTGAAAACTAAAAACTTTTGTTGAAAAATTTTTTTGATAAAGTTCATAGTTTTCAGGTGAGAACATCGTTTTCAATTATTTCAGATGTATCCAGGATTTGTGTGTGTGTGTGTGTGTGTGTGTGTGTGTGTGTGTGTGTGTGTGTGTGTGTGTGTGTGTGTGTGTGTGTGTGTGTGTGTGTGTGTGTGTCTGTGTGTGTGTGTGTGTGTGTGTGTGTGTGTGTGCATGTGCGTGCGTGTGGAACACTCACAAGGATTAGGTCTCTGCGGTTCGTAACTACCGTAGTATTTTTTTACTCCACACCCTCCTTGTAAGTGTATTGTGATCCCTTTCTAGAGATGTTCAAATATCTCTCCATTCATGTTTAAACATGCCGAACTCTTCTCGCGATTACGTTTTTTAATATCAAGATCTGAAAGGTAAGCGAAATTGAAGAAAACATGATTGGTACTACTGACATAGTCTGACTTTGCGGAGTTCTCTTACGCACTTTTGTACTTTTGAGACATTACGTAGAAGGAAAATCAACATTTTTTGAAATTCAACCGTTCTTAAATCAGAGAAAAATTCTGAGATTGAGCAACAATGGCGGATTTCAGACCCAACGAAACTGTTGATATGCTCCTCATTTTAGGGAGATGTCGGGGCAATTACTTACGCGCCGAAAATTTGTATCGACGCGAATATCCTCATCATCGTCACCCATCACGGCAGACAATCCGAACCATCGATCGGCGAGCCAGGGCAGGTCGGATGATCCGCCACCGTCGACGTTACCAAAACGTTAACGATTTTGGTGACTTGCATGAGGCTCGAAACATGGCTATTTTAGCCATGATAGCAATTGATCCTCATTTGAGTGTTCGAGCGATCTCGGAACGATTGGGGTTTGCCAGATTCAGGATATTTGAACATCTCTAGAAAGGGATCACAATACACTTACAAGGAGGGTTTGGAGTAAAAAAATACTACGGTAGTTACGAACCGCAGAGACCTAATCCTTGTGAGTGTTCCACACGCACGCACATGCACACACACACACACACACACACACACACACACACACACACACACACACACGCACGCACGCACGCACGCACGCACGCACGCACGCACGCACGCACGCACGCACACGCACACGCACGCGCGCATACACACACACACACACACACACACACACACAAATCCTGGATACATCTGAAATAATTGAAAATGATGTTCTCACTTGAAAACTATGAACTTTATCAAAACATTTGTTCAACAAAAGTCTTTAGTTTTCAGCTGACAAATTTTTTGGCAATAAAAA
This sequence comes from Ophion ellenae, assembly GCA_963210295.1. NCBI lineage: Eukaryota > Metazoa > Arthropoda > Insecta > Hymenoptera > Ichneumonidae > Ophion > Ophion ellenae. Next base: position 17,545,678 of record OY723385.1, on the reverse strand, counting down.
AAAGTTATGTTTCCGTTTGAAAAAAACATGTCAGCCTTTGTAACGCCGCCATTTTGAATTTTGGCTCCTCAAACAAATTTTTTTCAAACGTCCCCCTTCAATCCCTAGAAGTTTTGTTCCACACAATATTTCGTCCGAGCAATATTTTTCGAGAAAATTCAGGTGTAAGATTAAAATGGGACACCCTGTATATACCATCTTAAGGATGCATTTCAGGAAAAAATGATACGCCCAAAGGTTGCATCGTTGTGGAAAACAAAAATAATGGTGTTGGTTATTTTCTATTCGGTGGCTATTTTTAAGGTTATCTTAAGGACAATTTTAGTTTTTCAAATAGGAAGGAATACTTTTGTTTCGGGATCAGTTCATCCGTAACGAAATACGTAACTATAATACGAAACTTTTTTTCTTTTGACTTAAATTTTTCAAGATATTTGAAATATTCAACAACTTGTTTCGTTAATATCAACTGATTTATTATTGAATTTATTAATGGGACATTTTTTGGCAACCGGATAAAGGTTACCTATGTTCCTACGCACAAAATGATCCCCTGCTCCCAAATAATAATGTTTCCCATCGAAAGGTCCAAAATTGACCTCGAAATAACTTAAAAAATTGTCACCACAAATAACCAACACCATCATTTTTGTTTCCCTGAAACAATGAAACTTTTGTCCGAAACTTTATTTTTGCGTAAAGTAAAAATTCATATGTTTTTTCTTTAACGCGAGCCAATTCCCAAAGAATGGTAGAAAAAAAGTGAGGGTTCTCACGGGCATCGACGATGCTATCGAGAGTGAGAGTGCATAGCTGCTGCACCGGCATAGTTAAGGAGGAAGGGAGGCACACACACACAGATAGAGAGAGAGAGAGAGAGAGAGAGAGAGAGAGAGAGAGAGAGAGAGAGAGAGAGAGAGAGAGAGAGAGAGAGAGAGCGAGGGAGGGAGAAAGAGGGAGAGATTCGAGGCTGGAATGTGGGTCAAACAAGATTGATGGGAAGTCTGCAGCGAGAGAAAGAGTGAAAAGCCTATTCGATATCGAGAAACCTCGCTGTAATCAGGAAGCCTGAATCATTTCGGTACTCCCTTCCTTTAATTGTCAACTCGCATTGCCTACATCTCGTCGCCTTGTCGCCCCTGATTGTTCTCGACACTTGCCGATTTTCAACGAAAGAAAAATTGTCACAGCGAAACGTTCGTCGAACCCAAATGGACACTCGGATGAGTTAAGAGAACTTGATCGAGGTGAACTTGATCATGATCGAACTCTGCATCGTTAAATGGCAAAAAAATGTTGTTTCTCTTCTCATTTCTCTTGCTAGATTTTGGCTAGATCTGTCAAGATTATTTTCTTATCGTTGAGCGATCTAAAATCGGAATTTTCAATATTTGGTATGCTAACTATAGTGACGAAATAAAAATATAAAAAAGAATTTATGTTGCATTCGAACGATGTATATTATTGGCCAGTTCACTTGGATCAGGTAAAACAGGACCAAACAAGCCCAATCGGAGCAAAAAGACAGATACGAGAGAAAAGAAAAACGCAAACAAACTCACCGGAAGAGATGAGAAAAAATATAAACCCACACGAAGCAAAGGGAGAGATGAGAGAAAAGAAAAACCTAAACAAACCCAAACAGAAGGAGATGAGAGAAAACAAAAACCCAAACAAACTCACCGGAATGGATGAAAGAAAATCGAAACCCAAACGAAGTCGCCGGTCAAAATTGTTCGGCCGTATTCGCGTAGGCAACACAGTCTCCAAAAAATGTCAAGGTTCGTTAACAATTACTTAACAAGCAAATAAATATCCTTCGTTCACAAAAAAGTTCAGTCGGGTTTAAGGCCCTTGACAAAGTGATGTTTCTAACACGAAGTGTTATTTCGCCACGGGAAGTCGATCGGTGCGATGGTCAGGATCGAACTGAATAAAAGAGGTCAACGGAATTAAGAGCCCAAATAGTAACGAGACCTCCCTCCCCCCACTCTTGCCAATTTTTCCCAACTTTATCCTCACCGTTGATTCCCTGGGGCCGTTCGGTCGCTCGAGCGGTGACCGGTAAACGTCCGAGATTTTCGTTCCCTTGCCTCCCTCCATCGCAAATTTTCCAAACCACACTTTTGCAGAGAGGTATATAGGAGTGGGGTGAGCATCGGAGAGGGGGCTAAGGGCTCGGTGGTCCTGGATCATGCGTGCTCGTATAAGGAATGAGGGCGGAATGTTTGGACCCGTTTGACTCGCACAATGAAGTCAAGGCGGGAAAGTGATGTTTGTTTAGGCTTGTTTCAATCGGTAGGTGATGCGTAGTTGTTATTATTGGGTATGTTGTACCACAATCATTTATCGCTTACTAACTTCCATTTTATTAATGAGGCTTCAAAGAATACGGGGATAAACTTCCGAATAGCTGTTACCTTCGATTTGGCTGAAATTTAGTAGAGACCTTCTTTTTGACGATATAAGGTAGTGTGTAAAAGGATTTTTGGCGCATCGCAATAGTTTTTTTTTATCGAATTTTGAAAATTGCAAAATTAACACGTGCGTGTATATCTATATCTACTAGCACCCACTCCTATCCCAACTCTAATAATATGTTAAGGAGGTGTGGGAGCTCAGGCACATTAAACGGAGCTATCCTGGCGTATAAAGAACACACACGCACACACACACACACACACACGTGGTTTGGAGTAAAAAAATACTGCGGAATTGACGAACCGTAGGGTCCACACACACACACACACACACACACACACACACACACACACACACACACACACACACACACACACACACACACACACACACACACACACACACACGCACACGCACACGCACACGCACACGCACACGCACACGCACACGCACACGCACACGCACACGCACACGCACACGCACACGCACACGCACACGCACACGCACACGCACACGCACACGCACACGCACACGCACACGCACACGCACACGCACACGCACACGCACACACACACGCACATGTGGTTTGGAGTAAAAAAATACCGCGGAACTGACGAACCGTGGGGTCGACACACACACACATGCGTACACATTCACACTAAAACAGCCCTTATTAGGGCTAGGAATGCCAAGCAGACAACCTCCATGTGGTACATTCTGGGTAATTCAAATGGTCTGCGAACTGCAATTTTATTTTAATTCATAAAAAATGTAGTTTTGTCCGCAGTGGAGGGTTCCACCCGCCAATCCCGGTTCCATCGCCCCTCCCCCCCCCCCCCCATGACTACAACTTCCCTTTCCGACTCGAGTAGTCAAACATGTTGGTAAAGTGGGGCTATGAGTGCGTGCAATTTTGCAATTTTCAAAAATCGATAAAAAAACTATTGCGATGCGCCAAAAATCCTTTTACACACTACCTTATATCGTCAAAAAGAAGGTCTCTACCAAATTTCAGCCAAATCGGAGGTAACAGCTATTCAGAATTTCAGCCGAATACGGGACAAATTGAATTGTGCTTTTATGGAGTTTCCATCAAGTCAACTCGGCGATAACTTGCTTGTCCGTATCTCTTCAATTTGTTGATGTAACTTAACCGAAATAATTTTAATCGAAACCTCTAATTAAATGCTAGTGCCCAGTGTTTTTCCAAACTTTTTAAGTCAACGGTTGAAAAATTAGGGGGGGGGGGGGGGGCAGATTGCAGGTCATCTTGAATCTTCATATTTCGCAAACGTGGCTTGAGAATGAAAAAAATGGTAAATAGAATCTGCATTTCATTTTAACAGATCTGTCCAATGAACTCCTACTCTATGGGGTGTGCGAAATAAAATTGGCACCCCTTTTACGCATCGGGCGAGAAATCCTATTTTTTAATTTTTTATTTTGCTGCACTTTAATTCATACTCCTGTCTGAAGCATCAACTTGCAACACTTCATGCATACAGGCTTCAACGAAGCCCGAGCCTTCTTTCTCATTCGTTTAGAACAGAGCGTTGCAATGCCATTTTTTTCTCCCCAATCACAATTATGCATAATCATTACGTTGTAAAATCCGGAGCAAGTTTTCCTCTTGTTAAACAAGACCCGAGATAAATTATTCAGTCTCGACTTAAACGTCCGACACACATCCGGGAATTCTCTCTCTCTCTCTCTCTTTCTTTCTCGATCGTCTCGAGGGATAGACTGTGCAATTAATAAGTAATGAATCGATCGTATTAGCGGATAGTTTGCGGTGATTCCCCGTATCCTCGAGCTAGCAGTTCTTCTATGTCTGTCTCTTCTTTTTTGTCGCGATGTATCATTTTGCTTTCCATGTCTGCGGTAATTGTCACGCGGTGGTGCGATGTTCTATCTCTTCTATCTATGATAACGCATCGCCTGCATCGTTCATAATTATTTTTGGTGTGACTGTGGGTTCAAATGCATAAATCGTTTTGATGACGTTAACCCTAGAACGCCCTAGTCTCTTTTCATCGACGGGTGATATTCTCACGGCCGCACGGGCAGTCCAAAACCGAAAAATCAAACATTTTCATGTTGATAAAAAAAAAAGCTTAAACCTAGGACAACGATTTTCAAATTTCTCGAAACCTGTGGAAACGCACTTATTCCCAACCGAAATATCGTTTTCGCCTCAAAATAGAAGACGAAAGAAAGATTCTTATTAAAAACACGGGGCAACGTATCCGAAAAATCCCATGCCAGGTTGGACAAAATGGGTTTAGGCATATTTCCACAAAATTTCAAGTCAATCGGACTATTAGTGTCGGTTGTACAACGTCGCCCAACTTGAAAAGTTTACTTGCGAGAAAAACGCACCAACCTGAGCAATGTTTAGAATTTTGGCCTTGGCTAAAAATTTCCAAGACTTCAAACGTTAAGAAAACGAAGTTTTTTTTTCAAATCGATATTTCGTACATTATATGTTGCCTCTAATGCGAATGATTAAGTCAATGCAATCGATTCTTCCGCATCATCAAAACGAGAATAAAAAATGCCAGCATATCCAGAGACAATTAAAGCGTCTCAGCAGTTTAAAGCAACACAATCCTTTCATTTCCATCTCTCATCGCGAGCTAAAAAAACGTATTGACGATGCTCCTCGAGGCCTCCGATACTCGTCTAAGGTCACCACGTATAATCGTTCAACGAATCACCGTAGGCTGTTGCGTTTCTCACCAACGTGCGTACTGAAACGTCGATCCGACGCCGATTCCGTATTACGTGCTCCGAGGTTCCGTTCACCTGCGAACTATACAACCTACTCTCTCTTTCTTCGTTCCCCAGATTTTTTTATCTCTTCGCGCGCCGTCGTCAACCCTCGATGTGACGGAACGTCACGGTCAATTATAAAACGCGTCATTCCTTCAACCGGAAGCATTAATAATGCGGCCAAACGATGGTGACAACGAAGCTGCGGCCGAGGCTCTCGATTGTATTGTAATGCACATGCACTTGAAGAAATGATCGATACTTCCCAATTTGCTTAAGTGTGCAGACAAAGATTGCGAGTTTCAGGTTGTCCTCGCTATTTTCAAATACATATCTTTATGTATGATAACGCTGTAAACTCTATCTATAATTTTCAAATTACAGGATTTTTTTTGAACATCGTATATATATTAATTAGCATAAGCTGCTCGAAAACAGATCGATTTTGAATTTTTTTTGTAGTTCGATTATTGCGACGACGAGGTCGGACGTTATACACAATAAATACATTGTCTTAACACGTTTTAGTTTTTTTTTATTGCCAGATATTGACAAATGGTGAAGTTATTATTATTGTTGAGATCTCAATTAATTCCTGAGTTCCAACGTATACCTTTGCAGGTTTTTAGGTATGCCCCTTGCGAATTGAATCGTTTCCTATCACTCCCTACCCGTACTCTTCTAATCTAACTGAACTTCCGTTGCGCCCACAGCCGTTTTAAGCTACACTATACCGCATTTGCTGAAGGTACGGGGAAACTGTGGAAAATCCGTACCGGCATAGACGGCCCCATATTCTTCTGATTCACTGGTGCACAGATTTTTACTCAAATATCTACACCTAATGTCTCAGAAGTGTTGGCCTTCCGCTCACAGGTTGATGTGCCAGCTGTGGTGCATGTCTAAGCGGTCACCGCTCCGAGGATTGGCCATGCACAGCACTGTTCAACGCGATCTACCGCGAGAGCCGAACCCCGACATCATTATTCGAAAAGACTGAACATTTTTTCAAGCTGATTTTATTTCACGCGAACCTTACAATTTTGCAGTCGAATTTCACATATTTCGAGCAAACAAAATTTTATAAAGTATGTTCTTTCCGGATTTGAAGTGAATCGGACGAATAGATTTTGAGATATGACTTACACCGTTTCATAAAACATAGTTTCCGAGAAAAACGCAAAATAAAAAGTCACAAAATCGTCATAACTCGGTAAACTTTGGAATGTTTACAAAAGCTTTGTTGCAAATTACAGTTGAGGCCTGAGGCTATAAAAAAGTGTAATTTCCCATTTTCAAGCTTGCGCAGACCTTTGAGCGGAGCCAGGTGGAAAAAATCGTATTTTGGGAATTTTCTGGCTCTCTGTCCGTACCTACATTTGCGCGCCCCCAACTCGAGAACTGCCGAATCGACTTCGATTAATCCTCCACACAAACGTAGACCAACATCTTTACAGATAATCATCCTCAGACAGAGAGAGAAAGATTGGTCGCTCCGGAACGAATCTGGAAAGATTGGTGGGTAAGAATCCTGCAGACTGTAGTAGCGCGAATCCTTCTTAATATCTTATGTAACATTTTTCACAATTCCTGGGAAAAGAAAAGAAATGGAGGTGGAATATTTGCCATCGATAGGATTGCAACACGGGCGAAGCCGAGGGCACAGCCAGTACGTACGTGTGTGTGTGCGCGTTGATAGTTACTCTGAGGGACATCGTACGGTAGTTGTTCGAAGGACCTCGTTCAACAGCCTCAAAGGTCCATGATTCGAAAAGTCAGTGAATCGAGGAGTCGTGTCTATTTCTCGAGCGGTTTTTCCTCAAATACTGCTATGTGCACCATGGCCAAGTGCGTTGTAGTAAAATACTCCAAGCATCCTTAGAAAAATCTCAGTTCCGCATTGCTCGACGATCAGCAGGAACTTGAGCACAATTCTACTGCGGACAGACTATATTCGCTTCGGCATAGCGAGTCAAACCGATCTGCTCGTAAAAATCATTGCCACCACTTTCCTCGTTATTTTGTGGCAGAAGAATCGTTTTTTTGCACAAAAAACCATTTTGTTGTTTAAGCTTGGCAATATTAAATTATTGCATGAATTTTCTTTAAATTGAGAACATGATTATTTTTTAGTGAATTGGGGCTATGAAAAATTTCAATTTTTCACGATTCTATTGGACGTGTAGAAGATATTTGCAAAGTAAATATTTTAGAACATAAAGAAAATGAGGAAAGGCAGGAAATGGAAGAAATCTTTTATTGATTTGCCATGATGCCAAATGTAACATACTAAGGACGGGTGTCTGAGAAGAAATTCGAGAAAAAACCTTGGAAGGCCGGGAATTTTTAAAACTCAGTGGAAAAGTCGATATTAGGTGTGAACGAATTGTAAGCTCGTTAGACTCGTTAAGCTTGTTAATTCGTGTTATTTTTTTCATGTTGAACACGCGTGTTTCACGACAAACAAATATATTTTTTTAAATTCTTCTAGACTTGGCGAACATCTGAAAGTACGGAATTTATTTTCTTAAAACGTCTAGCTATATTTCTGGAGTATCAATAGAAATTTCACAAATTCTACGAAGTATATTAGGTTAAATATTTTGCTCTTGTGATCAAAATAATTTCTAATCAGTCAAGCAAACGAATTCCGATCAATGATTTTGTTTCGAAAAAAATACCAACAATACCCCATCTGGTATTTCAAAGGAATTTTCCTGTTAATGTTAACGATTCTTATCGAAAAAATACTACGTTTATTATTATGTTTCCTATTTGTATTACGAAAATTCGATCTCGCTTTAATTTGGAAAGTTTGGAAGCATTTTCGTCTGCTCGAATTTCGTTGGGAATTTCATAATTCCCAAGTACCCGAGAAAATATGACGAAAAATGTAAGAACCTCTGAGCACATAATCGGAGGAGTTTGAGAGTCGTAATAGAAAATTTTAAAAAGTGGTTCACGGTCGCGCATGGCAGGGAGGGAGGGAGACAGAGAGAGAGAGAGAGAGGGGACCGGTTGGACGGTCCGATACCACTGACTTTTCCTTCTTATCGACGCATAATAAAGTCTCCTCTCAAGCTAATATGCTAAGTTCATCCTGAAATACGTCTTTTTTATCTCCGAAATGGACATATGAAATTCGAAAAAACTTTATGGAAATGAAATGTGCGTTGCAATTTTAAAATACACAAATTTTCAAGTCGCCGAACTAAATATCAAAGAGGGAATGAAAATAATCGATAGAACGAGACAGTAATTAAATTTAGCAAAGACAATCAACTACCTAAGTACATCCGTTTTGAAAGTTTCATTTTTCCATTCTGAAAGACTTTTTTTTGTCTGACGTGAGAACTTTGTTTTTTAATCTACGAAACGGAGATAACGACTTTTTTGAATTTTAAGGGTTTACATCTCCCTAGAAGTCCGATAAATTGCCAAATTCCGATTTTTTTCTGGGAAACGTTTAGTGAAAAAGAAACGCATTTTTTTTTAACACGAAGGTACATATATTTTCGAGCTGATTTTTAAAAAATCACCAAAAAATACAGAAAAACAACAAAAACATGGCCGCCGGCAGATGATGAAATTTGTTTCGTATCGTTTGGCGGTGAACATTCTCCAGCTGAAACGGTTCATCTGAAATCTCAAAAGCAAACGGGTTATCCAAATGAACAATAAATACGAGTCGGTGATGATCGTCAATTTTTAAAATATTTTTTAACAAGGTTGCGACGTATTGAAACTGAAGCATACAAAATCTATGAAAACAGTCGGCGTTTCTACGTAACGATTAAAAAATGAAGATCGATTTAAAAAAAGTGAGATCGTCAACGACCTCTAAATATTTCCCATTGTATTTGCTGTAAATTTGGAAACAATCCATCAAGCGGTGCTCGAGATATCATGTCCACCGTCTTTAACACTTCGTCTGTAAACGTTTTCCGGTACCTCCCGCCTGTAAACCTGGGTATTTCTAGTGCTGCCGTTTTTTCACTCAGTGTACATTCAAAATTAACACAAAAACTTGCTTGTATTCGAAGCATTCAATTTAATTCATCAATCATAAAATTATAGAAAAATAATGTTTTTCATTAATTTTTTTGTTAAATAAATTAAGCAACTCGGTAGGAAAGTAGTTTTGGATCGGATACGAAATACCCAGGTTTATAGACGAAGTGTTAAAAACAGTGTTCCGAGAAAAACGCGTTCAAAGTCTATGGTAATTCAACGTCTAACACCAAAGGTATGGTGTTGCTACCGCTTGCCTGGTCGACTGTTAGAAGCTGTAGCTCATTCAATTTTAGGAATATTTCGATGAAATTTTTAGGGAATATACGTAAAATGTGATACTATCGAATAAAAGTATTTTTGGAAAATGCTATTTTTTGACCCGTTTGGATAGATGTAGCACGTTAAGGAAATATAAAATGATCGTAAACGTTTTAAAAAACCCAATTTTTCAAATCGACGGTGTAATATTAAACAAGGAATAACAATAATCGATGGAACAATGATTAAATTAGTTAAAAAAAATGTACCACCTATTAACAGGAGACAAAAAATATGTCAATTGTTCTTGAGTTTTGTATCCCCATAGGGTTTTTGGAAGACACCAATGAAGGTTAGGCTAGCTGTGATAATTTAAAAATAATCCTTATGTGCCAGGTACTATTCTTAGTGGACCGGCATTGTCCCTTCGTTCTTATTCCGAGGAAAGAATGAAAGAGGACCAGGTTCAGACTTGCGAATGTCATAAAACACTCGGCCATTCAAAGTGATCGCTTTGCCAGTCGCGATACCTTTTGTGATATTGAAAATCCTCAAGCAGCAATTGTTCCGGGGGCCTTATGAGCATTCGCGAAGGCCATTTATTTTTCGACGCGAGGTAAAGAGACAACATTAAAAATTTCTGTCATACTCGCGAAAGGTTTATGACTGAGTATTGTAACGAGAGTTAAGGGGAGGGTGAAGTAGCAGAGCGGAGAAAATGATTAGAAATTCCTTGGTCAGGTATACACTGGGACATCGCTCTCATACCTGCATGACCGCTCTCAATTATGTTTGGGAGAACTCGTGGCTGACGGGCGGATGTAACGTGAAAAAGGATATCTTGCGTTCTTCGAAAAACCCTAGATTGAGGGATTTTCCACAAAATATCGAAGAAAGGAACGCAAAAGGATTTTTACGACTCTGCCCTTGCGCCGATAAGTCGTAGTAATGAGGATACTCCGTTGCAAAGGGCGAAACACAATGCGACGTACAGAACGTATTGTTAAATTGAGCGTACAAATAAAAACGGATTTTATTTTTATTTTTATAAAGGTATCTTCGTACCTCGATTTATCTTATTATTATTATTAATTTCTTTTATTTGATTTTCATCGATTTTGTTAGCCTTTATTGAAATTTTATTTCCTTTTTTGTAAATTTATATAATTTTCATTAGTTTTAATTAAATTCAATTTACTCAGCTTTGGAATAATAATTTGCATTTTCAGTCAAGTTCTTGTTCCTCTCAGATCTCTTAATTACATCTAAATTTCTTGATTATTGATCGAAAAATTTCCATACACTATACCGATTGATAATTAGATCGGGATGTTGAAGAATAAAAAAGCACGAATCATCACAATCATAATTAGGGATCATTACAATAACAATGATCGTAAATTATGAATAAATTTGTAATTATTATTCGAAGAGGATGAAAATGTGTGTACGCTGATTTTATTTCATGCGAACCGCACAGTTTAGCGATTAAACTTTAAGTATTACATGCAAACATTTTTGGATCTAATCGAGCGGAGTGATTTGCAATCTTTTGCCGATCGAAAAATCGATTCTTTTAGTCGTTTTTATCGATGACCTTGAAAACCGATATTTTGTTCAGTGCAACGCCGAGACTCCCGGAGGTTTCGTTTGAGTGATCTGGCGAATCGCGGATATCTGGTAGACCAGCTTTTCGTTTGACATTAAAAGTCAGAAAACGTACGAAGACAGTCTGCGTGACGTTATAGCTTGAAAAGCAAAACCGCAAGGTCATCTCACGGATACTGTCGGCGATGGTCGATGCTCGTTATACCGTCGGACGAGTCGAGAATACTAAAAAAACGCATTTCTTCCTCCAGAATATTGCCAGGATTCAACCCAAAAACTCACGCTTCAGTTAGGCGAAAAGAAGGATATGTATAATTCGTTAGGATTCGATGAAACGCCGAATTTTCGTTGCCTCGAAAGATCAAAAGTAAATTTTGATTTTGTCTCTGCTTCGGAGGACCGCCGATAAATAGTTCGGGATGTTGAAAAAGAAAATAAGCATGCATTATTTGAACGATCGTTGTAATAATACGATATATTCAAATCGTAATATAAATCATACGATCATTATTATTATAACTAGAATTGATAACACGATATTAACGATATTAATTGACTGTAATTGACAATACGATATATAATATAATATAATAGTAAGACCGACAATCGTGGATGGGTTATCGGGATTCGGCTCCCGTGGTACTCCGAGTTAAGCGGCGTTGTGCATGGCCGATACTCGGAGCAGGGTGACCGCTTAGTCATGTAGATACTTAAGTTGAAGTCTGTGCACCAGAGAATCAGAAGAATATGGGGCCATCTATACCGGTATAGGTTTTCCACTGTTTCCCCGTACCTACCCTCGTAGTTTAAGATGGCTGTGGACGAAACGGAACGTTATCTAACCTAACGTACTCTGCGAAGTGCGGCTACGGAGTTATAGGAAAGAGTAATATCATAAGGGGGCGTACGCAAATTTCGTAACGCAATTCAGGGGGGGGGGGGGGCGCCCAGGCGTTACGGTATACATACGTTGGGGTAGGGGGAGGGCGTCAAGGTTTGCGTTACGTCACGATTTTAGAACTGCCAGGAATAGCAAAATTTCTGCATGTTCAAATTTTGAATTGAAAACTCGCGCGCAATTTTACCGCGGAAAGTTGACAGCTTTCCAAACGAAATGTCAGTTAGTCACTGTGCAAGAACTTGCACAGTAGCTTTACCGCGTTCCCCGAGCAAAATTAGATTTTTCTTGTTTTTTATAATTCTTGCAAGTACATATATTCAAAAATATTTTGACACCATTTTTATTCACAAGTCCGAAAATTGACGGAGTTACAGACCCTTTAGTGAGAACAGGTAGCGCGACCGGTTAGTCACCTCAGTCCCTACAGGTGTGGCATCGTTCACAATAGATGAAGTGCAGGCTCTTATTGTTTTGTGAAATATAATAAATATGAAGACCGTTATATATATATACAAATTGGGGACATTGGCGTTACGTAATTTATGTACGCTCCATAATCAGTATAATAACCGATGGGTCAGTATTCGGCTGGCGGTACTTCGAGTTAAGGGTAAGGTCACAGTAGAATTTTCAAAAAATCGATTTTTTTCTGCTAAAACGGTGCTTTATCATCATAAGAATAAGTCACTCTTCGATTTATAGCAAGAACATATTTTTTTCACCGACTTTGAGCGTATAACGTAAGCCGACCTCTGGCATGGCCATAGAGTACCTAAAACTTTAAACGCGTTTTTCTCGAAACATCTTTTTTCCAATTGGCGTGACAAATAACTTCAACAATTTTCACTCGATTTACTTCAAATTTAAAAGTTATGTTCCTAATTTCATTTCGCAGAGAAATACGTACGAAATTTCTGATTAATCGAAAACTTCTCATTTTATGAGCAGTTTTATACGAAATTTTTCACTGAAAATTTATTCAAATACCTACAACTTTTGAATAAAACAATACTTTTTAAATTTCGTATGTACTTCTCTAGGTATCCTAATGTAGATTGACGAGAACTTTTGTTTTTTGTTCTAGGTAAAAAATTGTGGATCCTAACTGTCACGCCGCGGAGCGCCTAAAAAAAGATAACAACAGAAAATATTAGTAGTCAGACATTTTGTACATCGAAAAAAACATATATATTTTCTAGATGGTTTGAATTATAGGCTGCAGCTGATGGAATCGCTGGTGAAGGCAGGGGTGCTGTATGGGGTGGAGGTTTGGGGGTGGAAAAGGAGAGAGGAAGTAGAGAGGCTGCAAGCGAGATACGTGAAGATGGTAATGGGGGTAGCACGAAACACGCCGGGTTACATCTGGAAATTAGAGGCGGGCAAAAGGAGCATAGAGGTCGAGACGAGACGAAGAGCAAGCGACTACTTGCTAAAGATTCTGGACATGCCCAAGGAGAGGTGGCCAAAAATCTGCCTAAGAGAGGAGATAAGAAACATAGGAAACGGGAACGCGTCGAAATGGGGAAGGGAACTTAGGGATGCCATGCGGGAAGGATTTTAAACATGATGAGAGAAGGTGGCAGCTTGAAAGAAGTCGGCGAAATTCTGAAGGAAGGCGTAGAAAAGAAAAAGGACCAAGACATCCAAAAGGATTGGACAGGGGTGGACAGGTCGACATATAATAAAATATATAAGGAGATAAAGGAAAACATGGCAGAGGAGAGATATTGGAAACAGGAAGGGCTGGCAGGAGCAGTCAAAGAGGAATGGGCAAGGCTGAGGTGCGGAAACGTAGGAAAAGCGGGGAAAAAAGGGTTCGAGAAATGGATGTGCGGTATGCAAGAAGGAGGAGGAGACGATGGAGCATATCTGGAAATGCGAAAAAGCGAGAAGAAAGATCAAGCGGAAGTGGGTAGAAGGGGTGGATAAGTGAAGGAAGGGAAGAGAAAGAGATAGCCTCGAATACTGGTAGATTGAGACGTTGAAAGGAGGGATAGTAAAGGAGATCTGTTATTATACCAAAGAGTTCGAAAAGATAGCAAGGGGAGAACCGTGACCGCGGGGAACAGTCTCAAGACAGACTAGCAGTCACTGGAGATTAAAGAGGTGGCAGAGGAATAAGATTTAAGAATAGGATTAAGGACATAGATATAAGCGTGCAATGTATAAACTGGCGAGGGGTATGTAAAAAGCGCAAAGCGTTGTACAAGAGGAAACAATACAAATACAATACAATACAATACATATATATTTTCTAACTTGATATTCATACTAAATAGATAAGTAATTAATATCATGAGTGAATCACTTTTTCCCACGAAAAAAAATGTTAAATTCGCACTTGATTTTATACCCGTGACTGTGGCCTAACCGCTTAAGCAGCATTGTGCGCGGTCGATACTCGGAGCGGTGGCCACTTACAATTAGCAGTGCACCGGCTGGCGCATCAACGCGCGAGCGGGAGGGTATAAATCTCTGATACCTTGTTGTAGATACTTGTATTAAAGTCTGTGCACCAGAGAATCAGAAGAATATAGGGCCGTATATAGGGGTACGGGTTTTCCACAGTTTCCCCGTACCCTCGGTAAGTGTATAGTGTTGCTTAAGACGACTGTGGACGCAACGGAAGTTAGGTTTGATTAGCGAAGTGCGAGTAGGGAGTGATAGGAAAGTGTTCAATTGGGAAGGATTATACCTAAAAAACCGCAAGAGTGTACGTTGGAACTCAGGAACTAATTGAGACCGCAATAAATAAATAAAAAATATAACCATTATAATAATTATTAATTCATCAATTATAATGATAATGTTATAATTATGACAGTGATCATAAAAATAATAATGATTATAACAATAATGATCATCATTGTCGATAGTTAAAATAATAATCATCATAATCAATGATTATTATAATAATAATGCTGATAACTAATCATTATTATAATAAAGATGATCGTCAAAGAATAATATTGTCATTATTACTTGAAGAGAATGAAAATGTGTCAAAGCTGATTTAATTTAACGCAAACCGCACAATTCGGCGATCGAATTTTACACATTTTACGCAAACATCTTTACGTACGATCGAACGTAGATACTTGGAATTATTTCCTGCCGATTTTCATTGAAAGTCGCCAAGCAGCAATTGTTGCAACCTATTTTGATTCTTTGTTTCGCGATGTTGTTTCTCGGTACGTAGTTGTGCGAAAGTGAATCCCGAGATAATTTCTTTATTATTCGCAGGTCAGTCTCAAAGCCACGGACTTTAATCTTCTGTGGATGGGCAATCACCCTAAGCCCGATGTACTCAGCAGCCTCGCACCGTATCACAAAGTCAATCACTTTCCCAGGTAGCCCAATACATCGATATTTCGCACAGGAGGCTTTATTCTCGCACGTTTCCAATGTTGCCATTCTTTACATGTGTCTCGTTCATTTTTTTCGCAGGTCGTACGAGATAACGCGGAAGGATCGACTTTACAAGAATATAGAGGCTATGCAGAGAAGCAAAGGCCTACGAAACTTCGACTTTATACCACAAACGTTTTTACTGCCAAGCGAATCGCGTGAATTGTTAACGGCACACTTTAGATACCGGGGACCCTGGATTGTTAAGCCGAAGGCGAGCTCTCGTGGACGAGGCATTTATATCGTTAATAGTGTGAGCGCTATATATATATATATATATATATATATATATATATATATATATATATATATATATTTCTTTTTCTATTTAAAACTCAGAGATGTTTAGCTGATGTGTACTTGTCATTATGGGGTACGTTGTACCTCAATCACTTATCGCATACTAATTTCGATTTCATCTCATAATCCGCATCATAATACTCTAATGCATGGGCCAGCAACTTTTTTTTGTAAAGGGGCAAATATTTCAGATGGTGTGCCCCTTCGTTCGATTTTCCATGTTTTATTAAGGCGTGAGATGCAGTCAGCGGCGTGAAAAAACGAGCATTTTCAATACATTCTTTTTATAGTAATTTAGTTTGTTTTACAAAAGTGGTTACACAGACTTTTTATGTTATATTTCAACTTGACTTGTACAAATTTTAAAAGAAAAATATTGATTATTTATAACAATATTGCCATCTTTGTCGGAGCGCCTTCGGCATGTAGTGTTTTGCGGTGACCATCATAAAACTTTACTGGATCATCTGAAATATTAAAAAAAATACAAAAAAAATCATTAGCTTAATAATAAATCTGGTCCTTAATCGAAGCTTTTTTTTTCAAAAATTAACAAAATGGCGGCTTCCGACAGATAACTTTTGATTTTCGACCAAAAAATCGCTCGTTTATTGTTTAAAAAATAGAAATTTTCAACAAAAATGAAAACCTTTCGATTAAGGACTAGTTTTTAATGCTATCAATAAGCACACCAAATTTCATCAAAACCCATCGAGTGGTTTTTTCAATTATAGTGGTCACCGACTTGAAAAACATAGTTTCGAGAAAAACGCGTTTGAAGTTTTTCGATGTGGATACGGTATTATATGTTCATAAAATTTTGAACTCGATGGATGAAGCTACACTTTTTTAAACGTATTTTGATCCGCTGAATCCGAATATCACAATTTTTTGCCGAAAAGTCGAGCATTCAATTGCTTATAGCCAAATGTTGAAACAATTTTTCAAAAAATTAAAGTTTTTCGGGATGAATTATTTTTTTTTAACATTTTGGGCAATTCTAAAACGAAAGTATTCTTTATAAAATTTTGCTAAAGTTCATAGTTTTTGAGTAATACATTTTTGAACATTTCTAAAAGAGTTTTCCAATTTAACACTTGATTTATGTATAGAAATACTAATTAAAAAATTACTTACATCGAACCATCAATACCTGGCCCATACAATAGGGCTTCTGCCGATGTGGAAGCTTCCAAAATATCAATTTGTTGTTGTCTTCGAAGCATAATAAGGGGGGGGGGGGTCGAAACCGGTTGCTTGCAGCTGTCGTCTGCTACCTGCCATGGAGACCCGAGGCCCCTTTACTAATTGTGGGATATCCCGGAAACTATTTATTGGATTGGCTTGAAATTTTCAGGGATTATTTTCGAAACATCATACTTCAAGTAAAAATAAAAAAATCGATCTTTTGAAAAATCTGACTGCATCTCACCCCTTAACAAAGCTTCTTCCTATGGAGTTTCTATCAAATCAACTTGGTGATAACTTGTTAGTCCGTATCTCCTGAATTTGTTGATGTAGCTTTACCGAAATAATTTTTATCGGAACCTCTAATTAAATGCTGGTAACCAGAATGTTATCAGATTTTTTAAAACGACGTTTTAACAATAAGATACGGGCGGGGGGCATGACACGTCACATTGGATCTTGATATTTCGAAAACGGGGCTTGAAGATGAAAGAATGGTAAATGGAACCTCAATTTCATTGTAAAAAACCTGCCCAATGAGCACCGACTCATTTAATGCATATAGCCTTAAGACTGTTGAAGCTGTCAGGCTGTAACGGACGGACGGACGTGGCGAAGTTATGGGGTTTCCTTGTTTGACTACGGAACCCTGAAAAGAATATTTTCTATATGATTTCATCTTCATTTTAACTTTTTAACGTGTATCTCATCACTCCTCATAATTTTGAATCCAAAAAAAACAATCTCTTCTTCAAGCAAAGTAAGAAAAAAACGGCAACCCAAATTATTCTCTTTATTTTTTGACAGCCGGAAAAAATATTTACCGAGGAATCTGTGATTGTTGCCCAATACATAAACAATCCATTGCTGGTCGATGGTCATAAGTGCGATTTGCGTTTGTACATCGCCGTTACGAATTATGATCCACTGCTAATTTATCTCTACGAGGAGGGACTCGTGAGATTCGCTACGGTCAAGTATGAGGGTGGCAATCAATACATTTGGAATCCTTGTATGCATCTCTGCAACTACAGCATCAACAAGTTCCACGTCGATTACGTCAAGTTAGTATTTTTTTCACAGCTTGAAGAATGTATAGTCTTGAAGGGGCCCAGAAGCAGTCAAGGGTCAACTGATAAAATGCAGTATTGACAATAGGATCTCTCTAATTCGTAGTAAAAAAAATTGTTATCTTCAGAGAAATATTATGGGGAAATATTTTTATTCAATTATAATTTTATTTTAATTGTGCTTTTATTTTCCGTAGAAGCGACGATCCGGATGCCGAAGACGTTGGGCACAAGTGGACATTATCGGCCCTGCTTCGGCACTTACGATCAATCGGCCAAGACACGGAGTTACTTATGCAACGGATCGAGGATATCATCATCAAATCAATTCTCGCCACTGCCTCGGGAATCGTTAGCGGAGTCAAACAGTTTGTCAAACACCCTGACACTTGTTTCGGTAATCTGCAATATACTTAATTCTAATCGTACATTCTCAGCTCGCAAAAAATCGTAAGAAATTGATATAAACACTAGGTTAGATTTATTTATTTTCATGACATCTATTGATTTAGCAGATAAATTTCAAGAGGAAAAATAGCGGTACTGTTTACGATAAAAAATTACAGAATTATTCGGTTTCGATATCCTGATCGACGATACGCTGAAGCCCTGGCTGCTCGAGGTTAATCTGACCCCTTCGCTGGGCTGCGATTCACCCCTCGATGTACGAGTGAAATCCGCTCTGATGGCGGATCTCCTTACCCTCGTTGGTATACCGGCCGTTGATCCGATAATACGTACACAAAATCTTCAATACAGGCGAGTACATTCGGCTGAGACGCTGGCCCACAAGAGGCGAAACACGACCAAGAGCAAAGTCAACAGAACGGGCTTAACGTCGGAGCAACAGAGAATCGTCGCATCCGCGAAGGCACAGTTTGAGCGGAGAGGCGGATTCGTCCGCATTTTTCCGAGTCCAAAATCCTGGCAATTGTACTCGCAATATTTGGGTAAATAATTGTTGTACGATAATCGTGCAACGGTCGATAAACACGAGGAATAACGCTGTAAATAAAATAACATTAAATTCGATACACAACACCTATGCTTGGGGCCGCTGTTAAATTTATTTTACGTTTGTCACAAATTTTACGAGGCCAATTGAATGAATTTCAGATCCTATGACGGGTATTCCCGTGGTTACGGATCCTCTCGGTCCGGGACGCATGCCCCAGCAGGTGATCACGAATCACAATCTAATGCTGCACGAGCAATTGTTTCCCGCTGCTAATCGAGCCACGGGCTTTTCTGTACCAGAAGTCACGCTCGATCGGTTATCCAGGTAAACGATACCAAGAGTTAAAATTCTTTGCTTATTAATATTAGGTGGTTGCACATAAAACCGCCCGCTGGCAATAGATGATGTTAGGTATTTTCTCGAATTAAACGTTGGCAACCCACACGATGATAGGTCTATAGAGTCCGGCTAAAACGCCATCGACGATATTTGTCCGATCCCTTCACATAATCTATGTTAATTGTCTTTACAATGGCCACTTTTTTTCCAAATAAGTCACATTCCCCGGAAGTTATGCTCCATCATTTCCTGGCAAAGAAATCGCCGCGCAAACGTAGAGGACCTGTCTGCCGTACATGCTCTATCGAGTACAATGTGCAGAAAGTGCCTCTGCCGCTTCCAAAGTCGTAATTTCTCTATGGACAACAAAAATCGCGGAAAATCACCCAAAAAGGGTTATGTTTTATTACGAGCGGCTGAAACCGCCGGAAACCATCACTGGGCATCGTTATCGACTGCAGCTGACGCGTTTGAAGCGAGCTCTTCTTGAAGAGTTCGGAATGAGAGAATCGCCAGGACAAGTTCATTTTGCAGCGCGACAACGCCAAGTCGCATCCCGTTCAACCGGTTGAAAAGTACTTTGAAGGAGTGAAGTGGGAAATCCCACCTCACCCTCTATATTCCCTAGATATTGCTCCTTTCGTTTACCATCTATTCCGGTCCATGCAGTCGACGCTCACTACTCAGCACTTCACCTCGTGCAAAGAAGTTGAAAATGCCAAGATGACTGTATTGTCCCAAAAAAACTCGAATTTGTCCTGCGTGGAATTCGATTGTCATGTGCAACTTCCTAATATATACATGCAAAATCAATTGATCGAGCGATGCCCAAGAGAACAAAAAATCTTTGTACGCAGATACGCGAGATACGAGAGAGCACTTGTCAGGGGTCACAAGCAAAGTTTGGATCGTGGAGACAGTAAGGAGAATATGGAAGTCGACACTCTTGGGAAATATAAAGCTCAAGTAACGCAAATGATGCAAGATGGAAATAAGCTTAGGTATGTATTAATCCCGACCCACAGATCGGACAATAAACACGGAACCACTGCTCGTGCAGTAAAAAAGAAACGAGCGCGTCCACTCGCGTAAAGTTCGAGTGTGTCAATTTTTCTATCCTTTCTTTTTCCTTCTACGAGGTAAAAATAATTCTCCCACAACGTAGCAAATACTTTGGATCGAGGGAATACGAGAAAACTTTATTTCAGCCCTGGCGAAGCGAGAAAGGCGTTCGGTCTGTATCTGGGCTGCATACTGCGAAAAATATCGCAACCGAATACCGATTGGGCATGTTGCGACCTCGTGATGAAATTCCTGCAACAATCTTCGAGCAACTTGCGCACGCCGTTCTTATTTGCCGTGAGTTATTGACCACTTTCGGCACCGTCACAAGTTATCACGTTTTCAAGTCACGAAATTCTTCTCGGGTTTCGAACGTTTATACAAAATTTTCTTTACCCTCATAACTTCTTCCGTAATGGATTTTGCGGATTTCTCGCTTTTGTTTCAGTCACCGAGCTGCAAGCTGAGTGACAAGGATCGGGCGGCTATAACCGCCAAACAACTGTCCGATTTTTTACATCTCTACAACCGTGAAACTGAACTTTACGCTGATACCGTTGATCGGCCGCGAACAGTGCCCAATCAACTTTTTCAAAAGTTTCTCTTGTCCGCGAGGTAGGGAACCTTTCAAACGAATTCCTACTCGTTTAGGTTCAATATCTTTATTGATTTGTGAATTAATTATGTGTGTGTATGTGTGTGTACACACACACACACACACACACACACACACACACACACACACATATATATATATATATATATATAATGAACTGTGCATATATTAATATATATAATTAACGAGTCTGCGTGGGCTCGGGGACCTTTTCTCGATAAGAGTATTGGGATGACCAGGTCGGGATTTTACTCACAATTAATACATAAGTTTGCCAAGTTTCAGGTTTTGTTCATTGAGAAATATTGATAAACAATGAAGTTATTATTATTCAAACAAAGTGGCGTCATTGCTGAATGGCCAATCAGCGGATATGTTTCCCGACAACGAGGGACATCTGAACGAAAACATAAAACATGTACTTTTCGTACAATGATAAAACTTTCGTAAGATCGGAAACTTTTATGAAATTTTGAAAATTGCGAAAATGGCAAGCGGTAGAAAAATAAGTTTGACTTTCGACAAAAAAACAACTTTAATCATATATCATTAACAAATGGACGAACATATCAGAAAATCATCAGGGTAAAAAAAATCGCAGGATAAAAGTGTAATCCATGCTTTGTCCGAATTTAAAGTGAATCGGACGACTAGGATTTAAGATATGAGGTTTACTCAACTTTGGAATAATAATTTCTATTCTCGGTGAAATTCTTATTTCGATGTAGTTTCTGAATTAGATAGACATTCTTTGATTATTGATCGAATAATTTCGATACAATATTTCAACGTTGGGTTGATCTTCGATTTTCGTTTGATACTTTGATCGGAATGTTGAAAAATGTAAAAAAGCTGGAATTATTCGAAAAATCATAATAATAATTATCGTTAAATGAATAACATATTAATGATTACAATAATAATGATCGAAATTGACGGCAATTATAATAACGATGATCGTCAATTAATTATTTATTTGTCATTACTATTCGAAGAGAATAAAAATTTGTCCTTGCTGATTTTATTTCACGCGAGCATGACAATCTGCGGTCACATTTTGAATATTACGTGCAAACAAAATGTAATAAACTATGCTGTGTCGGAATCTGAAGTGAATAGGATACGACTTACAAGGTTTCATAACACATAATTTCGAGAAAAACGCAAAAAAAAGAGTAAATCGCAGCCATTTACCGTAGCGCAGTAGTCTGATCGTTCACAAAAATCGTCATAACGCCGTCAATTTTTCGCCATTTACAAATTCGTAACAAATTAAAGTTAATACCCTACTCTAAAAAACTATTCAAAACATCGTATTTATTAAATTTCGCGCTTATGCAAACTCCTTAGTTCGCTAATAAATGAATATCTTAATGTCTCAATGACAGAATTCGAATGAAACGCCGACTATATTCGTTTCAGCGAGGAGGATCTCGACGCGATACTGATCCTCCAAACTCGTCTCTACAATTGCACCCACACGTTTCTGGGAAAAAGCAGCTTCGCGGGTAACTTGCGAGGCAACAATTTGCTGGATTCGTTGCCGCAGATAACATCGAGAGTTCACTCGAACGCGGCGCTGACGGAGCCGTGCAAGTGCTTTCAGTCGAACGCCAGCAAAATTGGAAAATCATCCACGAACACGTGAGGTTCGCAATGTCGTAGCAGAATTGTCGCGATTCGTATATAATTGCCGTTCAACAATGATCAAATCGACAAACCCATATATGAGTTGCCAACCGTCCGAAAAGTATATATTGAAAAGTATCAAAAGATATACCTCGAAAAAAACACGCAAAAAGGGAGAGTCAATTCCCCGAGGGAAAATGAATTTTCCATGACGGGAGCTTTGAGAAGTCCTTGATCCTGAATGGTCCTTCGATCGCCACTAGCAAAGTCCGATCTCGTTTTGTCTCGTTGAGTCGAGAAAAAAACTCAAAGATCCCGTTGCCTTTTGAAACTCAATTCATTCAACCGCCAATTTCCGTCATTCCAGTCGGTTTTTTTTTCATTACGTTATTATTCTCTAATTAAAATAGTGGCAGGAAAATATTTACGTTGCTACTTCCGCAATATTTGTTCGTCTCATAGAGGTTTTTTTAAATTGATCGAGTAACATTACCGTGAATATAACACGTTCCTATTTTTGCTTTAATTTCTTTCGAACGTTGAGAACAATTTGTGGTGAAGGTTAAAAAAAAGGTGGTTACGTTGGTACGAGATAAACAAGGCCTAGGGCTCTCTTTTGTATTCTACACTTTAGCTTCTAGTCATGTATAGTGAGAGCAGCGAGAATTCGAACTCGTTGCGACTCCATTGAGCGCGCCGTCCCGTACAGCTCTCCGGCAATCGTGCAAAACAGTTTTTCAGATTATATAGGATAGAAACAATTTTTGAAGTACAATTGTCGGCACAAATCTGCCAAATATCATACGTATTTTCTTTCCTTGTGCAACGCAAGTACTTATAGTAGCGTGATTTTGCGATAATCGTTTTATAGTCGATAGAAGAAAAAAAATTGAATCAAGATTCTCGATGTGCATACCATAAAGAGCTTGCGTCATGGATTTTTTTTTTCGTTCGCTCCACGGGTCGCACTCGAATGGCGAATCCTCCGAGATATTTCGATTGAAAAATGTTCGATAATTATTTCACAACTCCGTCATTGGAGAATCCCAAACATTGTAATTTTTTAAATTATTTTTCCAAAATCGTAAAATTCGAATCTCTACCATTTTTTTAAGAAAAAAAAAATATAAAGCCTATTATTTTATGGAGAAAGTGGCCTCCACCGTTTCTCCGTATAGCACGAACCGCTTAAGAGTCGATTTATCACGACGTACAGTTTTTGATTTATTGAGTAGCTCGGTTAATCGTCGAAGAAAGATCTCCCAAAGGGACAACAGAGTTTATGAAATTCTGCTCTCCTTTACAAATGTAATCCACGTGCTGTGATACGAGTCATTTGTTGTCCCAACTCTCGTTGAGTGTAGGCTGGGGAGAGGGAGACAAAGGAGCAGAACATGAGAAAAAAAACACGAGAGTTTTCGCGTTGCCTGTAAATGAAAAAAAAGAAAAATCCCCAGAAGCATCACAATAATTGACACGACGAACTATAGATTTGTAAAAGTAATTGTAATTGATGCCAAGCATTTCGTATAGACGATAATCCGACAATTGAACAACGAATATTTGACGCACAAAAAAAATTCGTCTGTATATACAAGAAATGCTGAAATCGAGCACGCCGGCTTTTTTCCTGTCTCGCTTTTTCCATTGTTACCCGTGATTGCCACATCAAAAAATGATCACGACGATTGTTGTGATCGTTTTTCAGTTGTATCCGTTTTTTTTTGGAGCGGAAATTACGTTATGAAAAATGTGGCAATTCACTCTAAGGGAAAAAATGAAACGCAATAACGCAGGAGCATCGAATAGTGAGTGATTAATCAATCGAGTAATTAATTAACCGAGTAATTAATCAATCGACTAAATAATTTATTGAGTAATTAATTAATCGAGTGATTAATTAATCAAAGGCAGCTATTCATCTTAAGGCCCGGCACCCACAAACGATGAAAATAATGGCAAATCATTTTTATACGTCCAACCAATTTGGAGACGGAGAATACGAAGGAAAATTTAACACTGTGTGACGCACTTGTAATTTGTACATTTTCAATCGGCTTCTTATAACTTAACTCATTTCCATTATTTTCATGTTCTTGTCTTTTTTGTTGTTTCTTTTTATTGCCAAATTAATTTTACGATTCGTTGTTAAACGTATATGTTTATTTTTCGTTCATTTTTTCTTGTTTACTAAATATTTTTATCCTTCTATAGATTTTTGTATTAATTTGCACTTGTGTAAGAACCAGAGAACCATTTATTAATCGAATATGCTGCTAGGCATAGATATCTCTTTGTCGAAAGCTCTTCGACCGCTGTGTGTCGCGCTTTTTTCGTATGTATGTTTTTTCTTAATGAGTTTCGGGACCGTTCCTTGGTTGCGAGAAAGGGGATGAAAATACGAGTTTTCGGCGGTATGCCAACCTCTCGCGAATAAAATTCCATGTAAAAATAAATTGTTATTGATTGTATCGATTGATCGATTGATAAATGATATCAATCGATATAATTTTTGCAAACAAATATAAATACATTGAAATTTCATTCAAGAATAAATAACCGATAGACCTCACAACAGCGATAGAATTGTTTTGGCATGACATTCCTAACACTAAAATCACAATTTGCTCTGTTTTTTCATTCAAATCGCAAAATTATTTTTGTTCCCACAGTCCTATAACCGGGGTTTACAAGTTGGCGTGCGTATTATCCACTAAATGGTTGAAGGTTCAACTTGAATGTTAAAAAACTCCGAAACTATGTTGCGATACTCATTGATTTTTAGTCAGTTAATGTGCTATAAATTAATCTCTCGGTAGTTTAACTTCCAATCGAATCTAACTATTTCGATTCTGGTCCTGAAACTCCTTAAGTGCAATTTCGTTTGGCAAAGACTGGAATTAGGTGAAAGAATTTCATTTGATAAACGCGCCTTTGACACGCGTTTACGCGATTCGAAGATTATATGAAGAATCGCGCGTTCCAAACTGCCTTCGATCGGTATTCAAAGAGTCGTGTGAAATGTTACAATTGGGTAATTGTGGAATAAGGACTCGTTGCCTCGCTCTTATACAGGGTGACAATTATAAAGTGATCATGCATTTTTTAAGGATCATGCGCTAAATTTTTGCGACTGAGAAAAATATGATTTTTAATGGTTTTTAAAGTCTTGTGTGAAAAAATATAACGTTTTTTGTGGCGCGTAGTATTTGCCAGCAAGAGTTGAACATTCTGAAAAAAAATCGAAATCCCATTTCGTTCAGTAGACTTAAGATATTTAATACGAAATACTGCAAAAAAAACTTTTATTATGGCATTAAATTCCGTTTCTTCACCATAAAATGTGTTTTTGATATTTTCTTGTCTACGGCGGGATGCACGAAAAAGTTTTTTATGAATGTTTCGTATTCAGAATTTAATTATCATCATTCTGCTGCACCCAAAATGGAATTTTGTTTTTTTTTTTTACAGAATGCTCGATTTTTTCTATTACATACTACTTGTTACAGAAATACATTATACTCTTTTTCCGAAGAGGACTTGAAAAACTATAAAAGATCATATTTTTCTTCGTCCCAAAATTTCCGCGCAACACGCTTAAAAACGCATCGCCACTTTATAATTGTCACCCGTATACCGAGATTGGTATTTTCTCGATTAATATGCGTCATTGAAAATAAAATAACAGGGAGAAAATACGGCGGAACGATGTGAGACGAGAGACTTCCGTCACGAGCAACGCATCCGAGTCGCGTATTGTTAATTAATATTTTTCTCACGCGAGAGATCAATTCAGAGATTCAAATCCATGTTGGATGAAAAAAAACGAACTGCTAAAATGTGCTAAATGCATTTAAAAACAGCATGTCAAGATTGACGGAACAACCATTTCGAAACAGTTATATTGTCGTCGGGTTGTGCCGAAATAAAATGAATTATATTTATGTCTTAATATCCACATCGAAATGGAATCTGATACACTTTCTACCTGCAATCTGTGAAATTTACTAGTCAGCTTTCTACCTCGAACAAAAGAACGTCCGGCTATTATTATTGGCCATTTATTCGCCCGCTCATTCATAATGATAAAAATCAAGTTAACGATGCCCCGTGTTCCTTTTTTTTCCACAACGTATATTTGTTGAACTGTTGTATTTGCGGATATACCGAAACTAGTGAATTCCACATGCATAGCGACAAAATGAAAATAAAACAATCGAATTCTCGACAATTTAAGACTAAGGTGAAATGAGGCTCAATGAATCTAGAATCTTGTAATATCTTGTATAACCGGGATTGAATTTCGATACTCGTTGTGTACAGATTGTACAGTAGCCGATTTTCCCTTAGACTTATACTCTACGAAATATTTGAAAACTATATATATATATATAAAAGAAAAAACATCTTGTAATTACGAATTTGAAGCGTTTACTTGTATTGTACGTGTATGCCTGGACCGCCGAGAAACATATTTTTCCCATTGTACAGCAGTGTCTTAAAAACAATTGCGAGCGATAATAAATCAATGAATTCAATTGGTAATGATTTCCTGTATCTTGAGACGAAGTAAAATATGTACCACGTTACATTTAAGTGCGAGAGACATAGTTGACATTTTTGAACAGGAGTTTCTCAGAGATGAATAATATTTAGATCGGAAGAAAATCGTTAAGCCCTGGGTTAGGGAATTCTCCGAAGCCTGATGTTTTGTTTTTCCTACAAAAACTTGACCATCTAAAACACGGTTCAAATAGGCCACCGATCACACACTCCGGCCGCTTCGAAATTTCGACCAAACAATACAATCAACTGTGATGAAATTCATTGTTTAGATGAGATATTATTGCACAAAAAGACTGACGGTTGGCATTTTGCCAAATGTAAAAAAAATACAGTTTGTAGTTACCATAGACAGTATTGTGAATTGCTAACTGACGCACCGAATTCATGCACATTTTAAGGCGTTACACCTAGGTCGTGGCCGGATAAAAAGGAATGTTCATGAATTTTTTCGGGGAAAACAGTGCCGAGTTAAATTTTTTTCTTAACTCAAAGAGTATGGTTTTAAATATCTTTCACAATTGTTGTATTGAAAAATATTTCTAAATCTGGTAGATGCAATGGTTTGTGCAGACCGCTGTTTGAAAACGTCCTTCGCGGTGATCGCTGCTGCTCGGCAACATATAATCGGAAATGAGAAAAGCAAACGCATTTCGTTTTCGCATGAAATTATCTAGTGCTTGGACGAAGAATTTAATAAAATATTTACTTTTCTAAAAAATGCCGCCGTTCAAAGTGAAAGCATCGATTTTCGGTGCAGTAATTTTCGAGATATCGTGGTCGGCAATTTTGATAAAGGCATTTTGAGAAAATCGCGTTCAAAGTTTTAGGTTGGATTCATACGTGGATGAAGTGTAATTTTAAAAAACTTACATAGAATCATTGTTGCCAGGCCCATATCATAAGCCTTCGGCAGCGGTAGCAGCCTCCAGGGCGCCAATTTGGTGCTGTCTGCGGAGCATTTTTTCTTCTCCCGTGATAGATTGAGCACGGCGCTCCGCCATGCCGTTGAACTTTGTATCGTTGTAATTCAAGGAAAGTTCTTTTCTTTTTTTTCTTTATTTCTTCATTTTCATTATAATCCAATTTCGTTTTGATTCTTTGAAGTCGTGGAACCCTACCAAAGAGGAAACATCATTTAAGTAATGTTGGTACCCTAAGCCAGCGAAAGAAAATGTGAGCAATTAAAGGAAGGTTATTATCCGTTGCATTCCAACGATGCACACTTCAACATCATCACGACGCCGTCCGGACACGTTCCGCATCTTCTTCCGTCACCGATGTGTGAGCGTCACGGCTGCAGTGTACCCCCATCGCTTGCAGCATGTCCAATAGCGAAGCTCCAAATAATGAAGTGAAACCTCGTTTTTCATCGTACACCATTATTTTCTTCACTGGTCCTCTATTCCTTTGTAAACATTTTCTTTAAAATTACACAAGAAATACTTGTACCGATCGTGAATGTTTGTTAATACAGCATTGTACATAGACTCATAGGAAAAAGTGTGCATGTCCATTAGACCGCGGAATTTTTGGGCACCTGCCATTCCGAGGCCAAGAACTTTCATTGTAAATATGAATTGTCTATTTATTTCGTACGTGCGGCTAACTTTCGGCTACGATGGAATTTTTCAATCAACAATTGTGAAAGGTACTTAACACCTTTTTACTCTTTGAGGTAAAAAAAATCAACTCGGCACACGTGTGAACGTCGCAGTTGTCGCATATGACGACGATTTTGAAGCCAACTCCACGCGTTACGGCCGGTTGAAATTTTACTCCGCCGCTACACTCTTTATACTTCACGAACGCGGAAATAGTGGCGGTGACAGGGACGGAATTGAGTATCCTGTACTTCATTGAATCTTTCTCGGGGACAAACAGTTCTGCTTGTCTCTTCTTTTTTTTTGCCGACGCACTGAAATTTTAATTTTCTGGTTCGACGGTTTTCGGATTAATAACTTGTTTTTGCTTTCTCGGTCGCGATTTCCGGACACCCGCCGATCCCCGTAGCTCTCTTGAGCCTGTACATATGTGGAAAAAGTTTTTTGTTGCTTTTCTTTATACGTCGCTAACTGAGATCGAAATGAAAATTCGGACGTGGCGTATGCCCGTCGATTTTCGAGTACCGAGTAAAATCATAAAGCGGGATAAATAGCCTTGACCATTGATCGAAGAGTAAATTAATTGGGGAATGGACAGTAGAAGACAGTCGGAAATGAACACGTAAAAGAAGCGGAAGTCGAAGAAAACGAAAGTTTTAACGGGCGAGCAGTCGTTGAACCCGCTAAAGTAAGGAACGATGCACAAAATGGAGAGGAGGATGAGGAAATACGTCATGGAGAGGGGGAAAACATGTCAGTAAAGGAAATATGAAAACAACCATGGCAGCTACATCGCCGTGACGACAAGGCGGCAAAGACAGGGCAGAGGGAGGATAGCCAGCCCAGAAGAAGGAGGCGATGGTCCTACAACGAGCCAGTAGGACCAATGGTCGTGGCAGGAAAAAATCGGTATAGATCCTAGGTAGAGGAATGCTGGACAGCGGCTCACTTTCCCACCCCTGTTGCACTGGAAGAAGTGGAGTACGAACTTGCCGAAGGAAGGAGAAGGAAGAGGTACATTGTGGTAAAATGAGTGAGGGCATTGGGAAGAGGGGTAGAAGGAGAACCTGTGCAGATTATAAGACCAAATTTGGAGGTCGAGCATGATATCGAGAGGATACAGAGAACGCCGGGAGGACCAACAGTGACCCTGGGATCCATGGGCATAAAAAAGGCAGTGATGACAAGGAAACGAGGACTTAGAGACTTGGACATCTGGATTGACGACGATCTGACGCTTAGGGGGAAGAAAGTACAAGAGTAGATTAGAGAGGAGTAGGTACCAAAAAATCAAGATAGACGAAACATGGCGGAGATGGAACGATAGAATGGGGTGCCTAAACAACATGCCTTTTTGTTGGTAAAGTGGGGGGGCAGTTGCCGTCATATTGTGGAATTGTGCAGGGATTACAAAGATTTTGGACACGTGGCGATTCTTAGCCCAATGTAATGTAAGTTGCAAGAAACCTGGCTTGAAAAGAGTAAGGAGGAGGAAGTGAGTAGATTGTGAGTAGATTGACTAAAGAATGCCGATGGTGGACGAAGGCGGCCGAGAGGAATAGCGCGAAAGGGAGAGCCAAAGGGGGAAAACTCATGGGAATCAGAAAGGCGGTAGGAAAAAACTGGCCTCTAAGTAGATGGGAATTTGGGTTAACACTGAAAATGAGGCGGGAAAGTAACAAGAAAGAGCATTGTATTATCTGATTACAACACTGGTTCCGCTAAAGTGGAGGCCCCGCTTAGAGAAAGTGTGGAGGAAGGGCTGGTCGAGGGGGTAGGAGCGTTAATAGTAGGCGACCTCAACACACGAATTGGAACGGAGCAAGGGATGGTGGAGTGCGAGGAGACAGAAATAAAATAGGGAAAGGGGAAATCGCAGAACAAGGTTTCGTATACGGAAGGGAGGCAGTTATTGACACCATGCGAAAGTATGGGTCTGGTAGTCCTGAATCGAAGGATAAAAGGGGATGAAGAAGGTAAATAACGTACACAGGCGCAGGAGGGGGCTCGGCCCTGGACTTGTCATCACCACTGAAAGACGAGGAGAATGATCCACTGGAGAGTATTGAAGTGATACCTCGAATCGAATCAGATCTGTTGCCGGTCACTCTTATGTGAAAAGGGACACAAGAATTGGGAAAAAATGGGTGGGAGCATCGGGGGAGGAAATTAACCATGAAACACGGAAGGTCATGAGAGAGGCAGTTGGAAAGGTGGGAATGATCTAAATAATAAAGGAGGGGGACAGGATTAATTGATGGTTCAAGGCACAATGTAATCAGCAAGGGAAACGGGGGAACTGGTGAAAGGTTGGGAGCTGCTAAGGATATAGACGATCTTCAAAGCAGGTGGCGGACTAACGGCAAAAATATTACAGGGGCCTTTCCTTACTGGACGTTGGCCACAAAATACTAACCACTATAATGGCAGAGAGGTTAAATATATGAGTTTAAAGGAATGGAATTATCAAGGAGAGCCAAGCAGGCTTTAGGGCTGGCGGGGAACTAGGGATCATATTTTCGTCCTTAATGTACTGATAAATAATCGAATCAAATATAGCAAAAGGAAATTATCTGTGGCATTTAATGATTTCACGGCAGCCTTCGATACTGTAAATAGGAAAATACTATTACATAAGTGATGGAATAAGGGGATCAGGGGGGAAAATGCATCAAATGATAAGATGTATATACAGAATGACTGAAAATGACACAATAACGGTGGACGGGATAACAGGAGCCTTCAAAACGACAAACGGTGTTAGACGTTATTCAATATATTTATCGATGTCCTGGACGAGGACTTGGAGGACATTGCGATTGTGGCGATAAGAGCCCGGCAATTGGAGAGTATGCTCAAAACATTGCAAAAGTTTGTGGAGCGATCTAAGTTACAAATAAATATAGAAAACACAAAGGTTATGTTACTTAAAAACGGAGGAAGGCAAGCCAGGAATGAGAGGCGGGAGTTGTTCGGGAAAAAATAGAGGTGGCAGAATATTTTACATACCTAAGTGTTATTTTCGTCAAGGAACACGTTCGGCGAACACACTCACGGCGAACTCATATTGAAACTGGAGGCTGGGAGGAAAAGTATTGAGGTGGAGGGAAGGATAGGCCAATACCTAATATAGGTCTTCGGAATGGAGGATGGGAGATGGCCAATGATATCGTTGAAGGAAGAATGAAATGGAATAGCAAACGACAACTCGTAGAAATAGGGGGGGGGGGGGGGCTACTAGCTTATTCCTTACAAGAGGAAGGGAAGGGAAGAGTTTTGAATTTAATAAGGGAAGGAGGAGATAGGGAAATTTTAATGACAATACTGGAGCCAGGAGTACAAGTGAAGGGGCAGGTTATAGAAGAAGATTGGGTAAAGAAAGACAGATCGACCTTCTGCCAATACTACCCACTCATCAAGGATGGTTTTGAAAGAGAAAAACATTGCGAATTTAGGGAAATTGGTGTGAGATTTAAGGAAGAATGGGCAAGTGTGGCAATGTGGGTAGGGGGGGGGAGGATTCGAGAATTGGACGTGCAGAGCATGCGGGAAGGGAGATGAGACTCTAGAACACGTATGGTTCTGTGAAGGGACGAGAATAGAGTGCAAAAAGGAATGCAGAGACAAAGTAGATAGATGGAGGGATTTGAGGCCATCGGAGAGACTTTGAGGTGGAAAATCACCACAATGTTACTGGCAGAATCATTAGGAGTAATCTGCGAATATATGAAAACCTTCGAGCGGGTGACCAGGGCCAGGGCCGAGACTACCGGATCGAACCGACGGTATATAGGGACAAAAGTTAAGATTAAATACGGAAAATCTAGACTAAGTAAAATGTAGACAAGCCTGGGAGGTCAAAAAGAGAGTAATTAGTGTACGATGATATCTAAGCTAAGATATGGAATGTAAATAGGATGTTCAAAGTCGAAAGATCAAACATGGAATAATTAATTACTACTACTACTACTAATTGGCAGCTTGGGACCGGTTGATGTCGCCAAGGGTGTCAGTTGGTCAATGTTGTTTGCCAACTCGAATATTTGTTTTTATATTGTGATAACCTCTCTGCCTTTATACTTTATATTATCCGAAACAAAAAAATTGAACCGTAAATTTTTTCTCTCCCTAAACTTTACTGACTTGTTGCAAGCTTAATTGACCTGTCCGTAAGTAAGATTATCGGCCAAGAGCTGATGAATAAGGGGGATTCGTACAAGGCAAGACCTTGATCCGCACCAGGTCGAGTACTCAGTATGCTAAGCAAACCTTGGTGGTCAGGTCCGTGTAATGGAGTTCCCTCGGCGAAAGTTTCGACCATAAGCGTGAGTCAAGGGTTCGCACAATGCCTCAAGTGATCGGGTAGGTGTACTAATTGGAGCCTGGGGGTGCTCGCGATCACGTTAGACCAACATGCAGGCACTTGCGGGATATGGGGATTCTTCTATCAATACACTCCAAGTGCAGAAAAAAAACAAAAAAGAGGACTATGGTTCAGTTCGGCATAATTTAATGTACCTCAAAAACCTATACAAAGGGGGAATAGTCGTGGAGTGATTGGCTCACTCGAGCGGAGCTGATTACTGCGCTTCAGAAGAGTTCCAATTGCATCCCGAGAAAGATCCATTCGAAAAAAACTGGACAATATGACATTTCTCTAATTTGGGGTACATGTTGTGTGGTGATCTTGTTATTTTGTTTTGTACAGAGCCGTTGTTGACGTTTAAATGTGTTTGGGACAATGAGACGAGGACGACTCAAGTGCAGGAAGGCCGAATGTGGGAAAAGTTATTCGTTGTTTTTCTGTGTGCGTCGATGGGACTCACAAGGAAAGATTGAGAGGTCGACCTCTCCGATTTCGATGAAATTTAGCATGCTTGTAGTATGGGTAAGAATAGGCGACACGTATTTTTTTATATCTGCGGCACCTGACATTTTAAGGGTTGAAACGCACCCTCGAAAATTGGGCTGTTTTTCGTTTTTCGTCGATAACGTTTTAATGGTACGAGATATAAAAACAATTCAAATTGCAACAATGTTTATTTTTTCATGTACTATACATTGGGGATGAGAACGATAAGCATGCCAAATTTCATCGAAATCGGAGAGATCGACCTCGCAACCTTTTCTTGTCATTCGGATATCGGGTTGCATAACTCTTGAGTGTGTTATAAACGCCAGGGCTATTTTTTCCGGAGCTAAGGGATAAGACAAGGGAAAAACCTCAACGTGAAAGGATACACTCTTTGAACGTTGGTTCAACTGATTTTATGGTAAACGACGGAGAAATTGAAATGTACAGTTTTATTTAGATAAAAGTAGCAAAATTGTACCAACGAAACTCAAAATATTAACGACAATCCTGAAAATCTAGTGCATCAGCATTCATATCTGCGGCGACCCGGCACAACGAATGTGCACACACACACACACACACACACACACACACGCGCGCGCATACACACGGACTCACAACAATCGTCGCCTATTGGGCCTCGACTCTTTGCTGTAGTTTGAGTAGCTGTGGCCGTTCTACATCTCGCCGTTACGCGGCTTATCATCGTTTCAGCGTTTCTCACAAGCGAGCGTAGAGGCACACGTTACGATATATATCCGGTCTCCCTAGTACCTACATACAGTGGCGGAGGATGTAACGCTAACGTCCTTTGCCGCCTGCTACCTTGCCGACCTACAGAAACTGGACAACAACCAACGACGTCATGGATCAACACCGAATGTCTTATTTTTATTTATTAATAAAACAATAGAAGTTTAGGAATATCGTCCCATCTGACCAATGGCTACGAAAATACATAGAATACATAAACTACATAAAAATACATAAACTTTGTCAGGGTTCGAGGGATTTACACCAGTGTTGCCAGGTTAGGAGATTTCCTCCTAGATTTAGGAGTCTTTTACCTGGGTTAGGAGGGAAATAGAGGAAAAAAAATTGTAGGAAATTTTTTAGGAGAATTCCGAATCGTGAGGGTATTTGCAGGGGATTATAAATTTCCGTGGTTTTTTTCTTCTCAAAACAAGTTTAAAAAACCAACCATAAGTGCACCAATTCCGAGTGATCGCAAGCAAACAAGTAAGCCCAAACAAACGAAAACAATCATTCAAACCCAACCGATACGATTGGGGTAGAAAATCCATAAGTCGAATTTCCATAATCGAATATTCATAAGTACGAATATCCATAAGTCGAATATCCATAAGTGAATATCCATAAGTCGAATATTCATAAGTGAGTATAGTATATAACCCAAACAAACCCAACCAAACCTGAACTTTTACCGAGAATTCTCTTTATTAAATTTTCTTCAAATGCTCATCTTTCTTCGTCTTTTCACTCTTCCGCCATTTCTGGCGCTCTTTCTACTCTATACTTACCTTCAATACTCACTATATTTGTCTACTTCCCGCCATTTCTAGCCCTCATTTCTACTCTCTACTCACCCTCTATACTCGCTTATGGATATTCACTTATGGATATTCGACTTATGGATATTCGACGACAGTGACCGATACAAGCTGCGAAACAAAATGTCGGTTGCAATGGTCGAGGCTATAATGAATGTTCGACTCACACTCAGCGTTGATTGCTGTGACTTTAAGCCGATGGGTCGTATATTGAAGCGTTTCAGCTCTGAGAATATTTATAATGATATAAATGACAGCGATGTTCGAACCGTCCATATATTTCCTGACAGTTAGGGCCGAAATTTAGCTATTTATGCATCAGTGAATTCTTCATTGCAATAAGTATCAATCCGATGGGGAATGCACCATGTGCTCATTCTGTTTGCTATCGTTTTCGCTTTAAGACGGAATGACACTTCATCGCAGTCGGTATGGTAGAACAATTATAGATTCCCAAAAATCTCTGAAACAGCTCTTCAGATCCCGTCGAAACTTTGCCAAACGACGTCAAATAGATAGACGAACAGCTGTCTGCCCCTCAAATTTTCTGAATTTGAGGGGCAGGCAGCTGTTCGTCTATCTATTTGACGTCGTTTGGCAAAGTTTCGACGGGATCTGAAGAGCTGTTTCAGAGATTTTTGGGAATCTATAATTGTTCTACCATACCGACCGCGATGAGATGTCATTCCGTCTTAAGGAGTGAGATGCAGTCAGAGCCGTAAGAAACGAGCATTTTCAATAATTTTTCTTTATAGTAATCAAGTTTGTTTTACAAAAGTGGTTACACAGATTTTTTATGTTATATTTCAACTTGACTTGTACAAATTTTGAAAGAAAATATTGATTATTTATAACATTATCGCCAATTTATGATGGTCGGACCCCCTTCGGCATGTAGTGCTTTGCGGTGACCATCATAAAATTTTACTGGATCATCTGAAATGAAAAACCAATAAAAAATCATTAGTTTAATAATAAATCTAGTCCTTAATCGAACCTTTTTCCAAAAATTAGCAAAATGGCGGCTTCCGACAGATAACTTTCTATTTTCCACAAAAAAATCGCTGGTTTATAGTTTTTAAAAAATATAAATTTTCAACAAAAATGAAAATCCTTCGATTAAGGACTAGTTTTTAATGCTATCAATAAGCACACCAAATTTCATCAAAGTCCATCGAGTGGTTTTTGATTTATAGTGGTCACCGACTTGAAAAACATAGTTGCGAGAAAAACGCGTTTAAAGTTTTTCGATGTGGATACGGTATTGTGTGTTCGTAAAATTTTGAGCTCGATGGATGAAGCTAAAGTTTTTTTTAATGTATTTTGATCCGCTGAATCCGAATATCACAATTTTTTGCCGAAAAGTCGA
Source organism: Ophion ellenae (assembly GCA_963210295.1). Classification (NCBI taxonomy): domain Eukaryota; kingdom Metazoa; phylum Arthropoda; class Insecta; order Hymenoptera; family Ichneumonidae; genus Ophion; species Ophion ellenae. The sequence continues at coordinate 17,509,172 of OY723385.1, read as the reverse complement.
GCATTCAATTGTTTATAGTTATATTATTATATATTCAATTGTCAAAACAATTTTTCAAAAAATTTTGCGCTATGAATTATTATTATTTTTTAACATTTTGGGCAATTGTAAAACGAAAGTCTTCTTTATAAAATGTTGCTAAAGTTTATAGTTTTTGAGTAATAAATTTTTGACAATTTCTGAAAGAGTGTTCCAATTTTACACTTGATTTATGTATAGAAATACTAATTAAAAAATTACTTACATCGAATCATCAATTCCTGGCCCATACAATAGGGCTTCTGCCGATGTGGAAGCTTCCAAAATATCAATTTGTTGTTGTCTTCGAAGCATTCTGCCTCTCCGGGTATTATCATTTGCATGTTTGTCAGCCGCTACCTGCCATGGAGACCCGACGCCCCTTCACTAATTGTGGGATATCCCGGAAACTATTCATCGGATTGACTTGAAATTTTCAGGGAATATTTTCGAAACATCATACTTCAAGAAAATGTTTTTGAAAAACTGCTTTTCACTCTTCTAAAATGCTGCTTCGTCCATCCTGCTGCGGGTATTTTTCGATTTGTGGTGGAATTTCAAAGAGGGACCGTCGATTTTAGCAGATTTTTCCACACGTTTGCAATGAAAATTGAGGATTTCGGGGAAATTAATAGCAAATTTGTATTCAGGGGGCAAAAATACGTAAAATGGACTTGGAATAGACCGTCGTCAATAAGTATAAGTTACACTATAGAATAGTTCAAAGTATATACTCGACCAATAAGAAAAAGAAGGTAATAATAAACAAATATAAAGGCGGGATTTTTGTAATATGCGAAATCAAGAAGAAATACTTCCCCTCCAAGGCTCAAAAACAGATTACCATACCACCATAAATGTTTTTACTGACCGTACGTTTCACCTAACTACAACAATTATTTCCATAAAAAAGTATTCATCTTCATCTATAATTCGCACAGATCGCAGCAATCAAGTTTCACAACAAAATACACAATACATAAGCAGGAAATGCATTTTAAATAACAGTTATTTGACGACATTTGACCGATCGCGAAAATAACCTTCATTTACAGCACTTAAATTTGAAATGATGCTGCTGAACCGAGAGGGCGCGAAGAATTCTTCGAAAAAAATGAGCAAGGTTCTATGTCCACCGGCAACAGCGGTATCTTTCTACCCCTGGTTGGTAAAAGCATCTACGGATACCCTCCATACCTACGAACCTCAAATTATACTAACCATCAGTTAGTTATGTAGGTCCTCGCATCGTGTTTTCGAATCATTTGCAGTTCCAATTTTTCTTGCTCGAAAAATGCTGGTCTTATAGTTGTTCCCATTGGTTTAGGTCATCGTTGATATAGCCAAATAAGGTATTTAAAAAAATACCACTTAAAATGTATGATTGATGATATTTATAGTTCATTTTTTATTCAATTGAATTTGAGTCAATTGCAATTTGTATCAGTTGTTTATTTATATTGATCATTCGTATCAGTGGTAGTCGTAATTTTTCGTTTTCAAAATAAAACTGAAAATCTCCGATGGCATGTACTTTCTTCTGCGAGCACAATTTGTTTGCTGCTGTTAAATGTTTACACTATTTTGGCATTAATAATCTTAGAAGAATATTTAATCGTCTATATGGGAAAGAAAAGCAATGCTTTAAGATCTTTGATGAAACAGAAAAATGCTATAATAATAATCGAAGAGCAATATTTTGCAAATCTATACGTATAGTGATGTGCATTTTTTTTACTGTTTGCTTATAATGAGATATATTATTGCACAGTTTTCATACTACTTGTCTATATAATCTTCATATAATGTACAATATAGTTCGACAAGATGAGGCGTTTTCGAATCGTAAAAAATGCGTCAATAATAATACGAAGAGCCAGATAGCAAATTTCACGAATTCTTTGGGTATTTTGAACAATTTCCGAAATGTTCGGACACAATGCGTCTTCGAAATAAAAAGTCCGGTTGGATGGCTGAAGTTTTGATCCCGTTGAAACTTTTTCTTTTTTTCCCGGGGTCGTCGACATGGTACACTGCTTATAAACCTGCGCATATATAACTCCGTACGTGGGGAGAGGGGGGGGGGGGGAATATGGTTTTCGGACTTTCGAATTTTTGCTCCGCCTACTTGACCGTGAATACTGAAGGGGCCCAGCTCCCTTTTGCTGTGCATATACTACCGTACATTGGTACAGTCCTTTAAAAAACACAGTACGATACCCGATATTTAATATGCAGGGTCCGTTGTGAGATTCTACAAGAACCGGTGGTGAGATTGCTACAAGACACGCACACAAAGACGAAGTTCGTGTATGCAACCCACTATCTCGTCAGGGCTGTCGAATTTTTCCTTACACGGTCGGTGTATATTTAAAATAGGGAAGATATAAATAAAGAATGAATATTGAATTATAAACACAACTACATAAGTTATTATTGTTATTATTATTACGGGTGAACTTTCGAAAAGCTGTTACACCCGATGTGGCTAAAATTTTGCACAGATGTTTCATTTAAGATATATAGTCATCCCCAAAGGGATTTTTGGCGCATTCCAATAGTTTACGAGATATCGATATTTTTTGGGTTTTTTTTCTTTTAGTTTGTTTGGTTTTGTGTTTGCGTGTGAGTGTTTGGGTTTGTTTAGGTTTGTTTGTTCGGGTTAGCCCTGCAGTATTGATATACTTGCAGGGGTAAGCGCGGCACGCTAGTCACCAGTGAAGTCGGAGGAGTGGGGATATCGAACGGCCGTGGCGAGCAATATAGATATACTCGGGCGGGCTAAAAAATAAACTTTAAAATTCGATTTCTCGTGAACTTTTGGAATGCGCCAAAAATCCCTTTGGGCGATGTCTTCATATATTTAATGGAACATCTGTTCAAAATTTCAGCCAAAGCGGGTGTAACAGCTTTTCGAAAGTTTATTCGCTTATTCCGTTGCATTATGTTAAGTAAAAGTGAGTGCAATGCGTAGTTATGTGGTAAATTCATATTAGAATTCAAAAGTTTAGTAAATATTTTGTCTATTCAATATAAAAATTAAATTTCTATTTAATGTCAAAATCAGGAACCGTTGCAACTCCGGGGCTTCTGGCTATTTCGAACAAATAGAATATCCACAAAACCCGAAATAAAGTGGCGCCCATCGCAAGTGGAGGTCGCGGAGGCTTTTGTCTTGCAAATCGAGGTATACAGCTATTTAACAAATTCATTACTTTATAATTTTATTTATCTGAAATAAAAAGTTGTTGATATGAGTTTGAAATTTATGAGTGTATGTATAACGAAAAAAACCTATCCACTCTTCTTCATTTGAATAGCACCATTCAGTGGCGTTGCGTGGATTTTTGCCGCCCGGGGCTTACCCTAAATTTGCCGCCCACCGCTCTATTTTCGCAACTAAGTGCCGCTCGTCACCGCCGCCCCACATCTGCGCCGCCCGGGGCCATGGCCCCCTCGCCCCCCCCCCCCCCGCGCTACGCCACTGGCACCATTAAATATGAAACAAATGTTATGCCAAATTTGAGCTTTTTAACGCAAGGCTAAGGGCCCGCGCTAAACAGTTAATTTCTTGGCCATTCAAGGTACATGAAAAGATTCACGAATTTCGCTCAAACTTGAACAGCTCAACAACTAATTGATATTTGGTAAATTTCGTGGAAAATTCGATAAGATGGACTTTGCAGTTGTAAAAAGATTATGTTTGAATCTCGATGTTATTATTTATATATAAATTGCACCTATCTCAAAAATGCCTCCTTCAGTTTTTGCCATACGAATAGATGCATTTTTAAATAGCTGTATTTTATGTACAGCCGATACAGATAATGATGTTGAAATCTTTTGAACGCTTTAAAACGTAATGAAGGTCAGGTTAAAAGTTATTCATCCTGATCGATAAAACGTCAATTGTTGTTGGGTTATTCAGATTCAAACGTAAAGAGTGAATTTTTCGTGTAAATCAGGTAAGAAAAACATTTGTCCAGCGGTACCATTAGAGAATTCAAATGTAGCATAATTTTTTTTGTACACGCAATGATATTGCTGGGAAAAGCATATATACATCAGAGCCAATACAACTGAATTCGTACTCCGTCAGACAGTATCATTTCATATATTTGAAAAAGTGCCATAAATGAGTCTTCTAACTCAACATGTATATCTTAATAATATATCAAACTTAATATGTATATCATTTCCTTATTTCCAGAACATCGTTTTCCTCCGTGTATGTCGTAATCAATAACATCAAATAGGAATGCAGCAGACTTCCAGCGGCTATTGATTTAGGTTTTCAAACTACATGGGCAATATCTGGCTCTTATCAAAAAGAAAGCGAACCTATTTGGATGTTTATTGAAAAGTCCGTATATAAGATTGAAGAGAACACAACAATAAGTGATAAATCTTTCCAAGCCGTAGACACCGTTTGGACCGACATCAAAAGTTAATAATATCAGAAGGATAACGATCTTTGTGGTATTCGGAAATGGGCATAAAATATTCCATTTCTGCATATGAAAAGGAATCATCAATGTATCTATGTTCGATATAAGATAATAATTATTAAAAGATAATACAAAGAACACAAACATACTGCCTTATCTCCTTACCATTCGTATTAGTATACACGAACAGTTACATTTGAAACATGCAAACATATTGCATAGGATGGGCTACAATACGTATTAAGGAGCAATACTCTGCGTGATTGGTGTTATTATATCCATCTGTAATATGCTGTACTACTCGCGTTGGCCTCCATATCATTTGTATTAGTATAAAAGAACCGATATATTTGGTATACGGAGAAACTCCCTAGTATGGTCTACCATGACTAAATAAGAGGCAATACTATACGCGGTTGCTGTTTTAAGTATTCGTCCGCAACATATTTTACTATCCGGGTTTTAGAAAAAGCACTTTGATATTTGAAGTAGGACTGTGTAGCACAGTACTAACGAATATAATTTATGAGATGATAGGAACATATAGTGCATAGTGCATTGTGAGTATTACTATCGACAATAATTGATTTATCAATGAAAATAACAAATGTAACTATGAGATGGTCTTTGTTATCAGAAGAACGTGATACTCATTACATTGCATGTTGCCTAAATTGCTTATCAAATGGTTCTTAAGTCTACAAAAGCTAGTTCTCGCAACAAGAGGAGCAACGCGTGAATTACTTCATATAGTGCTGATCAATCGTAGAAAAAGTTTAGTCAAAGACAGCTATACAGGGTGAGGCACTAACTGTTGCCACCTTGAATATCTCTGTAATTATCGACGTCACAAAAAAATGTTTGAAACAAAAGTTGTACCGTACGAAAGGGGTCATCAAATGCGACAATTTTTTATCTCAGTGGAGGCGCTGTCGTACAGTAAAGGTCACCTCCACTTTTTTTAATGGGACGGTACATTTTCTTTCAACTATCTTGTAGAGCATCGAAAACTGCATAAAAAACATTGAGGGGTCAAAGTCGTTCAAGGTCATTTAAAATAAAAAAGTGACATGAACCCAGGTAGAGAATCAAAAGGCTGACGATGGAAACAATCTTGTGCGAGCCTTGTTTCACCGAGCCTGAGTGAGACAGACCTGGGCCAGGTTTAATTGCATCGTTTGGAGCAGCCTGGAACCAACTGGCTGCTTAGCCTAAACTCAGGGTTATTTCAAGCTTTATTCAGCCAGTTAATTTTAAGGCTAAAAAATCAAGGCTTGATGTAGGCTTGTTTCAGGTTGTGATAAAATAAAATAATTTTTAAATAATATTTTTTCTGTACTTTCATGAAAAAAAAAATTAGCAATAAATTTGTCGGGTGCGAAGGCACGGAAAACGAAAGCAAAGGAGGCAGCTCAGAACATTTAAACATATTCTCTTATCGATATTTATGAGGTACACAGTAAGTTTTTTTCTCGTCACACACACATTTCGTATATACTCACTCTCTGGAGTTTGAGTACACTCTGTGTATTACGTGTCCCATAAACACTAAATAAAATAAAGTATTGTGTTTAAAATATTTTTTATATATATTTTATAACAAATAATATAATGAATATAATATATATAATAAATAAAATGAATTCTTTACAAATTTATTAAATTTGCCCCAATGTAGAATATAGAGAACAAAAAACAGGCCTCATAGAGCCTCGAGAAGAGTTTGGGATAAGCCTGGTCAAAAATGCTCGTGAAGACTTCATTAAGGCTCGTTTTGAACCTTGTTGTTTCACCGTTTCAGGCTTAGTACAGGCTTCTCTACCAGCCTTTGATCGAGCCTGTGTGCAAAAGCCTGAAACCGCGTTATCATTCAGAGGTTCAGCGAGGCCTGAAATCAGGCTGGTGCTCAGCCTGAATAAAAAAATGTGAGCCTTGTTTCAGAGCTTGGCGAGCCCTTTTTTTCATCGTCAATTCCGACCTGAGAACTTTATTTTTATGTGAAATTATGTTTATTCACAGTAGATGTTTAAAGTGATTGCCATTGGAATCAATGCAGTATTGCAATCTCCTCATCACGAATTTCTTATAACTTCGGCACTTATCGCCGAAGTCTTGCCATTGCCTTGTATGTAAACAACGACACCATACCTACAATGTACACGGAACATTATACAATGTTTCGCCCAAACAAACCCAAGATAACGATAGTAAGAATGGCGAGACTAGTATTAATGAATCAAGCGAATATAAATGATGTATTATTCTGAAAAGTAAACTGATATGCATCTAATTTACGGAGAATGTCAGAAAAATGCAGTGAGAGCTAGAGACTTATACGCTGAAAGATTTCCTGAACGTTCTCATCCTACACGCCGTACATTTCAAATTTTGTACACTAAACTAAGGACAACTGGATCCTCAACCCGTTGGGAAAGTAACCGACAAAAGCGAGTTACTAACGAAGAAACGGAAATTGGTGTTGTTGTCGCCGTTCATCGAGACCCTTGTGCGAGTTCTCGTCACATTGCGAGGGAATCTGGCGTAAGCCAAAAAAGTATTCTTCGTGTTCTACATAGTCATAAATATCATCCTTATCACATCAGTCTCCACCAGGAATTGACTGGTACGGATTTCATGAATCGCACTGAATTCTGCCGATGGGCTCAACGCCAGATTCAGAGAGATGACTCATTTATTAATCGGATTTTATTTACTGATGAGGCAACATTTACGAATCATGGAAATATTAACTTGCATAACATGCATTTGTGGTCAACTGAAAATCCACATTGGCTGCGGCAAGGTGCACACCGTGGTCGGTTAATGTATGGTGTGGGATTATTGAGGATAGAATCATAGGCCCTTATTTCATCGAAGGGAATCTCAATGGTAGGAAGTACACCACATTCCTTCAAGAAACATTAGGTCCGTTATTGGAAGAAATTCCTTTAGAAACAAGAAACAGAATGTGGTATCAACACGATGGGCGCCCGGCACATTTTCGCTGATAGCTAGAAATGAATTGCAAAAGAGATTTCCAAATCGTTGGATGGGACGGGGAAGAGCTGTATCGTGGCTGGCTCGCTCGCCAGACTTGACGCCTCTGGACTTTTTCTTGTGGGCATACTTCAAAGATCTTGTTTATAAAGAACGTCCAACTACGCCGGATGATATGCGTGAGAGAATTCTTCGAGCCTGTGATTCGATAAGTGCCGAAGTGATGAGAAATTCTACACAATCCGTGATGAGGAGATTGCAATACTGCATTGATTCCAATGGCAATCACTTTGAACATTTACTCCGAATAAAGGTAATTTCACATAAAAATAAAGTTCATGTCACTTTTTTATCTTAAATGACCTAGAACGACTTTGACCCCTAAATGTTTTTTATGCAGTTTTCGATGCTCTACAAGATAATTGAAAAAAAATGTACCGTCCCATTTAAAAAAGTGGAGGTGACTTTTACTGTGCGACAACGCCTGCACTGAGTTGAAAAAAAAATGATCGCATTTGATGACCCCTTTCGTACGGTACAACTTTTGTTTCAAACATTTTTTTGTGACGTCGATAATTACAGAGATATTCAAGGTGGCAACAGTTAGTGCCTCACCCTGTATAGTGCATTATATCATGAATGTATTATATGTCTTGCAACAAACATAAGACAAAGTGACCACGGAGCACATTATAAACATACGTTTTGTCTAGGATTTACGTCTATTTTTGTAGGACACACATTACTATACATGCCCCACATGAAAATAAAATATATACAAAATATATCGAAAAATATATAAAACATGTATTAAATATAATTGGTTCCAAAAGTTGGAAATGCCAATTATATTTTTGGGTAAGAGTAAAACCTATGCGATATATAAATATAAATCCATTTAAGATACATCTTAAATATATCAAACATACAAACTGAATGTATGTTTTATATATTTTGAATATGGTTGGTTAAGCAGCTTGAGTAACAGATGACGTTACGAATGAAAAATATCTTCAAGTCGGTATCTCGCGATGATCTAGCCGCATTAGCCGGAATAAATGATCGGACAAAGAAATTGAAGGTTATGTAATTCTTTACGATTATCGCCCTCTATGCGAACGCAATTAAGTAATTGATCCGATAATGTTAGTTACTCTTGTTAATCCACACATTTCTCAATAAGCTAACATTGTGTATTGTAGCAATATGCAGACGATACGAAAGTTCAACAATTTAACAAGTAGAACTATCTCAGTGGACAACGTCCCAGCTCATCACTCAGAGGTCCCGGGTTCGAAACCACCTTACGGCGTGTAAGCGTCTGATATAATTTAAATTTGAACCATTAATATATTTGAAGCGCAAACACCATAATCGTAATTAATGACAACGAAAAATATTGTAAAAGGGTGCAATGATGTAAATAACATCATAACAAATTTTTTAAGAATATTTCACGTATAGTTTAAATATATTTCAAGTATATTTTAAACGGAGTATGAACATAAATCGTGTATATTTTAGATGTAGTTTAAATACATTTTAAGTATTAGGTGCGCAACTAAGCTCCCGCTGTTTTTCAAGAGATGGCTCCACTAGTAAGTGGTGGTCGATTGTGACATAACCAAAACGTCATGAACAAAGCTTAGACATATGGTAAACAAACCGCTTTGACACATTAGTGATTTTGTTTTTGCGTCGTATACTTTTGGTTGTGTGAAAATGGCTGATTATGTGCCAAATAATCGTTATTTGCAGAAAGTGTTGCTTTTCTTCTTTCATTCGAAGAAAACGGCGGCTGAAGCGCATCGAGAACTCCAAAAAGTTTACGGAGATGCTGCTCTAAGTGAAACAACGTGCCGTGATTGGTTCCGTCGCTTCAAAGACGGTGATTTCGATGTTGATGACCGTTCACGTAAAGGAAGGCCAAAACCCTTCGAAGACGCTGAATTGGATGCATAGCTCGATGAGGATCCGTGCCAAACGCAAAAAGAGCTTACTTCAGCATTAGAAGTTACCCGCCAAGCCATTTCCAAGCGATTGCATGCGTTGGGAATGATTCAAAAACAAGGAACTTGGGTTCCTTATAATTTGAAGCCGAAAAAGTGATTTTACAGCATGACAATGCTCGGCCTCACGTTGCCAAACCCGTTAAAACCCACTTAGAAACGCTCAAATGGGAAGTCCTACCCCACCCGCCATATTCCCCAGATATTACGCCGTCCGATTATAACGTGTTCCGTTCGATGGCACATGGTCTGACTAATCAGCAGTTCCGCTCATATGAAGACATCTCAAAATGGCTTGATTCGTGGATAGCCTCAAAAGACGAACACTTCTACCGTGACGGTATTCGAGCTCTGCCAGAAAGATGGGAAAAAGTTGTCGCTAGCGATGGGCAATATTTTGAATGATTCATTTGTAACCATTTTTTCACAATAAAGTGGCATTTTCATAAAAAAAAACAGCGAGAACTTAGTTGCGCACCTAATATATTTCAATTATGATTCGAATACATTTGAAATACATTTGTATTATATTTTGAGGATAATTTGAGTACATTGTAAGTATATTTTCAATATAGTTTGAATATATGTAACCGCCTATCCAACATGTATTTTTCATTACATTCTGAAGATCTATTTTGGCCCAAAAATTTGATATCGCGAATGTATTTTTAATGCATTTCCCGTATATATTGCATATATCTAATCTATATCTAAGATGGATAATATATATCTGAAATATATTTTACAGCCATTTTTAATATATCGAAAAATATATTTTTACATATATTTTATTTCCGTGCGGGGCAGCAGGTTGTATCATATAATATGGTACAAATCACTTAATTCCGGTTAATTCCGAGGGAAGTGGCCACGAGAGTGATGGCCAATAGAAATGTTCAATAGAACCGCGCACTAGATTCACCTGTTACTGCTTAAATCGCTTCGCGTCGTGCGCAGGTGTAAGTGTGCGAGCAAAAGTTTGGTGAGAAAATGTTAAGTAACAGGGTGTCTACCGACCTGAAAAGTCATGAAAAATCTTAAATGTCATGAAATTATGTCAAACTCGACCTTGAAAGAGTCATGAAATGTCATGAAAAATTACCAGCCTACCTGAATTATTATACCCTACTAAATTATCGTTGAGTCTATATTCAATATGAACTAACTTTGTGGTACTTGTCGATAGAGAAGCGAATATCGAATCGATAGAAAATAAAATAGAAGAAAGTAAAAGAAAATGATGCGTTATCTCAACATATTAGTTTTTCTTTGTTATTCGTGTAAAGCGACTAGATGATATTACTCAAAGTTCCTAAATGTATGTAATATTTTTCTAGATGTTCCAAAAATATATTTCTTTACAGCAATCTTGAAATTATGTTTGTCTCACATTGTTTACTACATATGGAATTGTACAGTTTGGTGACTTGTCGTTTATTCCGTATACTTTTTATTGGCATACAACACACATATGTTTGAAAGAGCAAAATAAAAATATAAAGATTTGGAAAATCGGTCGCACTGTAGAATCATTAAGTATACTTCTATGCCAGAAAGTCATTCTAAGAGTCATAAAAAAATCCCCATTCCTTCCCTTAAAAATCCTTAAATGTCATGCAATTTCAGTTCTGGTCAAAATTAGACACCGTGAGTAAGTAAAATCGTTTTTAATTATTCTGTCTACTGCTATTTTTGTCGAAGCTTTCATGTTTTACATTGTGGTGATGTTATTTTGCAAAAGTAATAGTTACTATTGTATTTCTTGAATAGTTCACGAACAGTGCTTTGTTATAACTTCAAGATTTCGCATGTATTGTTTTTACTTGTTTACATTTTAGACGTGGCTATCTCTCCCGGGAGATTAGGAGAGATGGCCACGTACAGTCGGTGTATGATGGCCATCGTATTAGTTGTAATGTGTTCAAGTAATTAATTTTTTCTACATTTGTTTTAGATGCCTAATAAGTACAAGAGAAAACCAATTGCTCTATGAGGGAACTGGACTCAAGAATAATTAAAAGCAGCTATTAGTGCTGTCAAAACGATGAATTGTCGGTTTGTGCGGCCGCTAGGACCTACGAAATACCTAAGAAGACCTTAGAAAGACGACAGTAAAACAATGACAACAAATGTTCGGGAGAAAATTATCATGAAACTTGTTTCATCGTAGACTGGCTTCAGTGATTAGTGTTCCAATTTTGGGTACACACAAAATATACTGATTTCCATTATATGTGTTCTAGATGTGGCCAAAAGAAGAAAAAAATACGAATCAAACGATCTAACCGAAGAGAAAACCGGGAGCATAATGCTGGGTAACTGGCCATCTCATCTCTACTCCTATGGCCATCACACACGGATACTCCGGGAGAGATAGCCAATATTGATTTTTAAAAAATAGCAATTTTCAAGGTTGATCTAATTTCGTAAATTATCTTAAAGTTAAAGGTTGAAAGATGAATTACAAATGAAGATAAATTAAGAAACGCCTGGACTTCTATTTTAACGGATCTTCGAAAAAACTGTGGCCAACTACACGGGACTTACCCTATATATTTTCGTTCTGTCCACTATTGAGATCTTGAGAGAGGTTATTTTTTGTAGTGTAAGGGAATATCCCTTTTTTGAAAACCTACTGTATTCTGAAGTATTGCACAACCAATGTATGGTTGTAAGTTTGGTGGTTGCCGTTAACATATGTACGTAATTTATGCAACTGATAAAATGTCATTAAACAGTACCATAGTTGTCGTTATTTTTCGTAATAACTTTAACTATAAAATATTATTGTCCTCTCATGGTAATTTAAAATATCGTTAAAATATAGTTGGAATTACCATACATTTCTCAGTGTAGGGTCTCGTGGCGATCTTTTGCAGTAGATTAGTATGACGCCCGCGTGCATCGATTATTAGTGCTCATAATTGTTTAGGTTTTGATCCATGCGTTATTTTTTTTACATCCATCACACGAAGAGTAGCTCGAGTCGATGTCGTGCCCCATTAACATAGCTGGTTGCTATTCACGTCGTTGGGGCTCCGGTATAGCGTTATCCACATAGGACACACCCGCGAGTGATCAAAATGTGTATATGACGACGTTATAGTACTATTTACATATGGAACGTACACGTGTACCACGCGTATAGTCAATACATCCTACGCAATGATGGAGACGACGTTGGTCGCATTCAATACGAGAAATTCCATGGCGGCATCGTGTCGCAACGTTTTCATCGCCCGACGCTCGTTTTCCGCTGTTTTTACAGTGCCCTACGTACATGAGGATTGATTGAGCGGGAAGTGTATACATTCTAAACACTCGGCAAAGTTCGTGTGTGACTACAAGCATCGACATTCGTGGAAATTCCGAATAACGGCCGGCCAAGTGATTGTTGATTTCCCAATAGAGGAAGTACAGATCCTCCTCATTGCACTCATAAAGAAATGTAATTGATCTAACTAGATCTATTCGAGTCAGATATTTTGTTCCGTTGCCGCACGGCTTACAAAGATTGTGTTTATCCAGAGTATATTTTTTTATTCGTTCCACCTATTTCTTGATGTGCGCAATTCAATAAAAATACGTATTTGATGAAAATACATTGTTGATTTAAGGAGAGGATAGGGGTTCCAGCGTGAGAACAAAACACTTTTTTGCGATTTTTTTTCATCTATATGGATAGAGTCAATTTATTGAAACCTTTTGTACATTCTTAAGTGTCATTTCAAGAACATTCCGTGAAATTTGTACGCGAAAATATCCACAAACGAGCCGGTGCCGCGCTTTTCTCGAAACCACTTTTTCAAAGTCCGTGTTCACTGCCATTTGAAAACTACATGACCGATTTATTTCAAACTCGGTACACACTTTCTACATATAAAATACCTCTCTCCAACGGTTAGTTTGATTGTGAGATTTTTTTTACATTGAGGGGGTTTTCCACCCCGAAAATGGCGGGATTTTTCGTGAAAAATAGCACTTTTCACTTTACATGACTACCAAAAATTTAGAAATGAAAAAAAAATTATCAAAGACCGTTGGGGAGAGGATTTGATGATACTTTGACTAAATTTTAATGGTACTTGATTTCAGATAATTTCTAGCTGAGATAAAGTGAATACCGCAAATCGCGTTTTTCTAAAGGCGGTCTTGGAAAAGCTTTGTCACCGGCTTGTTTGTGGATATTTTCCCGACAAATTTCACGGAATGTTCTTGAAATGACACTTAACAATGTACAAAAGGTTTCAATAAATTTACTCTATCCATATAGATGAAAAAAATTCGCAAAAAAGTGTTTTGTTTTCACGCTGCAACCCCTACCCTTCCCTTAAACGAATAAGAGATATATTTAAGTAACATGGGTCATCATTTTCGTGTACTAAATGGGTCTTAAATTAAAATATATTGTTATTTTGAACGGTTAAAGCAATATTTGGATGAGTAGTATTTTTATTTGCAAGCGGTGAATTTACTATCCTCTTTCTACACTGCCAAAACAAATATTTAATTTAAATAGGATCTATCTAAATCAAATAGGTTTTTCCTTGGCTCACGGCCTACTACGATCTTATTTGTTTCAAATATATTTTTTTATTGGTTTCGGTTATTCGTTGTAAATATTGAATATATCCAAATTGAATAAATAAATATTCGATTCAACTAAATCTCTATTTGCTTAAATGTACACTGTAAATCTAACTAAGTGTACTATATACATGAAATATTTCATAAATCCAAAATAAAATGAAATACTTAATTGAGAGTTTTAGGACAACGATTTTGTATCGTAATTCGTCATTCCCTGGCCTTTTGACATGATTTCTATCGAAGAAAATATTTAACCTATATGGCAATCGAACCTAGAACCTACCTACTCATAGCTACGCACGCTGCCCCTACGCTACCGATTGCTTGTATCATCGTAGTCGCAGATATGGCTAAGAGACCAAATGAATTTCTATAATTATTTGCTGTATCACATAATCTATATCAATTAGTTAATATCATTGTGATACTTAGAGAGTTTTATCGAATAACATGGTATATATTTTTCTAACATAATATATATATATATATATATATGTATATAACTGCTCTCTCTCTACCCTCTCTATCCCCACACCTCTTTGATATGTGCATTGCAATAAAGACAGGCCATTCAATCAAATAGAAAAATCGTTGATCCTACGAAAATTCTATTAAATAGAAATTTAAAAAAATAAAATGGATCCAATTAGTGGATTCAACTAAATCTTTAGTTATTGGACGATATTGAATATATTTTGATTTGAATAAATAAATATATTCAAAGTAAATAATTTTAATAATGCAATCCAATAGGAAAATTTTGATTCTACGAAAAATCTAGTTAATTCATATAAACAAAAATCAAATAGACGCGATTAGTTCATATCAATAGAATTTTTCTGTCAGTGTATACAATACATATTTATCCGTGTTAAGAATCCTCAACGGTGAAAAATAATAACAAATATTTTACATTACCACCACTTGGGTAATGATAAAGGATGGTCCTCTTGCGTAGGTATCACAAGGTGTGTAATTCCCACGTCTTTTGGAATACACTTGGCCGTCTAAAATTCGTGGTGCGTCGATATGTTTCGCGGACTCGAGTATATGCTCGCCCAGAGTACAAATAGCTTGCGGAAGAAGCGTCGGGCCCTGCGCCACACTGCAGGCACAGAGCGTACTACTGTATCTATGAATTTGCTAGTAAATTCAAATAAGAAAAATCTAAAACTACCTATTTAGTCTGTACGGCTAAATATTTTTTTGTGTTAATAATACGAAATACCAGAATTATTAGAATCATATAAGTTTTGTATGACTCAACTATCTGAAAAAGATCTTGATTTAAATAAATAAATTAATCGGAAATGAATCTCTGACATAGTAGAGGCGAATATAAAAAAAACGTTGATTTTACGAAAATGTTAGTAAACTCAAATAAAAAATCATCACATAAACGCATTTATCTTGATTTGTTGATTTCAACAAATCTTTTTCATCAGTGTATGCACGAGTATGATACCATTCCATGCCCCATTATTCTGCTGTGCACACTGGCATCATTCTAGAACACTGCCCCCATTTTTATATTAAAGCCTGGAATTAATTTTAAAAAAATTGCGTCGACATGCAAGACACTCCTGCCTAAGCGTAATTATGTCTTTCGAGTGCAGAGAATCCGTCCGCGATGTTTCCCAGACCAGGGTCTGCATTGATGAAGAGAAAAACTGACGTCGTCGACAGTCCTTAACTATTGCAAGTGCGCAGCGAAAATGACTAAGTCGTTGCGATGGATACGATGAATTCGCTTAACGCCTGAGAGCGTATACGAATTAAGTTGTTGGATGTTCTAAGGACACTGGCAATTTGATAAAATAGCGGAGATCCGGAGTACGCGAACCCACGACCATTGGGGGACGGAAAACTCACCCTTGACCCGTCAAAGGGGCAGGAGGTGTGTAACGTTGAAGGGAGACAATCACCGCCAACCTTCTCGTGAGACTCAGACGTGTAGCCTCGGGTGGGGACATTTTTTGTCCTCGAGGCTTCCGTACGCGAGGAAACGAAAATGTCAAATATCGCTTTGTGTGTCATGCGAAAGAAATCAGCGTTCTCTCGTTTCTGAACCTTTCTAAAGAGACACAGGAAATGCAAACTGTAAATAGATCGTGGGGCTATATTCGCCCTGTCCAATTAACGCGGCTGCATAAGCGTGGGTCGACTTTTTTTTTGTCAGATGAGATTATTGGGATAACGAGGTCGGGATTTTACACACAATTAACACGTAGTCTTGCCAAGTATCGAGGTATGTATTGAAAAATTTTGATAAGCAATGAAGTTAGTATTATTAAAATTAAGTTGCCGCCGTTGCTGCATGGCCAATCTGTGTACATTGTTCTGGCAACTAAGCTCAATGAAATGAAAAATAAAAAACTTTACTTTTAGTATAATAAAAGAATCTTTTGTACGACCAGGTGCTTTTTTGAAATTTTGAAATTTACAAAAATGGCGAGCTGGAGAAATAAAATTTTAATTCTCGAGAAAAAAACAACTTCAATCATTTGTCATTGACAAATGGATGGAGATATAAAAAATATCATCCGATCTAACGATGAACAATCTTATAAACTATGTCTGTTTGAATTTAGAGTGAATCGGACGAGCAAATTTTGAGACACGACTCATATTGTTTGGGAAAAAAAGAGTTTCGAATAAAACGCAAAAGAAAAGAGAGTAAATCGCCGCGAGACGGTTCGGCGTAGCGCAGTGGGCGATCTGACACTTCACAAAAGTCGTCGTACCTCGCTAAATTTTCAAAACGTGTGGAAAAGCTGTTCATCTAATGGTATATAAAAACCAAAACAACCCTAATAAGATACAGAGCAGACTGTAAATTGTGCCTGAGTGTTTCGCTATTCAGAATACATCGGGGTACGACGACTCGCCTCGCCGCAGGCGCGCCCATTTTACAGAGAAACAATTGAAAATATATATTTTTATTTGAATTTTTCTGGCTTTGATTCAAATTAAATCTTTATTCTATTTAGAATACACATTGAATAGAGGAAATATTGAAACATTAAAATATATAAACAAAATAAACATAGAAGAAACATTAAAAATAGAGCAAATAAATGAAAAGAGAAAAATAATTAAATATATGGTAAATATATATTTGGGTTTATAATGTCCAACCCAAAAAATAAATAATAATAATAACTGATATGCTTGTTTATGGCTCAATGTTCATTCTATTACATTATACATTGAATAAACGGGTGAACCCAAACAAACGCAAACAAACAAACCCAAACAAACCAAAACAAAAAACCCAAACAAACCCAAAAAAATTCGATATCTCGTAAACTATTGGAATGTGCCAAAAATCCCTTTGGGGGATGACTTGATATATTAAACGGAACATCTGTGCAAAATTTTAGCCACATCGGGTGTAACAGCTATTCGGAAGTTCACCCTATATTTTAAACGGAGTATGAACATGTATCGCGTATATTTTAGATGTATTTTAAATACATTTAAAGTATATTTCAAACACAGTTCGAACACATTTAAAATATATTGGTAGTATATTTTGAAGGTAGTTCGAGTACATTGTAAGTATACTTTCAATATAGTTTGAATACATGTAATCGCATATCCAACATACATTTTTTATATACTTTCTGAAGATCTATTTTGGCCAAAAAGTTTGCAATCGCGAATGTATTTTTAATGCATTTCCCGTAAATATTGCATATATCTAATCTATATGTAAGATGTATAATATATACCTGAAATATATTTCACATCTAATTTTAATGTATCGAAAAATATATTTTACATATATTTTATTTCCGTGTGGGGTATCACATTGAATATGATGCCTAAAAGTATCAGGAATGCTCACGAACTTGAATTTCGCGAAAATGTTGATGACAACAATAATAAATCAAAGAAACGCATAAATAACTATATCTCCGCTTGTAACAAAGATATTGAGATCTGTCTTCGGGAAATAACGCGTCACGCAAAGACGTATAAGAATATCTAAAAATATTTCATATCGCCTCGAAATCTAAGTGGTTGAATTTATTTATAAGCTAAAATTTCATATCCTCGAAATACTGGTTTTTTAAACCACTTTTTTAGGTAAATCATGAATGTACTCACTGAAAACTACCACTACGATTTTTTTTGCACTCTATAAGCCTTTTGGATGAGTTGCTATAGGCAAACGCCGGATTTACGAAAATCGGCTATTATTGCTGAACCAAATGACATGGCTGGATAAAATTGAACGATATCTCTTGGGGAGATATAGATATAGATTCTTCCAGGTGACGTATGAGTTTCAGGTCCATACGTTCATTAATAACCGAAGTACATACAATTAGAAAATAAATTTTTAAAATCGTTATCCACCGATGATTTACTGTTATACTAACAATCCTACGTGATTTTTTTACAGGACTTATTTTGTCGATGACATTATGCCGCACAACTTTTATAGGAAGCATTTTTTTTATAAAACCCATTTCAAAAAGATTATTATAAAAACATTAAAATACTGATTTTTTAAAACGATTTTCGTTAGCTGCAAAACATCATAGAATAGTCGGAACTTTTGAGGATCCATCCGTGGTAGTCCAAAGAACCTACAAAAAAATTGGCAACATGCTAGTATCGTTTACGAAAAGTCGTGTTTCTTTCGACTAGACTATACGTAGCCTGCTCACGCGTGAGCTCAGTCAGGGATCTTCGCCGACTCGCTCCCGGCGCAAGAACAGCGAACATCGTATACAAGGAGGCTTTCGGATAAGTCGACGAAAAACGGACTTACACTCGAGCGGAGCCGTATACGACAGCTAGTATATACCGGGTGTCCCATTTCAATCTTGCACCTGATTTATCTCGAAAAATACTGCTCCCATCAAGTATTGAGTATAATCAAACTTTTAGGGTTAAAAAAAGGGGGGACGTTCGACAAAAAAATCGGACCAATCTTCAAAATGGCGATGTTAAGATGGCTGACGTGTTTTTTAAAATGGGATCATGAATTCCTTTCACCAAAAAATTAGTCAGTTCATCACCAAAACTAAAAACATGGGTAGGAACAGTTTTTTGATAACGTTCATAATTTTTAGGTTTTTTATTTTTTCAGCGCTATCCAGTATGTACCCCGAGGAGGTAAAGTCTTTAACCCATAGTGTAAAGGTAAAGTCTTTATGCCTTGGGTAAGTGTGCGTGTGTGATTTTGTTTGGGTTTGTTTGATAACCCAAACAAACCCAAACAAGTATTAGGTCTCTGCGGCTTGTCACTTCCGTTATCAAACAAACCAAGTGTAAGTGTGCGTATGAGTTTGTTTGGTAACGGAAGTGACGAGCCGCAGAGACCTAATCCTTGTTTGGCAAAAGAATTCAAACAAACTCATACCCGCATACTCACACACACTTACGCTAGAGATATTGAAGACCTTCCCTCCTCGTGATACATTCTGGATGGCGCTAAAATAGTCAAAAATGGTATTCTAACCTAAAAATTATGAACGTTATCAAAAAACTTTTCCTACAAACGTTGTTAGTTTTGTCCTGACAATTTTTTTGGTGAAAAAAATTCATGATCTCATTTAAAAAAACATGTCGGCCATCTTAACGTCGCCATTTTCAATTAGGAACCAAAAATATATTTTTTGAACGTCCGCCTTTGAACCCTCAAAGGTTTATCATATTCCATACTTGATGGGAGCAGTATTTTCGAGATAAATGAGGTGTAAGATTAAAATGAGACACCCAGTATATAAATCAACAAACTTTCGGTTGAAGAGTTAATGTACATTTATTCCATCTTCAGTACTTTTGTAACGTTAATTGCACTTGGCAGATTTTTCAATTCTAAATATATTTCTTCGATATTGTTAGTGAATCTCAAGTTAATTTCTGGCGGATAATTAATGCACATATTACACATATTTGTGAAGCAAGTTGCTTTTTGTTCGCGTCATATATTGCGCGATCCCCCGCAAATGTTTCATTGCCTGGTTTCCTTTATTGCTCGACACCGCAACTGTGTTCAGACTTGCCGGAATTCCTGTCTGTTCCGGGATTTCGATAATTTTCCCTTCTTGAGCGACAGAAGTAACAAGGCTATCGAGATGATCTATTACGTCGATAAAAGCTGGTTGAGCTTCGATTAATTCCTCAAATATTATACAGCGATGCAATTTGTCTTAGGTTCGTTCAAAATTGGCCATTTTCATAAAGAAAAAAAGTGCATTCATGAAATCCGCACGAGAAGTGTGTGATCTTGATACTAAATAGGGATGTTCCCGCGTAGCTCCAAGGTCAATTAGGACGAGACAGGAATTTCTATTCGCTTCAATTAAACTTTGAATCGTCCCAAGTGTGCGGACAAAGCTACTGTGACAAACAGAGAGCTATAGTCAGTACCTTTTGTTCGTACGATTACGCTTCTTCCCTTACTGCATTATTAATCGCATTCGCACGCGTTTAGAAGAAAGTCGCGGGATGGAGCACGAACGGATACGGTGACCCAGTGACCGATGAGAAAAGTTCCAACTATGATGGAAGAATAGGATTTTCTTTTTCACTCGGAATGTCCCTTGGGCCGAATTTATCCTTAGTTCCGCATACTGGCTTTTGTATTCCTAAGAGATGTGTGCACCGGCAGAATTGAGAAACCTCATACTCCGAAAATGACTAGTCCGCAAAGTCATAATCCGGAGTTGTATTGCCGAAATGTCACCGCGTTTCAAGATTTTTTTTCTGATGACAGTATTGGAATGACGAGGTCGAGATTCTACACACCATGTATACATAGT
This sequence comes from Ophion ellenae, assembly GCA_963210295.1. Lineage (NCBI taxonomy): Eukaryota > Metazoa > Arthropoda > Insecta > Hymenoptera > Ichneumonidae > Ophion > Ophion ellenae. Next base: position 17,488,328 of record OY723385.1, on the reverse strand, counting down.
CTTGCCAAGTTTGAGTTAAAAAAAAATAATAACATATTGTTAATTCATGAAGTTATTATTATTTAAACGAAGATCCGCTGTTGTTGCATGGCCAATCGGCGTAGGTAGTTCGGGTAACTAGGCGCATCTGAAATAGAAAATAAGAAAATGTACTTCTGGTATAATAATAAAACTTTCGTATGGACCGAACAATTTTTGAAATTTTGAAAATTACGAAAATGGCGAGTTCTAGAAAAAAAAGGTTCGATTCCGGCCTTACAATTGAAAATTTTTCAAACTGCGCTTTGTCCGAATTTTAGGTGAATTGGACGAATAGATTTTGAGATACGATTTATACTGTTTCATAAAATATCAAAATTTCAGATTTTCATCAAACATCAAAAATGAAAAGAAGAAACGCATTGAAAAATATTTCGAACTGTTCTAATTATCGTGCAGACTATCTCGAAAATGTAGTTCCTAGAGAAAAGCGTTTACTTACCCACTGTCCCCTTTTCCCTTTCGGTTTTATCATCATATGAAATTTTCATTAATAATTAAAATTTCAACAAAAATTTCAATACAGCGTGGAAACCCGCCGTAACTTTCTCAAAACGTGTGACGCTTCAATAAGTTTGCCCACATAATTCGCACATTTCAGATAAAGTATTTAGATTTAATTCAACAGACATCGGCAAATAAAATTACGAAGATGGCATGCTGTAGAAAAAAGTTTGACTTTCCACAAAAAACATTGAAGATTGAGGTAATTGTATCGAAGACGATTCATGGCTACAATATCCAAGCTTGTTGGGCGTAGCTAATAAGAACGACAGCATATAATGTGCGTCCGTGCGTGTGTGTGTGTATGCGTGCGTGCGTGCGCGCGTGTGTGTGTGAGTGTGTGTGTGTGTGTGTGTGTGTGCGTGTGTGTGAAAAAGAGAGAGATAGATAGATAGATAGATATTTATTTAATGCTCTAGGACTAGTTGTCCTCTGGCAGAGAGAGAGAGAGAGAGAGAGAGAGAGCTGGCCTCCTGCTGTACTTCCGAATAGCTGATACCTCCGAATTAGATGAACTTATGTACAGATATTGTTTTATAATATAAGCCACTGTTTAAATGGATTTTTGGCGCAGCGTAATAGTTTTGTACCATATAATAGTGAGTTTGTACCACGTAATAGTTTTGCACCATATAATAGTGAGTTTGTACCACATTATATAATAGACCTGCTAAGTGCATAGTGTGTCCTATGTGTGTCCTACGAGAACAGAAGGTGAACTACAAGAAGAAGTATTAAACTGATATCCCATTTTTGCAATGGAACACACATACTATGTAACAGTTTTTGAGGCACGCGTTATTTTAAAAACTACTGACGTGCGGTTGCTCGACCTGCAAATGATTTACGTCTTCGCTATAAGCAGACTCTACCATGATTTTTTTCGAATAGTTACTTTTCATAAGGTCTTCGAACAAATTATAATCGACAAACGTTAATGTTAACCTTATAAATTGCACAAACTTGGAAAGAATAGTAGAAGTTTGGCTGAACAAAATCTAACGTACAATAATACAACATTAATATTTGTGCGCCGATTTTGTGATAGCACTGAATTAACCATATCTATATTGCCAACTTGACCATGTAGATATGGTTGATTCAGTGCTATTCTACTACTTTAATTATTTTTATTTTTTATTTGAATAAGATTCGTTTATTTATATCATAGATTTATATTATTATATCTTAATCTTAATGATGAATTTATGTATATCATTTATTTGTTTTTTTATTTTAATAAGATATTTAAACCATTTATTTAGACTAGCAGAACCATTATAAACGGCTTGACCATGTCAAGCCTTTTACAATAGTGAATAATGATGTCGGGGATAAAAGATAGTCTAACACGCCACCCAAAACACATGTTTAGATATACTTTTCTCTTATAGTCGTGTTAATCATATTATGATTGCGGTGTCAACAATCTATAACGAATTTTATTATCGCTTTTTTTACAATGGGCGTTTGTTGTAAATACCATGGACTTTTCTCTCAGCATAATTATAGGATTACTTCGACCATTTATTATACAAAGCTTCCTAAGTAATCTAAACACCACAAAAACATGTTTTTATTGTGTTTAGAAACTTTTCTAGCACAAAAGGTATGTACCTAATATTAGGTACATACCTAATATTAGGTACATACCTAATATTAGGTACATACCTAATATTAGGTACATACCTAATATTAGGTACATACCTTTTGTGCTAAAAAAGTTTCTGATATCCATTTCAGATAGCCAAGTCAAATTAGGTTAATATATTTAGAACATATCACCAGTATCACTAGACGTTCTTAGCGAGTTAGCGCCAACAAACAACGAAATAATGAAAATCAACTTTCGCTCATCGGAGCAGTGTTGTCTTCTTTTGTTCTATCTTCTTCTTGACAAAGACGGTTCCTCTGCTATTTCGGGAAATCGAACTGTTTACTTTTGCTGTCGTCGGCTCACAGTGGTTCCAAACGCCGAAAAGCTGGCCAAAAATAGGGAAAATCGCGTTACTAAATATAGGACTATTTTGTGTGCCATATGTTAGGTTGGTACCTGTACTTTAAGAACGCAGCATTACCAATGCCAATAATACACACTTGTTGGCAGCGTGGCGTCGTGAAGTTAAGGTTAAATTTCGTGAATGCCACGTGTTTTCTGACTTAAACATTTAATTTAGACAAGTTAGTGTTAATTATTCATGGTGAAGTGAATTGTTTCGAAGAGAGGGATATCTGGGGTTAGTAAAATACGTTTTGTTTGAAATTTTAAGTGCTTGTACGTTGTTTATATATTATTGTTTGTAAATCACAAAATTTCGTCATTTTTATGCCACTTTTACTTTCTCACTTTCTCGAAAGTCCCGCTAGATCCCGGGTTGAAATTAATTGCATATGGTAAGGGCATCATAGCACTAAATTATGACGCCAATAACTTTTGCCCGAATTTGCCCGAAATTGAGAAAATGCAATTTGAAAATTTTCTTAAAAAAATGGCTAAAAATATGATTTTTACGTTGTATGAAGCCCAATATCGTCAAAAAGAATTTGTTTAAGTTATTTAATGTTGAGTATACATACTACCAATGATTCTGACATTATAAACAATGAATTTGTTATAAACAATAAATTATTTTTTCAAAAAACTTGATCAAAAATTTTTTCCAAGTTGATTAAATGTTTCTGTATCGATAAAAACGATATTGTTTATATTTTTTTTTATTACAAACCAATTGTTAATATGATTTTTAACAAAAATTTTGTTTGTTTTTTTTTCAGACAACACAAAAAATGTCTTTTACAAAGAAAAACATTTTTTATCTCTTAAAAGGACATCTCAAAAAGGACAATAATGTTCTTATACATCTTTTAGAAGAACATTTGACTAGTCAAAACGAACGGACGTTTTTATTTTCTAACGAATGTAAAGCGTCGTTGAGAAAATTATTTTATAAAATGAGAACAAAATGGGAAGCATGCAACAGGACACTCGACAGATTCATGGAAGAGAATCAATCTTGGTTAGACGAAAACTTCCAATTCACCGAGGCATTACCTGCTGAGCCCGCACCTTCTGCCCCTGCGCCTGCTGAGCCTGCGCCGGTACCGTCCTCTGACCCATCAAAAGACGTGTTTCCATCAACAAGTTCACAAGTACGAGGGCGCCCTTCGTCATCGTTTGAAGAATCGAGCTACCGGACTAAGCGGAGACGAACACAAGCGTTACAAGATCAGTTTACTCCTAATGAACTAGCGTATGCCACGCAAATGAGTCTCCGAGCTAGCGGTCAAATAGATGTGGCCAAAATCGTCAAGGACATAGGTGAGCCGGCAACTGCTTCAAAGTACAGATCGTCTCTTGCAGAAGTACGTGAAACACCTTACACGAAAGAAGAAGCTTTATCACTTCTCATTGAAAACAAAATTGCCAAAGCTGCATACAACAATCTTAGGGCTTCAAGTATACGGAAAAATTGTAAATTGTATCCGTCTTATAAACAAATCCTTGTAGCAAAAAAAGAATGTTATCCTCCTAGAACCGAATACACAATCACTGAAACTTACAGTGAGATCAAATTGCAAGCGTTATTAGATCTCACTGTAAAGTGAATACTAGCAGTTCAAAATGAAGTGATTCAAAACCTGAGTGCTGATGATGTTAGTAACATGCAATTAATTTGTAAATGGGGATGTGACGGAACTTCCGGTCTGAGTACTTTTAAACAAAGATTCGATAATGACAATGACGGTGTTATGACAGACTCAAATTTTTTTTTATTTCACTTGTCCCGCTTCGCCTGATTTCCGTCAATGATTCAGTTGAAAAAGAAACAATTATCTGGAAAAATCCTCGCCCTTCTTCTCCTCGATTTTGTCGGCCAATCAAAGTTGCAATCATGCGCGAAACTGTTGAATCAACTAAAGCTGAAGTTGCCAAAATAGAGGAGCAGGAGAAAAATCTCGATTCTTATGAAACTATTGTTGACGGTAAGGAAGTCAGTGTATCTTTTAAATTGTCAATGACTATGATCGATAGAAAAGTATGTAACTCACTGACAAACACAACATCAGCCATGAGGTGCTATCTTTGCAATTGTACTTCGAAACACTTTAACGATTTAGATCTCGTTTTGAGCAAGCCGATCAACGATGATCATTTGAAGTTTCGAATCTCTGTTTTGCATGCGAAAATTCGTTTTTTTGAATGTCTTCTGCACATTTCGTATAAGTTAGACAGCAAAAAATGGACAAAACGCGGTTCTGAAGAAGAAAAAGAAGCTCTTAAGAAACGAAAAAAAAACATTCAGAAAGGGTTTCGTCAACAGTTAGGACTATTGATAGATCAACCAAAACAGGGATTTGGAAGTTTAAATGATGGAAACACAGCTCGTCGTTTCTTTGAAAATGCAAAAGTCAGTGCCGCGATCAGGGATATCAACGTAAATTTGTTAAAACGGTTTCACGTAATTTTGCAAGCACTGGGTTCTGAATTCAAAATTAACATTCCAAAGTTTGAAGAGTATGCGCTGGGAACAGCTCGTTTGTTCGTAGAGTTATATCCTTGGTTTTACATGCCAACAACTGTGCACAAATTGTTAATTCACGGTGCGAAAATAATTCAGTCATCGTTGCTGCCAATCGGACAAATATCTGAAGAAGCTCAAGAGTCGTGCAACAAATTTATAAAACAATACCGCATGAATTTCGCTCGAAAAACCAGTCGCACCGAAAACATGCAAGATGTTTTTTTACGACTTTTGGTTGCTTCAGATCCGTTGATATCGAGTGTCCGCAATGTAAACCTCTGAGATCACTGGATCTTGAAGTGAGAGAATTGATTGTTTCTGAGCACGTTGATCCTCAACCCTTTAGTGGGGTAGTGTGTGATAGTAGCTCTGATGAATCATTTCATTCCGATGATGATGAGTACTAAATAAGATTAACTTATAAGAAGTTTGTACACCATTAATAAAAAATTTCATCTCTGATTGACATGTCGTTTCATTTTTTATTACACACAACTGATCCGCCATCTTGTTTTTTTACTTTCATTGCCATTTTTTTGAAAAACCGATGTCAAATTCTGATTCAGCGACGTCGAAAACCCCTTAATCAACAGGTTTTATCATTTACAATTATAATAATTTTTTTTTGGTCCGCCATCTTGTTTTTGACTTTGTTTTGCATTTTTTTTATGAAACTGATGTCAAATTTCGATTTAGCGACCTCAAAAACTCCTTATAACATCATTTTTTATTGTTTAACGTTGATATAAAAATTTTTTTGGTCCGCCATCTTGTTTTTGACTTTTTGACTCATTTTTTTCGAAAAACTAACATCAGATTCGGATTCAGCGACCCCCAAAACCTATATATACCCACCACCATCCGTTTTTTCGATGATTTCGATTTTTGGCCAGCTTTTCGGCGTTTGGAACCACTGTGCGGCTGGTCCCATCACTGTCGGTCTTGGGATCGACCCGACGCTCTCTGCGGCTGTTTCTCGAAGTCGTGGCGAAGCAGCCGCTACTGCTTCGAGAAAAATCCACACCATCGGGAGCGTCGTGAGAAATATAAAACTGTACTTCATGTACGCCGCGCGCCAATTTTTAATTGGCAATATTAAAAATTTGTAATTTTTTTCGTATTTATTTCGCTTGACTCGCCAGGGAGAGGCAAGTGCCCCACCCTGCTCCACAGTGGCTACGCCCATGGCAGCATCGCAGGTTTAGGGTGAGGCCGAACGAGCGTAATTTTGTGAGTTGTGAGTCGCGTAATTTACGCTGCATTCGGTTTCATATAAAAGTCCGGTTTGTGCTACATGACGATGCAAAATGAGTTGTGCAACCGAATTGAGCGAGGATTACGCGACCTAAAAAACGCGACTCACGTCGCACGAAAATATGCTCGTTTGCCCTCACCCGTTAGGTTCGAATTGAGTCAGCTTGCTAGTGGAAAAATAAATATCTCAGCGTTATTCATGAAATCTATGGCGGTATATTCGATGTTTTGTCCGAGGACAGTCGAATATTTATCAGCAGTGGATATAACGTAGCTTCGACACGGTGACGTGAATTGAGTGGACCGACGTACACCCCGATAACTCTACATATCAATGTAGCCCTGTCCGAACACACTGGCGTAACAGGCAGTAGATCCCATTACTAATAATCCCGGCAGTTGATGCGACGGTGCAATTAAAAGTTATATATATATATAATATATATATATATATATATATATATATATATATATATATATACATATAGTCGCAAAAGTTATTTACGCAGGCGGAAGGAACGGCAAATTCTGTATTTTCGCGAGCTTTTTTTCTTAACCATGCACGCCAAGTGATTGCACAGCATTATTCGATAATGAAAATAATAATTAGCGATCAAAATAATAACTAACGAGGCAAAATAATAACCACCGATAAAAAATACATAACGATAAACTGTCAAAACAAAAAGCGACGATTTAAAAAAAGTTGTCAAATGCCGGATTAACCTTGCAAATTTTTTTTTTCGTTTCGTACATAACTGCAGATTTTCCTTTCCGCTCGTTGCGCGTACCACACGAGCGCGAAGGATGGGAAATGAGGAAGCGTAAGAATGTGCTCGGATCATGGGAGGCTGGTGAGTGAAAAGGGAGCAAGTAATAAGCCAACGCCCATGGGCTCGAATGTACCCGAATTGTTTGATCGTGTGTAGGGTAAAACAGCGATTTATATCAGGGCCACGTTCGTTCTGTGTAGCCGAGACGAGACCGCGCCAAGCACGGTCGAGGTGCAGCGAGATATCACCGGGAAATGAGTTTGAAAAGATACGCTCACTCGTTGATGGAGTGCTCCATCCGCTTCTGACGCTTTCACTCCATCTCTCTTGCGGACGAGGTGAGCGGGATCGAGCTATCGGAAATTTGCAGTTATGTTTACCTGCATTCCTTTCAGGGTCGAGCATCGCGGAGGTTAGGCGATCGACTTCTTAGTCCCTATACGTACTGGTTTCGACGCATTACCGAATCGGAGTCTTTAGGGACTAGGTCCAAACGTGAAGGAGAACGTATCGTCATGTTACTTCAGACATCACTGATCGCGACTATGAAATTGCGTCCCAGGTCGACTTCCAATATTTTTTCTGATGAGAGTATTGGGATGTCGAGGTTGAGATTTTACACAAATTTGTACATTGTTGTGCAAAGTATGGATTTTTTCGTATTAAAAAATATTGATAATAGGCCAATCGGTGTAGGTGCTTCTGGGTCATCTGAAATGAAAAATGTATTTTTCAGTGTGATAATAAAACTTGCCTATAACCGAATGCTTTTTTGAAATTTCACAAACTACAAATATGACAAGATGTAGAAAAAAAAGTTCGATTTCCGAATGAAAAAACTAACTTCACTAATTCGCTTTTAACAAATAGATAAGTATATGAAAAAATCATTGTTATCCAATCGAAAATGTTATAAGCTCTGTTCTGTCTGAATTTGAAGTGAATCGGATAAATAGATTTAGAGATACGTCTTACACCGTTTAGCGAAACAGTTTTGAGAAAAACGGAAACAATAGGGCAAATCGCAGTGGGGCGGTGAACCTTTTGTAAAAATCATCATAACACGGTCAGTTTTTTGAAGTTTTACAAACTCTTTTTTGCCAATTGAAGTTAAGACCCTGTGCTCCAACACTATGCAACAATAAAATCGGATTTCCTGTACACCAAGCTGATGCAGACCTTTCAATACTCGCCCACCTCAGAATGGAGAGTAGTGCCTCTTGTAGCGAATTTCATTTGGATCGATACGAAGGCGAGTGCCCCCTTGCGTTAATTAGGACGATTTATGCATCCAGCATACGGTTGTAGGTACAGGAGGATAGCACATATCAGTGGGTTTACTCGCAACATCTTGCGCCCCAGTCATCTCGATGATAGGAAAGTCGAACGCGTTAGGCACCTTATGTCTTGTGCCATTCCTGCGGCTCGAGCATTTTTACCGACAGCCGCGACTAGCTCACCTACCATTGGAAGCCAGAACTAAGAATAACCCAGCGTAGAGCCCAACGTGGCCGCGGCCACGCATTTGACATCTGCCGTTCTATTCTACAGATTAAAGGTTATTTTGACAACAAAATCGGTCGGAAAATGTTTGTAAAAGTGCAGGTAAATGGCACGCTGTGACCAATCTCGATTTTTCTCTAATTCATTACCCTCGCGTAAAAAAATTGACACGAAAAAGATGACCGGACCCATTCATTCTACAAGCGGAACGTTTTTATTCCACAATCGGCGAAATGTCTCAGAGTCAAATTCTCAATCGGCATTTGTATCGTTCCACGATACGAAATGTGCGTCGCGAGGCGATAGTGAGCTTGAGCGGCAAGGTTGTGCGCGCCGCGTCCTTCTCGTCCAATGAGAAAGGCTCGCGCCTCGTGGCCATCTTGCGCCCGGTTTCTCGCGGCTTTCCGAGGTTTACGAACCGCGTGCGCCAGCGGTGTGCTGCGGTACCCGTACGATCCTTGGCAGTACACTCCGACTGTCGAGCCGTGACTGCCGCACCACTCGAGAGACGGCACACGCGCGCACACACTGTGACGCACTGGCGCGCAACTTCCAATTTTCTGTTTTTTTTTTCTCGGATAATATAAACAGTGGGTCGGTTATTGGTTATTTTGCAGAAATTTCCTCGTCCGGAGATCGCTTCATTTGTTTCGGGCTGTCAGACGCGAACGAATGACAGTTCGAAGCATGAGTGTGCGTGCTATTTTTCGTTATTATTTTTACGTTTTTGTTACGGTCCCGTCATAGAACGATCTGTACTTCCGGTTTGCGAAACCCTTTCCTATGACTGGGTACTTATGGATCTTTCCAAGGTCTCGCCAGCACGCGGCGCGATAACGTCGCGTGTCAATCATACTTCAAATTTCTTCGGACGTCGTTAGAGCGATTTTTTTTTGGGCGAGAGTGCTTTGGTAATTTCGGTCTATAAAATATTTTAATATCAGGATTTTTTCTCTTCGGAATTTTGTGCGAAATTGCAGTTGTCATTTTGACACTTGTTGCTTTGTGTACGGAGTTTGTGACGAGGAGTGGCTTGTGTTGGACGTGCGTCGAAGAGGTAGAGACTGATAGCGAGAGAGCGAGAGAGAGAGAAAAAGAAAGTGCAAGGCGGAGATATAGAAAAAAAATAAAAGCAGAAATACGATACGTGCAAAGCCGCAAGTTCCGAAGGCCTCGCGGACTCCCAAGGCTCAGGATAGTCCGCTTTGCAGGTCGCGGAGACACTTAGACCGGAATAACGGTGAGCAAACGATAAAATTAAGAAGAAAGAAGAATTTGCCTGGTAGCCTGTCAGAATCTCGAAACGTCATACTCGAGAAATTGCGTACTTGTGGAAGGGCATAACCCGGAAATGGTATATTCCCGAAATATTAGTATACGGAAAATTGTGGCGCATTAACGTCTAGATGAATTTTGCTACTGGTGGATGTGCTTGGGGCCCAAAAACAGATTGATTTTCATTATTTTTTTCTGTTGAGAATATTGGGATGACGGGTTCGGGATTTTACACACGATTAATACCGAGTGTTGTCAAGACGAAGTTTTCTTTGAAGTGAAAAATATGCCGCTGTTGCTGCATGGCCAATCGGTGTCGGTGGTTTTGGCAACTAGGTTCATTTGTAATGAAAATTAAAAAATATATATTTCTAGTTGAATAATGAAACATTCGTACAACCGGATACTTATTTGAAGTTTTAAAAATTGCTTATTAGATTTTTGACAGTAAAACAACTTTAATCATTTGTTGGTATTAAATGGATAAACATACTAGAAAATCACCCGGCCATATGATCAAAAATGTTTAAACTATCCTCTGTCCGAATTCAAAGTAAATCGGACGAATACAGATTTAGGGATAGGATTTACACCGATTCATAAAACAGTCACGAGAAAAACGCAAGAGGAAAAATGGTAAAGCGCAACGGGGCAATTCGCCGTAGCGCTTAGTAGTAGGCTGACTACACGTAGTAGGCTGACTACACAAAAATCGTCACAACACGTGCAATTTTTAAAATGTTTACAAAATCTTTGTTACAAATGAAAGTTAAAACCTTAGGGTATAAAACTATTGAAACATCGTATTTTCTTATTCCAAGCCTATGCTTTAATGCAGCGCACTTTTTTCTATATTCTCAGAATCTAACATTTCCGGGTTATGACGTTTTTGGATCTTGACAGACTACCAATTTGTTCTAAAAGTCATCGAATGCCATACTCAATTAACTTTATAAAATAATTGGAGAAAACAACCACTATTTTTTATTTTCCCAGGTTGTCATATGATTTTCATTACACAATAATATTATAAAACGCGACACTGATTTTACAATAATTTATTTTATAATAATATTTCACGATATTATATAATGGAAAATAATGATTTTCATTTGGCTAAAACGATAGGCGCAAAGGGTCGAAACGCTTCGATGATGAAGTTTGCATCAGTGCAATTCTACGGAAATTATTTTCTTTTCATTGCTCGAATTTTGAAGCAAATTTCAACGTTCTATGTTCCGTACACATTTTACATGGCCATTCCGTGCGTCTCTACTTCCGGTTTCCACATGATCAACAAATATTTGACGAACCTGTTTGGAAAGTTAGAGTCCCAACTAGACGCGCGAGCAGTCCGTTACAGTGTGTCACAATGTTTCGACATATACGGACGAAAAGGAAATTTCGTTGGCCATTCGAGGACTCGTATATGAAAATAACGATTCTGAATTCCCTCGGACTAACGAAAAATGTATTCATGCACGATAAGGTACACGGCAAGGTTGAGCAGAATGTTCGCCAGAAATTACCGTCCTAAGTTGGCCTGGATAGGTTGGGCAAAATATATCTGGCAATGTTGATTGATTAATGATGATAACGTGTCATTTATTAATTACCGAGGTAATCGTGAGCAGCTTGCATTTTGTGTGCTCTGATATCTTCGAATATTGCAGAAATTCAGTCAGGTCATTATAATTAGACGTAGAGAGACAATTTTTATTTCAGTAAGGCAATCACAGAATTCTTTATCTCGAGGCAGTATATGATCAGTGTCTAGTCGAAAGAGAGTTTTGACATGAAAATGTTCAAATACTCCTACTACGATAGCGACAAATTTCACTCGCACTACCATACGAGATACGGAAGCAATCTGCTGTTTTAACGCGGAACACACTTTTGTCAGCCCTCTGCCGCTTATCTTGGAAGAATACACTGTAAAAACGAATGCGTTGTTTCAAGACGTTTCACGTGTGTAATCGTGTCGCCGTTTTCAACACGGCAACTCATGTGTTGATGTCGAACGACACATTTTACGCGTGTTCTGTCAATACGCTTCAAGCGTGTTTTAGCAAGTTCAAAGCGTGTTGTTTCGATACACTTTAGGCGTGTAAACGCTTGTCGCCAATTTCAACATGTTTAAAATGTATTAATGGCTAAATCAACACACTTTTTGATGTGTACTTGTGGACGCTTGGGCATAACGTACAAGACGTCACGTAGGCATACGTTTAAAAATAAATAAAAAAGGTTTCTCCGTTACTGGTAGTTTATTCCAATGGTTTACTACCATACTTGATGAGTTCCAGTCGTCCTGAAATCAATACCTGCGAATAAATTTTATTGTCCATACCCGGTTTCGAACCTACCTAACCTAGTTACTTCTATACCTAATACGTACGCTAACCATTGTGCTATCGGCTATACTTGCGGTTTTTCATCAAGAAACGGTATACATGGTTACATTGAACGAGAAGAGTAATGAAGACATTTCACATTTTATGTGTATGTGTCTACACCCAACACACATAAAATGTGAAATGTGAACAGAAATTTCCTTCACTCTGAACAGGCAATTTTCTTTGCACTGGACAGAAAAATTCGTCCGCAAAGAATAAAGAATTTTCTTTGCCCCGAACAAGAAATTTCTCTCACTATGAACATAGAATTTTCTTTGCCCTCGACAAAAAAATTTGTCCGCACAGAAAAACAAATTCCTTTGCCCCGTACAAGCACTATTCTTCACTCCGAACAGAAAACTTTCTTAGCACTGGACAGAAAAAATAGTCCGCACAGAATAAAAAATTAGCTTTGCCCCGAACAAGAAATTTCTCTCACTCCGTACAGGCAATTTTCTGTGCCCCCGACAGAAAAATTTGTCCGAACAGAAAAAAAAAATTCCTGTGCCCCGTACAAGCACTTTTCTTCACTCCAAACAGAAAACTTTCTTCGCACTGGACAGAAAACTTGGTCCTCACAGAATAAAGAATTTGCTTTGCCCTGTACAAGCAATTTCCTTCACTCCGAACAAACAATTTTCTTCGCACTGGACAGAAAAATTGGTCCGCACAGAATAAAGAATTTGCTGTGCCTCGAACACCAAATTTCTCTCACTCCGAACTGACAATTTCCTTTGCCCCGTACAAGAAATTTCTCTCACTCCGAACAGACAATTTTCTTTGCCTGCAACAGAAAAATTTGTCCGCACAGAAAGAAAAATTCCTTTGCCCCGTACAAGCAATTTCCTCCATTCCGGACAGAAAACTTTCCTCGCACTGGATAGAAAAATTGGTCCGCACAGAATAAAAAATTTCGTTTGCCCCGTATAAGCAATTTCCTCCACTCCGAACAGAAAACTTTTTTTGCACTAGATAGAAAAAGTGGTCCGCACAGAATAAAAAATTTCGTTTGCCCCGAACAAGGATTTTTTTTCACTCCGGACAGAGAATTTACTTTGCCCTGGACAGAAAAATTGGTCTGCACAAAATAAAGAATTTCCTTTGCCCCGAACAAGAAATTTACTCCACTTCGGACAGAAAAGTTGGTCCGCACAGAATACAAAATTTCCTTTGCCCGGAACAACGAATTTCCTCCACTGTGCACAGAAAATTTCTCCCCACTGAACAGAAAACTTGGTACGCATAGAATTAAATTTGCCCCCTAGAAGCATCTTTCTTCACTCTGGACAGAAACTTTTCTTAACAACAAACAAAATATTGATCCGCACAAAATAAAAAAATTTCTTCGCAGTGACACTTTACCAAAAAATTATTTTATATATACGTCAATAAACTGAGTGTTGCAATTACCATGGTTTCACAGAGCACATCATTTTCTTCATTCATGTAGGTGTGCACGACGAGCAAAAACTTATGTGTTTCGCTTTTAAAATAACACAATTCGCAATAGAAAAATTCTTTCGCAAGTTCGTACATAACGTAGCGAGGTTATAAAGCCGCCATATTGTCATATCAACTCACTGGACGCGTGTTGTTTGTGGTACACGCGTGCAAGTGAGTTGTTTCACGACGCTTTGTGTCGTTCGAGTCGTGTGTACCTACACTAAGTGTGTTGTTTGAAAGAAAATGGCTTGATTCGACACGCTTCATGTGTGTTACATTAAGCGTGTTCTACAGCAACATATTTAAAACGTGTTGTTACCAAGAATGGTATAGAGCGTATTGTTTCAACACGGTAAAATAAGTAAAACACGTTGTTTCAACGCGTTAATCAGGTCCTGCACACGCTGTAGGCGTGTTGTGTGTTGCTTCAACACACCGACAACACGCTTCTTTTTTACAGTGTACCAGTCTAGAGCCCGGAAAAAAGGTGAATTGCGACTATTTGGCTATCCAGTTGATAGAATGAAAATTCCGTTTAGTGGCCTTTATTCCACATATCTTTCAGTATCTTTACAATTTTTTTACGAAATTTCGTTAAAAAATGGCTGGCCTGAAGCTGGATTAAGCGATTCACCTTTGTCTGATAGTGTCCTGCGGTCGGCAAGAGTCCTCCTCCAATTTTGTATCTGCATCGAAAATTCGAATTCGGTTGAGTTCTAAATAAGATCTGTCTTCGAAGTAGGTGAAGAAAAATACCGAGTGAAAACTCGGTATTTTTCGGTGCATGTTTAAAAAACGGTGCATGTTAAAAAAAAACTGTTTTCGGTAACAAACAAATTGCTGATTATCATTTTTTTGCGGATTTTTTTTCGACATAATAAAATTCGACATCAGAGGTTGTTACAAAATTACAAAAACATCGAGTTAATCGGTAGGGAATTGGCGATGTATAATGCTGCCGGCCGCAAGACACCTTCAGGCAAAGGTGACTCGCTCCATCCAGCTTTAGCGACGCCATTTCATTACAAAATCTTGTGAAAAAATTTGTAAAGGTATTTGAAGATACGCACAATAAACGCCACGAGACGGATTTTTCATTCTATCAGGTGAGATGTTCATAAAAAATGGTCGAAATTCACCTTTTTCCCGGGCTCTAGACCAGAAGCCGCCCTTTTGAAGACCCTTCAATTCCGTCGTTTTTATTTCGAAGAAAAAGGTTTTTCGATCACCTCCGATCATTTTGCGACGATAGTAACGATGATGCATAATCGAGGTATCATTTTTGCTCCCTCGATTTGCCCATAACGCGGTGATTTTAACGTATGCGTTCCATAGACGATAAATTACCATCATGCACGTCCACATAGATTCAAATGGATAGTCGACTATCCCATTTACTTCAATATACAGCGTGTCGCAACTAATATGTACTTGTAGTAGGCGAGCTATGGTGGAGAACCTCAGGCAAAAAAAAACTTCAGACCTTCTCTCAATCGCCCAAGCTGACATAACTGTGTATATTTTTTACAAATTTTGTTTTGTTTCGCCTTTTATTATTCCTCGGGCAAGATCTCGAGAAATTTCGTGGTGCGCGAACGAGAGGATCTTGAGACTTGATTGCCCTGAGGCGTGGGCATCGCCAAACCCACGCTTCCCTATTGTGACACAAGCGGGCCCGGTGTCTTATCCAAACAATGCCGTACGCTCGCCAAGTTGCGAATTAGCATTCCGACGTGAAAACGTCTGTACGAACATTTGGGACGAGAAGTCTCGGACGATGTTCCGATAAAAAATGGAAGCCGCTTCCCCTCCAACTGAAATTTTGACATTCTTCATGCACCATCAGGTCATTGATTTAGAAAAAAACCGAGGTTCTCTCTATTTCGGAATGACGTTTGAATCCGACTAGAAATTTTGCTACCGGGCAGACTAGGGCCGGATCCGGCATGCGGTACACCGTACTAGGGCACTGTACAGGCTGCTGGATTACGGCTTTACCAGGATTTTTGGCATCGGCTTTGAAGCGGATGCCGCACGGAAAAAAAATCCAGTAAATTTATATGGAAATCTCATCAAAATGTACTGTGTCTCACATCAATAGCGCCTCTCGGTACAAAATCTTCGATATTTGCTACGTACAACTCTAAAAAGTGCACGCCACGTTTCACACAAAGAACTGTAGGACTATTGAGTTTATGCTAAGCGATCGATAAATTTTCGCAGTGTGAAACTGTGAACAGTAGATGAACCGAGTCACGACTTTTTATAATGTGGACCTGTGAACAGTAGATGAACCGCCTCACGAATTTTTACAATGTGAAACTGTAAACAGTAGATGGACCGAATCACGAATTTTTACAATGTGAAACTGTAAACAGTAGAGATGGACCGACTTGCGAATTTTTACTATGTGAAACTGTTAAAAGTAAACGAGCGGACCCACGAATTTCTACATTCAAAAATGTTATAAAATGAACGACTTCATTGACAAATTTTTACACTGTGAAATAGCAAATAATGCAGATAGTGAATATCTTTATGTACATCAAGCATCATTATACGTGAAAGCGAGATAGAAAAGTACAAATACAATACTCGTTTCGTTTTTTCGTCCTCTTTGCAGCATCAACAAATCTTTCACGGCACTTTTTTCACTAACAGTTTGTCCTTGTTCACTGTGTGTGTGTGTGTCCGTTTTCACATTGATTATAAATAATTGTGATTTCTCGAAGACACTGCGCAAAACTTTACGCCACGAGATCCAGAAGAGCACTGAGTAGATGTCGAGACCGAGAGCGACCACGCGATAGAATTTTTCTTTGTTGATTTAGGCGTGCAGGTTTAAACGCCTTAACCCCGAGTTGACGCGGTCACGCGTTTACAGTGCACATTGTAAAAATTCGAGGTACACGCGGTATACCGCGCAATGTCGGCTGTAACTTCTACTGAGCGCTTTGAATTTTTTTTCATGTATCACACTAATAAATTTAAATATCCGTATTAGTATTCAACAACCCGTTATCAAAATATGCTTTGCCCGATTTGTTAAAAAATGACAATTGACTCTGTAAAAATTAAATCTGTACGTATTGAATAATACCGAGCTACGATACAATTTGCAAGGTGTACACTGCAGTTTTTAATTTAAACTCACACCATATTTTTCAGAAGACAATACCAAATTTCAATAGAATTTAATCTCATTTTTAACATTGGCTTGTTGAAAAATGTTATGGTTCAAATCAGTGATTACCAGTCTAATCTCACTTTTTTGAAGGTACTCTGTATATTTTACGCATTGAGTACCGCGATATCTTATATTTAATTTGTAAATCCACAGTTTACTTTATCGCGGTGATCATTATGATTTTTGTATAGTTTAAATCTGCTTTTCCATCGGTTCGAATAGTAAAAAAGCACGTCTGATCCATTATTTTTTCCTAAAAGTGCTATAACATGATTGGTTCACAGTGTGAAACTGCATTATGTTCATCTTTCCTCAGTTATTTATAAACACCAACTATTAATTTTGACGAATCATTTTTTTCCGTGCGGCTACGGACCTGATCAGTATACTTTTTAAAGCCCTCATCCGGTTGCCGCATCGCTGCCTGAAATGAAAAACAAAAAAGTTAACAAAGCATGAATAAAAAGATGTTGGTAGTACTTTTGGTTTCCACATGCTTTATTTATGTTCCTGCACATATGATAATTCGATTAAAACGTGTCCTGCCTCGTGAAAGTTTGTATGTAGTTTCTCTGCTGTTTTTTTACGGCTTTTTCAATAATTTCTTACGGGCAAAGCATCGAAATGATCAATCTAATTGTTTTTGCATGATCTTTATTAACATTTAAATAAGCTTTAAACATTTTTTGAAGTCAATATATATAATAGAATAAACGTTATAGTGGCCGACAGGAAGACATCAAGTAAAAGAGGTGCTTGACGGTGACCAAGATTTCGGCTGTTCTGCTTATCTGAAATCAAAAAACCAAACGGCATTTTAATCTTCATATTTAAGACTAGCGATTGAACTAGAGTAAATTCTAAGTTACAAAAATGGACTTTTTTATACACTTTTGAAAATTACATTCTATTTTTTACTCATTTTTTCTTAAGTTTTTCGCTCGTACAAAAAAAACTATCGAAGCAATCATGATAATCCTAGTTCAATCGCTGGCTTATAACATATTAAAGATGCTGTATAAATTTGAACAAGATCGGTGCAGTAGTTTCTGAAATATCGTGGTCACCGTTTCGAAAAATGGTGTTTCGAGAAAAACGCGTTTGAAAGTTCGCGCTCACGGCGCGCGCTCCGTATACCTGCTCCGTTCCAGGGCCGTAACTTGTGAACCACTTCGAATATCGAAAAATCCTTTGGCACACATTTTCTACACATGTTGTAGATGTGATTTATGAAGAAAAAAAATCAATTTTTTCGACCCGAGAAACTAGAGGACCGCCTTAATTCTAGAGTTGACGCGCCACCTATTTAGCCATCCTCATACTTGTGTAACATTCCTTCTTTTCGTTGCTTATTTTTATCATGTTAACGAATGTCAATGATTTCATTCATGACGTTGAAGTTTGCATCGTTAAAATGCAACGAAAATCAATTATTTATTATTGCTGAACCTGTGGTGTTTTCAATTGTCTTTTCGAAAATTTCTGAGGTTAATACTTGGTACGGCGAGGTTGTTTTTTTTTTTTTTACTAAAACTGTTTACCTACAAATTGGTCCATGTTTGTTACCGCAGGTAGCGTGAAGATTATTCGAATTCATGTGGTTTATATCGCAGACGTCAATAAAATCTAACCTCAAAATCTCGATTCACGAACTACGGTTCCACTGATCCGGACGATACCCGCCACAGATCAGGGATGTCGTGCTACGGTATTTCGGACCGCAGCTTGATAGCGGCCTGATCAGTCTTCAAAGTGCCGGATCAAAATTTCTGGTCGGGAAGTTTGCATCGTTGGAATGCAGCGATTTTTCTCTAATTCTTCACTTTTTTATTTTTATCATTATCAAAACCCTTTTATTCAATTTGAGGTAAAAAAATCTTCATTTATAATACGCAAAACGTTGGCAAAAAATTAAGCAATTAAAAAGAATTAATTTTCGTTGCGTTCCAACGATGTAAGCTTCAACGTAATGTTTCGCATACGGGAACAAATTGCAAAAGCTTTCAATATTTTTATCATACTTGCGAAAAATCTTTAAGTGGCTGCGTAAGAGCGACATTTTGAAAATATCATGTTTCATTGCATAGTTTCATAGCCTATGGTCTTAACTTTAATTTGCAATGAAGATGTCGCGAAAATTTCACAAATTGACCGAATTGTGACAATTTTTGTGAAGGGTCAGCCTACGGCGCTACGGCGGATCTCGCTGTTGTGATTTGCCCTTTTTCTTTTGCGTTTTTGTCGAAACTGTTTCATAAAACGGTGCACGTCGCTTCTGAAAAACTATTTGTCCCATTCATTTAAAATTCGGAGAGACACATAGTTTATAACATTTTCTATCGTTAACCGGATAATTTTTTCTCATGTTTATCCATTTTTTGAAAACAAATAATTAAAGTCGGTTTGTTGGCAAAAAATTCAACTTTTTTCTACCGCTTAGAATTTACGTGATTGTCCAAATTTGAACAAAGTATCTATTTATTTAAAAAATCAGCCGGTTTCAATTTTCTCACTTCTAAAGTTCACCCCTTTTCCACAATTATCCAATCAATTTTATCACGACTTTTTCCTCAAATTCCTTGTAACGAAGATCTGTCTGATGCAAACAGTCCAGAGAAATTTTAACTGAGAATGCAACGACCGTTATACCTTCTATTGCTTCCATTTGTTCAACTATTTAGGGTACGAAAAGCACCCAAACGGTCTGCCTATCCCCACTGCAGATCCACGATTTTCACTATACTAAAATACATTCCTAAAAAAAAATTTACCTAAAAAAATAAAATCGAAGGGAACGTTCGTTGCATTCTGACGATGCAAAACAACCCCGCCATAAAAAAATGCATCGAATTTCGAAAGATACATTGTATCAAGATACATTTTAACAATGATCAATTATTAGTGCACAAACAATTCAATGTGTCCATTCAATTTGAGTGATAGTTATCCTGGTGCTCAGAACCTTTGCACCCGACGACTGACTTTGCTTGACCATATTCGCGATGGGCCAACGTTGATGGTGCCGTATTGGAGCGCCTTAAGAGTACTAAAGACTACCAGCTTTTTCGTACCCTGGCAAGCCCGGGGCAAGATAACCAAGCATATATATATATATGTGTGTGTGTGTGAGTGTGTGTGTGTGTGTGTGTGTGTGTGTGTGTGTGTGTGTGTGTGTGTGTGTGTGTGTGTGTGTGTGTGTGTGTGTGTGCGCGCGCGCGTATGTGTGTGTGTGTGCGCCGTATATACGTGTCTACACACACTATGTGCTATGTACGATGAATATTCCTCGATCCTACACCGGGAATAAGCTATGAACATCTTCGCCGGAGGATAGCCACCCACGTTTTCATGTCTCCGGCTCTTCTGCTATGCATATGTAGCACAATATCTGCGGGGTACGAGGCTGCATTTTTTAAATCTTGTTACATTTGCCTCTTAAACGGAAAAAAATAATTACGTCCGATTAAATCCAGTATTGGGGGATGCCTTGAAATTATTTATTGAAAAATATTAGATTATTAAAGGATTCTTTGTTTAGCCGAAGTAAGAAAAACTTCGTATCTGTAGGCCAAATAAAATCGTGGGAAAGTCGTGTACGTACGTGAAAGATTTTTTGTTGAGGGTAATTGTTGCGTCGCTTACTGCGCATACAGTAACTAAAAGAAAGACAATGCGCAAAATGTGCAGTTCGTTGACTCGTTTCGCGTACTTGTTTGATGCTGGCTAAGACGACAAATGGCCGGCGGGAGTAGCCCCGAGCCCTGCGCCTCACGCCCGCCACAGAGCGTTCTACCGAGTCTATGAATTTGCTGGTCAATTCGAATGAAACATTCTCAAAAGATCCATTTAGTCCGTACAACTAAATATTGTATTGAGTAAATAATACCAAATATTAGGTGTGCGGGTACTCGATGCACTCGGATACCCGATGTTCGGGTCGGGTCGGGTACCCGACGGGTTACATTTGTGCATTACCCGCCACTATCGGGTACCCGAATTTGGTCGTCGAGTACACGTAAACGTTTAGTACTCGTAAACGTCGAGTACTAAAATCTTT
This sequence comes from Ophion ellenae, assembly GCA_963210295.1. Classification (NCBI taxonomy): domain Eukaryota; kingdom Metazoa; phylum Arthropoda; class Insecta; order Hymenoptera; family Ichneumonidae; genus Ophion; species Ophion ellenae. The sequence continues at coordinate 17,467,374 of OY723385.1, read as the reverse complement.
TTCCGTAACACTTTTCTATTCTGTGTGTGTGTGTGTGTGTGTGTGTCCGTTACGACCAGTGTTGGGCGTTTTTTTTAATTGATGACACTCTAATTACAAATTACAAATGTAATTTGTAATAAGTAAAAAAAATGGCTAATTACAGTGATATTTTGTAATTAGTAAAAAAAAAATACTTATTACAACGGTATTTTGTAATTAGTAAAAAAAGGCTAATTACAATGGCATTTTGTAATTAGAAGGAAAACAATTACTAATAACAATTGTCATATGTAATTAGAAATAATTTAGTTACGAATTACTATTATAATTCATAATTATAAAAACTGTGAAATACAAATTACAAATGTAATTGGGAACGGTTTTTTTTTCTAATTACAAATTACAAATGTAATTGGCAACGGTTTTTTTTCTAATTACAAATTACAAATGTAATTGGGAACGGTTTTTTTTCTAATTACAAATTACAAATGTAGTTAAAATATTTATTTCTTTCTAATTACAAATAAAAAATGTATTTAGAATATATTTTTTCTAATTACAAATCACAAGTGTAATTAGAGTCGATTTTTTTTTCTAATTACAAATGACAAGCGTAATTATAATTAATTTTTCTTCTAATTACAAATCTAATCAGCATCGATTTTTGTTCTTATTACAAATGACAAATGTAATTTGAATTAATTGTTTTTCATAATTAACAAAATTCATATTCCTCAAAATTCAGGAATTCAAAATGGCGGATCGAAATCCAAAAACTACGCGATTCGCACGATAATTGGTATTAGAGGGTGTACGAGGTCGCTGGTTATGAATCCATCCTCAAATTCATAAATCCAAAATGGCAGATCGACGGACCCCATGTGCAGCTTATTGATGCCATATGACCCACATAGAGTATTTCGTGATTGGTTAGACTTGACTTTCGCAAAATTTGGTACTCAGAGGTTTCCACAGTCTGCTGATTATGAATTAAAGGTCAAAATTAAAAATAGCGGATCCAAAATGGCGGTTTAACACTGAAAATTGATTCAATTTGACTGAAAATTGGCACTCGGAAGTTTTCGAGATTGCTGATTACAAGTCTGTCCTCAAAATGCGTAAATTAAAAATTGTGGATCGATCATGGTGAACTACAATACAATCATTTACTTTATTCTCACGATAGTTAGTATTAGGGGGGTTTCGAAGTCGAGGCGGGACCGAGAATATGAATTTGGCTCGAGACAAGACCGAGACTCAGTTTTGACCTTGTCTCGTCTCGAATTTGATCGAGACGAACTAAAGTGTCGTCTTGTCTGGTTTTGTGGCATCACTAGAATAATCACTCCAAAAAAATATTACTGACTTTGGGTAACTCCCTCACATAAAATATCAAAAGTAGATAAAAATGAAAATCAGAAGACAAACATTTTCTTCACCCTGATTATATATATTTTTTTCTCGCAGTAAAGTGCCAAAAATCATTTTCTTATGCCGATTTAATATAAAAGACATATAATAAAAAATAGAAAAGAAATATGAAATCGGAATAGCCGGCAGTAATTAGCCGGCGGTTGGTGCACAGCTTTGCCGGTCACACATGTTAAACAGCATAGACCTGGATTGTGGATGGGTGACCACCCAGCCTCCCGATAGTTTGCGTGCCGACTTCTGAGCAGAGGGCAGTCTTTCTAAGTACCTGGTGGTGGTAATATACTTGAAACTCAGTAAAAATAAAAGCCGCCTGTACCGGTATGGATTTTCCGCAGTTTCCCCATATCCACGGTGAATGCAGTACAGTCTAGCTAAAAGGCAGCTGCAGATGCTACGGGCTTTAGATGCTTTTTACTCGATTTTTACTTGGAGAAAAAGTACGAAATCGGAGTAAACATTTTTTTTACTTCGATTATATAACAGAAATTTCGGAGTAATAATACATATAAACGTAATGGAAAAAATCTTAAAATTCCAGATTCAAAATGGCGGATCCAATATGGAGAACTGAATTACAATAAGTTACTAGATTCGCACGACGGTCGGTACTCGGGCGTTTTTTGAGGTCGCTAATTACGAGTCCCAACTCAAACTATATAAATTCAAATAGTGGATCCAATATGACGGACCAAAGTCCAATTATTTACTGTATTTGCATGACAGTTGCTATGAGGGCGTTTTCAAAGTTTCTAACTACAAATCTGCCCTTCAAATTCAGAAATTCGAAATGGTGGATTCAATATGGCGGACTAAAATACCATAATTTACGCGATTCGCTCGATAATTGGTATTAAGGGGTTTTCGAGGTCACTGGTTATGAATCTGCTCTCGAAATACAGAATTAAAAAATAGCAGATCTACCATCGCGTGTAAAAATGCAAACATTGACTGGAATCCGTGGAAATTTGGTACTATGGATCCACTATTTAGAATTTTCGAATTTTACAGGCAGATTCATAATTATCGACCTCAAAAATGCCTTACTACTAATTATCATTCGAACCAAGTAAATTCTGGTAATTCATGCGCAATGCTGGACCCACTGTTTTATTTATGTATTTTGAAGGCAGATTCGTATTCAGTGACCTCCAAAACCCTGTAATACTAATTCCCATGGGAATCGAATACCTTATTATATCATGGTCTGCCATATTGGAGACACTGTTTTGAATTTATGTATCGTGAGTTTGGACGAGTAATCAGCGACCTTGAAAACCCCCTAGTATCGAGTTTTATCCGATTGTAGTTAATTTTTACATTTCGTTACGCCATATTGGATCCACCATTTTGAATTTCTTAATTTGTAGGGCAGATTCGTAATAAGCGACCTTGAAAACCACTTAATACCAATTATTTTGTGAATCATGTAAATTGTTGTATTTAGGTCTGCCACATTAGATCCGCCGTTTTTTTTATTCTGAATTTGGAAGACAGATTCGTAATCAATGACTTTGATAACCCCCGAGAGCCGATTTTTAATAAAATTAAATGACCTTTCATTTTCGATCCTTTATATTTGCCCCACTATTTTAAATTTCTAAATTTTGACCTTGAATTCGTAATCAGCGATCAAAAAACCTCATAAGCGCCAGGTTTAATTTAAATTGAATTTTTTGTCGAGCATATGACACAGACACAAATAGTGAAATCCTCTTGCCGCTGAAGGGGTCAAGAAGAAAAACGTGCCTGGATAATAAAAATCCTCAAATTCACCCAACACCAACAAAACTGATGACTATTCGAGACCGGGAGGCGACCGAGACCATAGATTGGGCTCGAATTTTTTTCGAGACTCACAATCAGTCTTGACTTGGTTTCGTCTCAAATTTTTGTTTAAGCCAGATCGAAGTCTCATTTTAATGACATTCGTAATTTGTAATCATAAGAAAAATCTATATTATTAACATTTGTAAATTGTAGTTAGCAGAAAAATCGATTCGAATTACTCTTGGAATTTGTACTTAGAAAATAAACACATTCTAATTACATTTGTAATTTGTAATTAGAAAAAAAAACATATTCTAATTACATTTATAATTTGTAATTAGAAAAAAATAACATATTCTAATTACATTTGTGATTTGTAATTAAAATTTGTATTATTTGAAGTTACAATGCAATTAGTAATATATTTTTTTTAATTACAAATAACAAATGTAATTAGTAATGTTTTATCTTTTTAATTACAAATTATAGGTGTGATTAGTAATTTCAATGTAATTAATTACTCAAAGTAATTAGCGCTGCCCAACACTGGTTAGGACGGAGTGAAAAACGGTCAATTTTGGCGGATCGTATCGTAATAACGCGGGAAAGTTGCGTTTTGGCAGCACCGAAAAGTGTACGAAAGAAAAAAATTACAATAAATATCTTCTGTTCCGGCAAACGCCTTAAAGTTTTGAATTTTTTAACGTGGGTTTTAAATGAAGAAAAAAACCCAAAACCCAAGATTCAACGCCCTGCGTTTATTCGAAGCGACAAGAATGTAGCTTCCATTTGACGTTTTAAAATTGAAAATATCTTGATCAGTTTCAGAGATATAAGCTTTTGAAGAACAAGTTTTTTTCTGGGTGAACATGAAAAAAATGACAAAAAATTAATTTAAGAAGAATGAATCGCCGAAATTGCCAGTTAGCACTAGACAGAATTATTGAAAATTCGACGAAGAATCTTGCTTTTATTCAGTTTTTCGACATTCAAATATCTCGATATTTCCTGAAATGCGATTGTCGTAAAAGAATTTGCCGGAAAAATTGTAAATATGTACATAACAAAAATACTAAAATTATTAAATTAATTATTTGTATTTCTTATGAACTCCAACCTATCGGCGAAGGGTAGAGAACTAAAGCTGGAGTATATTTGGTCCGTTTTGTTACGTTTTCGTGGCGCTATGTACTATGAAACGAAATTTGAAGTTTTGTTCCTGCAACACGGCTTATCGAGTACCTGATGTGAGACGAGTACTTGAAAAACTCGGGTACTCGATACATTTCGAGTATACCCGTCTGATCACGGGTACCCAAAAAAATCGGGTATTCGATCCGAATCATAGACCCGACCCGACCCGACCAATTCAGCTTTTGTCACTCAATGGTGTTTTACTAATTATAATTCAAATCAACATATTTAGAGCAAATCTCTGAAATAGTAGAATAAAATAAAAAAACATTCATTTTACGAAAATGTTCGTTAATTTGAATAAAAAGGATGAAATAAACGCATTTATATGTTTTCAATTAAAAAGAAAATGTTATCAGTGCATCGTTCGCCGTGGTACAACACTCTTCGTAATCTTTCTCAAGACCCTCCGAGCCCGAAATTTTACTCGTGCCTTTTCTGAATTTAAATGTCTCCATGCCAAGCACTCGACGCAATGTTTTTGTCTCCTCGAATATATGCGGATCATTGACAATATGTTGACGTTTTTAAGTCTCATAATTCGACTCCCATTCAACTATTTCTAGCATCGTTTGTGTACTTTGTACTTGCCATCGCCAAAGTTTTAATGAAATCAAAATGTCGGCAGCTCGTTGAAAGTAACGTATCACTATTCATCTCCAGGCTCGCCGCGATACAGTCACACTTGTGTGCTCCCGAGTCGATTTGCCTACAAAGGCAGATTATTATATGCACACAATACTTAAGCACGCTTGTAGATACATTAATAGGGAGGATACAGACATATATATATATATATATATAGCCCGGAGAGAGATGAAAAGCGAAAATCGTAGCGAACGCGCCTCAGTTGAGAAACTTCTACCGTTACTTGAAAAAACAATATTCGTGGTCGAGATAATGTACAATGAGAGAATATAATAGGGCAAGAAGTGGAGACATCCTAATAATGACAATAATATTTGTGGATGGAAATGATTCAATTAGTATTAATGAGCTAATGGGTGGCATTTTTTTAGAGGGCAAATTGTGGAAAAATTGAAAAATATCCGTCATACTTTATTTATTGGTACTTTGACTATATGACGTTCCTCAAATTGATTTTAAAATAAATGATGCGTGTTTATACAAAGTGATCCGAAAAAAAAACATTAATAAATGGCACGTCAGACTGTAGAAAATCTATTCGCGAAGATTAGAAAAAAACAGCATTAACCGGTCTGCTTGGGGTCCATGATATTGAAGTTTGCATCGTCGGAAGGTAATGAAATTTTTTTTTGTATTCCCAAATTTTTCTCCCCCATTTAGGCTGCGAAAGTCTCTGAAATGATTTTGAAAATCCTCACAAGAAATTTATAACAAAAAGCTGTAAAAAATGCGTGACAATAATAAAAATAAAGAAAAGAGAAAATAAAAAAAAATCGTTGTATTCAAACGATGCAAACTTCATCACCATTGGGCCCCAAAAAACAGGTCGACATTCAATGTTTTTTTTGTGGTGAGAGTATTGGGATGACGAGGTCGGAATTTTACACACAATTCATCCACAGTCTTGTCAATCTTGAGTTTTTTTTAAATCGAAAGACAATGATAAACAATGAAGATATTATTATTTAAACAGAGAGCCACCGTTGCTTAATGGCCAATCGGTGTAGGTCGTGCTGGCATTTAGGGTTATTCTGAATTAAAAAACCATTACTTTATATATAATAATGACATTTTCGTTAACCGGATAATTTGCTGAAATTTCGAAAATTACGAGAACGGCAAGCTGGAGAAAAAAAGAGGATTTTTATAAGGCGCGTGAAAGTAAAGAATAATAATCGAACATTGTAAAAAATACTTCATCAAAATGCTGGTGGTAAGTAATTTGAATGAAATTTACGACAATTTTCGACAGAAATAACGCGTTTTGTTCTAGTCGCTCGTACGATGATGACTAAAGTAGAATGAATCGATATTTCTTAAATTGCGCACATCGTAATCGAGAGAATGAATTTTCGAGTTCTATGCAGTTCGTATTGGTGGACCATCAGTTACTCACAATTTCGTTCCTCATATTAATCGTTCGGTGCGTCTATATATAACGCTTTGCCTTGGCTCCCACTTGTTCAAATATTATCGAACGTTCGTGCAGAAAGTCCCTAGTGTGCGAACAGCTGTTTTCCCACACACACATACACGCAGATATATCTTCCCCTCGACTGAATTCCACGGTGGGTAGAAAATCGAAAAGGGCATGGAGGTTCTAAATAAGATTCATACGGCAATCAGGCCACTACCGATTTCAAATTACCGATAATACTCCTATTCAATTTAATTCCTATTTCGCAATTGGATTAATATGGGAACAAAAAGCGTTAGGTGTTCCAGAGATTTTGAGGATTAAAATGGTACAGGAAAAAAGTAAAATCTTATGGGAAAAATGTTATCGGAAAATGTTAATGGAAAAAATGTTATGTTAATTGTATGACATTGAAATTTGCATCGTTGGTATACAAATAATTTTTGTCTTAAATTTCTCTCGTCAGTTATAAATTATAAAAGTCACTTATTCTTAAGATTTTTTTTTTGGATATCGACAACTCAAAACTGCAAAAAAAAAACGATTTTGTGTAGTAATAATATTAAAACGCAAATGTGGAAAGAAGAATTTTCGTTGCTTTCCAACGATGCAAACTTCAACATTATAATTTTTGAACATTTTCATAGCGAAACTCTTCCGACCAGCTACCGCGCATCTACTCGAGAAGCTCGGTTATGATAATTCTATTTTGTGGCTAAGTCTAACCGATATATCGGTATACATTCAATGCATGTACGCGTATCGAGTTATCGTCCTATAAAACTGTTGTGTGCGTATACTCGTGTGGCTGCATCACGTGTACGCTCGAAGCCCCGAGCTGTGTGCGGACAGTTCAACGACTTCCTCTTCTTGCGACCGGCAGCTCCGCAGCCTCTCGATACAACCGCATGAATCTGTGTTTTCCCCCTTCCAAACAAATAAATCCGTCCATCGCTTTTCAAAGCTGATCGACTCGATCCATATACAAACATGGATGACGTTAATCCGCAAATCATTTTCAACGCCTTGCTCACCCATCGAGTACTCGTTTTCAACGTCGTCGACGAAAGAGCACTATTTCCTGAAACCATCAAAAAGCGCGCTTAGTACCATTTTGGTTCGAAAACATTTACAGGTATTATTTTTAAAAAATGCATTGAAAAGTCTATTTTTTAAATTATTCAAAAACTTGTTTAGCGTGTGTTAAAAAAGTGCATTGAAAAAGGTCTTTTTGAATACTTCTTATGTGCGAATAAAAAAGATACATTAATAAATAAAAAAAGAATATTTTTCGAAACACGAAAATTTTGTTCGGCTTTGTCTACTATTTTCAATCGCAAAGCAATTTTGTGTAATTGCAAAGCGTATAATAGTAGCTAATCTTTTCTTGCAGATTTAGATTTTGGATCTCTAAGTAAACACCCTAAAAAATGTTCGAGATGTTTTCGTGGCCAACTTGGCCCAAAAGAAATTTCAGATACTAAAAAGAAAGGTTCATTGCATTCCAGCGATACAAACTTTAATCTTATATTTTGTTATAATACTCTACTGATGTGCCAAAAAATTATTTAGTTTTTGAGACTTCGCAAAACTTATATCCCGAACATATTCTTTCTTTTGATAACAAGAAATCTGCATCTACAGCTTCCATTTGTCACACAAGACCAATTTTGTGCAACTGTAAATCGTAAAAATACGATTACGTCAAAAATATAGCGCGTTTTTCGAATCTAAATGAATTCCTTCACATTTAAATCAGGACTGATATCAAAAGGTCTGATAGCTTCCTTAAAAAAAATTATGTTTAATGTTGAAACTTGCATTCCTGGAATGCAAAGAAATTTCATTTTTTTAATAGTTAAGTTGTTATCATCCGATTTTGTTTGGCAGTTTCAGGTTACGAGAATGACTCGCACGTTTTTCGGAATTCTTCAAAAATTCTACATCAACATTTTAAACACGTATTTTGGGTGATAAAAAAATTTGAAAAATAATAAATTTTTCTTTTGTTCCAAAGATGCACAACTGTTCTGTGCTAAAATATGCAAAAATATTTCTGAAGAGAAAATCGTTGTTTATATTTACCAGTAATGAACGCCTGAGATTTTTTAATGTTCCGATGCAAATAATGGGAACCGTGATCGTCGACATTTTCGCGAGATAGTAACATATATTCATGGTGAGTGGAGAGCAACAGATCTGAGGTTCCTTGTAGTATAATATCGTAGCGACTCTCTGTGGGACCATTGAGATGTAAAACTCCAACGTGAGACTAACTGAAAATGGAAGGCGAATTTGATTATCGAATTCATTCAATATATTTCCGATTTTTATGAGAAGGTTTTCCCAAATGCTTCTTCCTCAATTTATAATTATTTGAAAAATTCAGACGCACTTGGAATTCAAAAAATTTTCACCGATTTTCGCTAAATTGAATTACTTCAATTTTTCATAACTCTCTACTTAAGTGTAAAAAATTATCGTGCGTCTCACTTTTCGAAAAAATAACTGTGAAAATTGAAAGGCCCCTTCAAAGTCTGGAATCTTACACCGTATTTTTCTCGAATCACCTTGTTTTTATTATGATGCTCTATTTATGGGCAAAAATATCTTGCTTTTCGGGCAATACACAAAATTCAAAGCCCCTCAATATCCAAGCCCTTCTTCGATTTCCGCAAAATGTGGCCCGAAGATACCGAGTTTGGTATTCTATTTTTGTACAAAACTGTAACCAGATGGATTGAAAACTGTGAAAGTTGCGACGCAAAAAGAAATTTTTCCCAAAATTGTATTTTCAGGAAAAAAAATCTAATTTGCCGAATTTACACTCTCTTGAAACCAAAAGAGGCTCAACGATGATTTTAGAAATAATGTTCGCAAATGTCGAAAATTATTATGTTCGATAACTGCTTGTCCAAAGCAATTCGTCAATTTGAGCTATGTCAACAGCTCTGAAACTATTTTTGCATTCCGATAGGCAAACAGACACAGTCGATGTCTCATAAACCGATTAAAAAACATAAAAAACAGTATCCGTAAATTCTCCCTACTATCTTCTCTCAACTGTTGCCCGAAATGCCGAAAGCGGTTTTCCAAGATCCTCAATCAGAAAAGTGCAATATCGATTTGTAAAAAAAAAACGTTTTTGCATAAAAACGCAGTGAAGATATGCAAAAGAAGTTTCGTTGCATTTCAACGATGCAAATTATAACCGTATAGTCTCGATAGCCGTAATAATGACGATAATGAGACGAACTTGACAACCGAAGGCTCTCCAAGTCCCCGGGGCTCCACTTGATCGTCGCGACTTCCCAATATTCCCCCAGTTCCAGGAAAACAAGAAAATCCAGACCGACAATAACTAGGGTAGGTAAAAGCACGTACATCGCGGTTGACCAACAGAAAATATTGATGACGGTTCTCGTGCGAAAGTGTTCGTAAAGATTGAGTTCCAATGCTGATGCGATCGCAGCGTAGCACCAAATGATCAATATTCCTTTGGCGACTATTCCAATTTTGGCCGTGTTTTTGTGCCATTTCGAGTCGACGTGACAGAGAGCGATGTACCGGTCGAGGGTGAAGAGGACGATAGTCAATGATGACGACTGCAGGCTGACCCTTCCAATGAAATCGAGATCGGGCTCGAATTTAATGGAGAACCAATAATTGAGCACGTCGTCGAGAACGTTGAGAAGCGTAACGAAACTCGAGATCGCGATACTGATAACGTAACAGCTCACGGGATTGCGCATCCGTCGTTTCGTCATCACAGTAATGAAAACAACGAGATTGAGGGGCAAACCGATCACAAGAATTAACAGATCAACGATCGATCTCGCCTCGCTGACGTTCTCGGCCTGCCAGTCGATACTGTGATTGAAAAAAATCGAGGCAATCGGCTCCTGCACGGTTGCTCGAAAAACTTTCTCAAAATCGTCAAAAGACATGGTCATTTCCGATTTTCGTGGCGCGTAGTTAGGGGAAGGGAAATGTTTGTATTAGCGCACGATCGTTTGGCTTCTCTGGGTACGAGCGAACTGTCGAGTTTACGAACACCGTGTACCTTTCGATGTGCTCGCGTTTTTCTCATTAGCCCGTGGGAATTCGTAGGGACATCCGGAACACACTTTGATCCGTGAAACAACACGAGGCAACACTCTCACGAGGGGTTGGTCATTCCCGAGGCGCGAGTTTCTCGTTAGCGAAAATGCGAGTCTCACACGCGATATTAAATTAATTCAACTTAGGAGTGGGAGTGTCTCCTGTCAGTGTCAGAGCCCCATACATTTTTAGATTTTATCGCGTATTGTATTTATTCAGACATATGCGCACGCGATCGCTTCTAGGTATTTCTAGGTATTAGTGAAGAATCGAATTATAGGGTTGAAGTTTGCATCGTTGGAGTGCAGCGGAATTTTTGTTTTTCATGTTCCCAAATTTCTTTCAACCGATTTGAGCTACGAAAATCACTTAAATATTTGTTTAGGAGCCTTAGCAATCTCAAATCTCAATTCACCAGATATGATTTGGGATAATAATAAAATTAAGGAAAAAAAAAGAATTTACGTTGCGTTTCAACGATGCAAACTTCAGCTGCATATCGAATTCCGAGACAGGTATCCGATATCGAATCGGAGGTAGGTATCGAGTAGATTCGAAACGAGGAGTAAAACGGCAGGATAACTTTTTCATTTGGTGCACGTTTTCGAAGTGATTTCAAGGTCAACTTTTTCAAAATGGATATGTAGATTTTTTGGCGGCACCTTATTTTTCGGAAAAAACAGGTAACTTTTGCCTGAATTTTTTTTCATCCGGCCATTTTTATTTCCAAATTTCTTTTTCCCTTTCAATAATTTTTACACAGACGAAATTGTGTACAGACAAATTCAATTCAGTTTGTTTCCTCATTTTCTTTAACTCCTTTTTTTCTATTCAGGTGAATTGAATTGAACTAATTTGTTAAGTTTTCAAAATCAAATTCTTTTTATGCAGACGAATTCGGTGCAGTTTAAACCTTCATTTTTTCAAATTAAATTATTTGTGTACAGGCGAGTTCAATTCAATAAATGTATTCATTTTTTGAAGTTTAATTTATTATGCAAACGAATGAAATTCAGCACTGTTCAGGTTATCTCGAAGTACAAAACGTGGTCCATACTTGGTCAAATTGAAATTCAAAATGTGACGATTACGCATCGTTCAAGTATTTACAATTCGAACCTCGTACATTCTGTAATTTTACGAGACTACATCTCGTATTCTCGACCAAGTTGACGAAGTTTCTCGACTTGAAGGTTCACGGGAGATTTGAAAATAAGTGCCCAGACCCAGAATCCTACAAGACCGGTTCCTCCACTTTACGGTATCGGTACATTGCGTTCGCGCGAGTTGTATTCGTGACGTCATCTAACGTAAACTCATCTTCACTTGTCTCACACATAGCCGATAGCTGCGGAGCTTTCTCTCCCGTGAGCGACCGTACTATTGATGTTGCGCGCTCGCGCTATCCAGGCCATTTTTTTACCTAAGGTATTACCGGACGAACGGTAAAGAGGTACCCTTTGATGGGATTGTATGCATTTTTGCAACGAACGTACAGAAAATCTTAATCGACAAGGAAATTTGCGTATCTGAGAAAGTCAAATTTGATCATGTTAGAAAGGAAATATAAGCTGTAGAATAGAAAGTAAACAAGTTTCATGACTCTTTTGAGTACATGGCCACTTTAAGCGAATGGACATCCCCCCTTCGGTTCCCTTAGACCCATTTCGAAATTGGGGTTGAACTTGAAAAGTTTCAACAATTGTAGGCTCTGAAGATGTGCAAAAGAATTCGTATTTTCTCAATTTCCAGCGTATGCAGACCTTTTAAGGGAGACTACCAGTCTGGAGCCCGAAAAGAAGGTGTATTTCGATAATTGTTTATGGATAGTATCTTTACATTTGTTTCACAACATTTTGTAACAAAATCAAAAATAGGTTGAGTTCCAGATACGATTCGCCTTCGAGTTACGTAGGGACATCGAAAAACAAATTTTTGAAAAAATGATGCATGTTTAAAAAAAAATTGCTTTCGGTAAAAAAACTCTCCTAAAAATATTATTTACGACCCAAGTTTTCGACATATAAACAATGGTCTACGTACGTCAGCGTAAAATGTTGTTATAAGGTTTCAAGAAATGTCAAGTCAATCGGTAAAAAATTGACAATGTAATGTTGCCGGCCGCAGGACACTATCAGACAGAGGTGACTTGCTTCATACAGCGTCAGCGCCGCCATTTTTTTCACAAAGTCTTGTTAGAAAATTTGTAAAGATGCTGGAAGCTATTTCAAATAAAGTTCTTCAAACGGAATTTTCACTCTATTAAGGCGTCTGGCCACCTTGGCCTATCGAAAAATGGGTATATTGAAAAAAAACAATAAACTCGAAAGTATGGGCCGGAATATTTTTATTCTTTTACACAACGTCAGAAAGGGCTTTAAGAATAACGTTGATAAATTTCCGTTCAAAATATTAAAAAATGGCGCCGTTATGCACATTGCCGCGGAGGCCCTCCGCACGATACGCGCGGTCGTTGTCCCAGCTGTAACCCGGTCATGTCACATCTGAAAAAAAAATCAGCTCATTCGTGAGTAGTGTCGCTACAATGTAGCGTAGCGGTTTTTTTTCGACCATTACAAAAATTATGGTGAGCCGAAGAAAAAAAATTGTATTTTTCACCGAATCTTCGGCTCACCATAATTTTTTTAATGGTCGAAAATAAAAACGGCTATGCTACATTGTAGCGACACTACTCATGAATAAGCTGATTCTTTTTTTCAGATGTGACATGACCGGGTAACAGCTGGGACAATGACCGCGCGTATCGTGCGGAGGGCCTCCGCGGCAATGTGCATAACCGCGCCATTTTTTAATATTTTGAACGGAAATTTATTAACATTATTCTTAAAGCCCTTTCTGACGTTGTGTAAAAGAATAAAAATATTCCGGCCCATACTTTCGAGTTTATTGTTTTTTAATATACTCATTTCTCGATCGGCCAAGGTGGCCAGACGCCTTAACTGAGTAGCAATAGAAATTTTTCGAAGTTCATCTTTTTTTCGGGCTCTAGACTGGTAGTCTCGCCCAAATCATTAAAAAAATCGCATTCAAACGATGCAAACGTCAACGTCATCGCAATTTTTATTATTCGGTCTATTTTTTTTTCATTTGATTTTACATTTGATGCTTGCGTTACTAACATAAGTCGGGGAAATTTGCAACAATAGGAGAAAGAGAGGAAGGGGACACCCGTACAGTTTTTTCTCTCTTATATCTCCTGGTTTCTCCTGATTCGCGCTTACCGTACTCGCTGCTTATTTCTCCTGAGATTCGAGACGTGAAACCTCCTGGGCTCGCACCCGGTTGAACGGGTTTGGACATTTTTATTTTCTCCTCGACGCGGTCTCCTCAGCGTCCCTCCCTCTCTTCGCGTCTTACCTCTTCGCCGCATCTTTCGGGTGCTTTTTTCTTGGCCTCCGGGACCACAAACATGGCGTCCCCAATCCGGGAACCACTCGATACACGCTCGAGCGCAGGTGTGCACTCCACGTGTAGATTCCCCAAGAACCTCATTGTCGGGAACGTTCTGGGCAGGACCGAAAGGGCAACCCTTGTATTTTTAGAACGCTTGCATGCACAAAATCTCGAGGTACTGAGCAGTGGATAGTCGAAAGAGAGTTTCATCCCGAAATCGTTCAGTCCTACTTCAATACCGACAAAATCGCAATATGATAGAGTATATGGATACTTTTTTGAAATTTTTCCAACTACGAAAATGCCAAGTGGTAGAAAAAATGTCGAGTTTTTCGACACGAAAAACATTAATCATTTGTTAGTATCAAATGGATGTATCGAAATGTATCGAATGTATCGAAAAATCATTACTTCATTCGACAATGAATGTTATAAGCTATGCTCTCCCCGAATTTGGAGTGAATCGTACGGATGGATTTTCGTTTACAACACCGTTTCGTTAAAGAAAGGGAAGAAGGGTTAATCGGAGCGGGGCGATCCGCGCTACCGCAGTAGGCTGACTCTTCACAAAAATCGCCACAATTCGCCATAGTTTTTGGACTTCTCATAAAATATGTATTGCGAATTTGAGCTAAGACTAGGCTATAAAACTAGGCTATAAAACTACACACTAGAAAATCGTATTTTTGAAATTTAGTATTTTTGTGAATATTCTATATTTTTTTAAAAATCGCTCACAATTTTTAGACCCCTTAATGAGAAATGATTACATTTTTTTTAAATTTGTTTTTTCCTTAGGCACACGCTTTTCGCGTTTGTTACCTATTCTTCCCCTCATTGTGACCGTTTCTTTCCTCTACTGTTTTACTCCTTTTTTCTCCATCTTTCTCCCTGTTCCCCCCTCTTGCGGCCACAGCCGACTTTCCCCTCTGTATTATATTCATCATGACATTTCCGTCATGGGTATAGGGAAATTGCGGCAAATCTACTCCAATACAGCCGGTCATCGAGTTCGCCCCCCAGTCGTGGAACTAGTCTTATTTCGCCGCGAAATGCCGAAGAAAATCATTTCACGACGAAATGTACGCGACTGGGATTGGAACCCGGGACCTCCTGGTCCGCTGGTTTAGTGGCGAGCGTGCTGACCACTAGACCATCACGCCGGTCTATGAGAAATTATTACATTTTTTGCAAACTTTCTACTTTTTTTTCAAAATTGCTCACAATTTTCAATCTGATCGTAAATTTAAAAAAATATATATAGACATATAATAGCATTATATCTCCCAACGTACACCCTTGCGGGTTTCTACTTTTACCCTTCTCAATACAATTCACATTCCTCCATATTATGGTTCTAAAGTTCGCATAATTGAATTGCAACGAAAATATGTTTTTTCGTATTGGCGTATTTTTTTTGCACATTCAGGCTGTGAATATCACTGAAACATTTTTGAGGGTTCCTATTAAAAATCTCTAAAAATAAGATTTTGAGTAATAAAAACCAAGAAATAAAAAAATGAAGGAGAATTTTCGTTGCATTTCAACGATGTAAAGGTCAAGGAAATTTAATTTTAACCTTAATTTGCTTTAATTTGATGTTTTTTAAAAATAATCCTCCCATAAACAATAAACTATCCAGTACTATCGTTTCAATCTGATCTAAGTCCATGCCAGAAAATATATAAATATATACATAACTCATTACCTAAATCATAGTTTTTTGAGGAATCAAAACAAACGCAAATGGATTAAATTTGTCCAATCTACACTGAGAACAAAGAATCGTTGAATGTGCAAAATGCATTTTGTTATCTCGAAATTTTGTTGTGTTACCAGTTGCTCCGACATGCTAAATAAGCAGATAGTTTAAATGTATCTTTGGTCACTGCCCAACTATATCGTTTCGTTATGCCAATCAAAAATCAAGTTGAACGTATTTAAAGATTAAAGAAGACAATTTTGTTAAACCAACTGAATTTTGGATGGATGAACGATTTTTTTTTTCAGTGTAGATTAATTCCCTGAATCCTCTTTTCACATATATCTCGTTTCTACGACTTCGACTCTCTGTATGCCGCGTCCTCGACTTGGCAAATGGCTTCGACGTCTATTTCGGTAAACTTAAATTCAAACAGCGCAGTTATGGCACCTTATGTACCACGAGTATGTAAGAGACCGAGAGCTTGAACCGTGCACACGAACATATCGAGACCAATCCAGAATGAGAGACGGGCAAGCCGGCGCAGACCACATGCATCCTTGACACGGTTGCTCCCCATGCTCATTCACGTTTTTCGGCTAACGATTATTATTCTGCTCTGACCGAGAAATAACCACGTACGAGCTGGCCAAATCTCGCGTCAAGATTGGAGCACTAAACACGTCATGCAAAATGGACCTAGGGTTCTTCTTAATCCCGATTACAACCCAGAATGTATAATGATTCGAATTTTTCTTTTTTATTCGTACAATTATTTATTTTTAGCACTTTAAAAAAATACAAAATTAGTTACATGTACTTTAAAAAAATTCAACAATGTTCGTTTTCATGTTACAATAATTCCAAAGATTTTATTTGCACGTCTTAAAATCAATTGGAAATTTTGTGTGCACGTTAAAAAAATCCAGAATGTTTTTTTCATTATCTGCAAAGGGCGCAAATTTGTTGATGCGCGTTTCTTCTCGCAACGCCATTTTCCGAAACGGTCTGCACGATAAAAGATCTTTTCTTGCATGCATTAAATATTACTTAGATTAAAATATATTGTTATTTCGAACGAATAAAATTTGTATTTGAATTGACCACTAGTGATAATGCGCAAAGTTCTTGGTGTGTCGATATTTTTCGCAGATTCAGGTATATACTCAAATAGTAACTCAAAATACTCAATAGAGCTATTTATTTTTATCTAAGCTTATCTAATATTTTTTAAAGTATATAATACCAAATGCCAAAACTATTAGAAGCATATAAATGTTTTATTACTCATCGGTGTTGAATAGATCTTTATTAAAATAAATAAGTATATTTGCAATGAATCTCTGGAATAGTAGACAAAAAATATGGATTTGGCGAAAATTTTAGTTAATTTCAATGAAAAAGGATCAGATGAACGCATTTAGTTGATTTCTATTGATGTTTTTTAGTGTACATTTCGCACCACGTCATATACAATTAACAAAATAAAAATTCTAGCACACATATGATTTACCGTACTGCTTTTTTCCCAAACTTGTCGACACTCTTCTTCTTCGATTTATTTACTCATTTCGAAGTGCTTTTCCGTATTCAGGCCAGCGAAAAATAAGCTCCGTCTAATTTTTGGCAATAGAATTCGAGGTGCAAGAAAACCGGGAGTTTTCGATCTCGCAGCTTGACCTGCATTCCTCTGCTTGCTGCTGTGCGCCTCGTCGATATTTTAACAGTCAAATTAATGTGACTTTGGAGGTAATGCATATGATATTTTTGCTTACGGTAGACGAGAACCCTCGAAGGGAAAAAGCTCGATTTATTCATACGAGCCAACGACCACACTACACCAGAGAACATAAGTGTAAAGTATTCAGGTGCATTGAATATTATACGATGACGTGTGTACTATGACGTCTTCGCGCTTCAATCTCATGGTACACAGGTGGGCCGGCGTTATTTCGGTGCAGACGATGGCAGGTGTATGAAGCTGTATACAGGGTGTTTCAGGTAAAGGGTTACAAAATTATATCTCAGAAAGTACAGATTATAATAAAAACGTTTCCAATAAAAGTTGTTTCGGTTGATGAGAGGAAAAATATACCAATGTCAATTTGACCTTGGGTATAACCGCCAAGGTCATGTGCAGGTCAACTTCGAAATTTTCAATAACAACCCGCATTGTTATTGTATTTTCTTTTAGCTTACCTCGAAGGTTTTCAAAACACAGTGGATAAGTATTTTTCAATCATGAGACTTCAAGTTACAATACCACCGGTATCACTGTAAAAAATATGCGTGTTGTCGGTGTGTTAAAACAACACACAACACGCCTACAACGTGTGTAGAACTTGGTTAATGTGTTGAAACAATGCGTTTTACTTATTTTGCCGTGTTGAAACAACACGCTCTATATGATTCTTGGCATCAACACGATTTTAACGTATTGCCGGAGAACACGCTTGCTGTAACACACATAAAGCGCGTTGAATCAACCCATTTTTTCGGATCAACACACTAGGTGCAGGTACACGCGATGTGAACGACACATTTCATCACAGAAAGCGTCAGAAAACAACTCACTTCCACGCGTGTACCACAAACAACACGCGTCAAGTGAGTTGATATCATAGTATGGCGATTGTTTATAACCTCGCTATATAGACATCATAGACGAACGTGTGAAAGAGATTTTCAAGTGCGAAATGTGTTATTTCCAAACCGAAACACATAAGTTTTTGCTCCACCACATCGTGAAAAATCACAAGAATGACCCTCGGCTGAAAATTACGTGCGCTGAGGACGGGTGCGGTACAGTTTTCAAAAAATGCTAAACTTATAAACGACACGTGGCCCGGAAACATCCCGACAACGAGATTGGAACTGAAACGCCTTTCATTCGACAAAACGAGGACAACGACAAAACGAGGATACGTTTGAAGAAGATGGTGAGTAAATATTAAATTATTACAAGCTTTTATTTACCTTGTAATGCATATAAACTGATAATAGTACTATAGTTGTGTATAAAAAGTAATGTGTAATCAAAGTTTGGGTATTCTCTATGTGACATTTACAAAATGTTGATATTTATAGAGCCAAATATATCATCACGCGAACGTCTGAAATGGTCCAGTGCTCAGTTTTTGCTTCACATCCGGGAAAACTGCAAGGTTAGCCAGACATGCATCGACAGGATCATCGAAGATGTACGCAGCTTGTGGCAGAGTTTTTCAACTATTATAATGGTAACGTTTTAGATTCATTCGCTGTTAATGAAAATGTGAGTCATATACCGCTTAACAAGTCTTTGCGCAGTAATTCCTTGCTTAAATTGATTATACATAATAATTCCTTGCATAGACTGGTTACGCTACAATCATTCTTTGTGTGAACTGGTTACGCTCGGCTTACTTCTTGCGCAGACTGGCTACGCTAGAATAATTTCTAGTGGAGACTGGTTACGCTAGAATAATTTCTAGCGCAGACTGGTTACGCTAGAATAATTTCTAGTGTAGACTGGTTACGCTAGAATAATTTCTAGCGTAGACTGGTTACGCTAGAATAATTTCTAGCATATACTGGTTACGCTACAATAATTTCTAGCGTAGACTGGTTACGCTAGAATAATTTCTAGCGTCAACTGGTTACGCTAGAATAATTTCTAGCGTCCCGTGCGGAAATTGAGTTGGGGCTGTGATCGGGCCCCAATAATATTCCCCTAACTTTATTCGGGCCCTCATCTGGAAACCACATGAGGGCCGTTAGCGGCCGGTCACACTTTGTCAACAAGGGCCATTAACGGCGCAACGACCGGGGCCTTATAAGTTGCCTCAATGGCGCCTCATCAAAACCATTTTAGCGCCCTGAAAATGCCTCAACGGCGCCTCATCGTAACCATTTCAGCGCCATAAAATATCCGTATCAGTGGATATACGTGTATGTTAAATGCGTCAGGGTATATCTGTATTTGTTTTTATGTAATTGTTCACGTGCATAGGTGTGGAAGTGAGTACATGTCTATGTATGGGTGCACGCCTAGAAATGTGATTGCGTATTTGCATGTGAGCCTTTATGACAAACTGCCATGACAAAATTAATATTAAAAATAATCCATTCTAAGGATTATTTTCCGATAGTAGAAAAAAAATATATGGGTCTACTGAATCACTAGAATCTATTTCCATTGAGGGAAAGATCTGGAAAACAAAGACCAATTTATTTACTTATCCTACAGTCAGATAATGTTTATGAATGGGAAATATCAGCGAAGTCTTCAGAAGAAATAATTTCCCCTATGATAAGTATTGAGCGGAAATTAGTTGCTATAAAAATGTCGAGAAAACCGGTTGGGACTGTTCACACTTATGCGTTAGCATTTCTCCATGTATGAGTGAAACCATGAGTAATTGTTTGTATCTATGTAAAAGGTTTCTTTAATTTGATAAATAAATACTGTTTGATGTTTGTCTGCATATTTGTGTTCTTCGTTGATTTTTTATTTGCTAATGCCCTTACGCTTTTTCCCAATTTGCGTTCGATAATATTATTTGATCGATGTATATAATCGATTTGAATAATTGAAATACCATCAACCATGTAGCCTAAGCTATTTATACTGGTTTCTCCCTATAATAGTCAGATCTGGGCCTATTGTGGAGATCCCTACTTGTTTATCCCTATACTGGCCAAGTCTGGGCCTATTTTGGAAATCTCTACAGGTTTATCCCTATAATGGCCAAGTTGGGTCCTTTTGTGGAAATCCCTACAGGTTTATCCCCATAATGGCCAAGTCGGGGCCTATTGTGGAAATCCCTACAAGTTTATCCCGATAATGGCCAAGTCTGGGCCCATTGTGGAAATCCCTACTAGGGAAAGCACTAGGAAAGCCCTGAAAGGCCCTTATTTTTATTAGGGATGCCCTATCAGTTTTCCGCACGGGGTAGACTGGTTACGCTAGAATAATTTCTAGCATAGACTGGTTACGCTAGAATAATTTCTAGCGTAGACTGGTTACGCTAAAATTATAATTTTTTGTGACAAGTAGTGATACTATACATGATAATGAATCCTAAATGCATTTTCGTCTCCAACCAGCTTCCTTCTTCGTGTATTGGATATGGAATTCCCCATCTCTCGTCATTTTTTTTCTCTTTTATTTATAGGAAGAACTCAACGAAAAAGTCGACGCAGAAACGAATCTTCTACACAGGGATGAAGTGGAGCGAGTTTTTCAGAACCGTTTCCTGCGGACAGTATGTTTTCAAGCGTTGATACAAGGTTCAAGCTCGACAAATACCTTGTCAACTCTATGAACATGATTGTTCCAAAAAGTATTATTCGGCTATTGAAACTAGGAAAGATAGTGTATCCCAAAGTATGCTCTCGTTGGGCTTTTACAGGGTTTCTTAAAATTCCGGTATAACTTATAACTAGTGACGAACAATGTTTTCCGCACAAAACCGGATCTGTCTCGTTGCGTTTCTTCCGCAGCCGTCCAACAATTCCCTATTGGCCATTCGTAATTTTTTCGAAGTGTTTTATGTACGTGCACAGATTATTCCAGGGCTGCCCTGACTGTAGTAGGACTTCTAACTCTGTTTTTGGCTATTGAAAGTATTTTAGTTTTAAATTCATCACGTCTACTTGTATATTAACAATGTAAAATGAAAATAGATGTAATTGGATGTATGTATTTTTTATTCGGCCATCGGAGATATTATAGTTTTAATTTTAGCATAAAAAATATATTTTTTTATGCTAAATTTACTTTTATGCGTAATTTATAATACGAAACATATATTCGTATGTTTGTAATGTAAATTAAAAATATATAATTTTATTTAAAAAATTGGTTTTTGTATTACTCAATAATGTATATCGTATAATTTCATCCACACATACCTGTGTAGTGTGTGTGTGTGTGTGTGTGTGTGTGGGTCTGTGTGTGTGTACATCTATATGCACACACAAACACACACGCACATATATATACATATATATATATCAAAGTTTTATCGTTAATACTTGGCCTCGACCTCACCCAACCTAGCTACTTCTACCCCTCGTGTACATGCGCTAACCATTGTGCTAGTTACTACGTGCCTTATTGTAAAAAAAATAGATCGTATTGTTACATCGAACGAGGTGAGTCATGGAGATATTTCACATTTCATGTATATATATATATATATATATATATATATATATATATATGTGTATATATATATATATATATATATATATATATATATATATATATATATATATATATATATATACATATATATATTCATAATATATATAAATGTGAAATAGCTTCATTACTCCTGTCGTCCGATGTAACCATACTGTTCCTTTTCTTTACGAGGAAACCACAAGTAGCCGATAGCACAATGGTTAGCGTACGTACATAAGGTGTAGAAGTAGCTACGTTAGGTAGATTAGGTAGGTTCGATACCCAGGTAGTGACTATAAAATTTATTCGCAGGAATTTGTTTCAGGAGAGCTGGAAACCATCAAATATGGTAGTGCACCATCGGAATGTACCACCAGTAATGGGAAACGTTATTTTTTTTGCATTTTACGACGTATAGACGTACGTGACGTCATTATATTATTGCCAAGCGACCATAAATACACCAAAAAAGTGTGTTGTACAAATGAAAACGCGTGGAAGCGTGTAGAAAGTTGCAGAAAGGTAAAACCGATAATGTACGAAAAAACACGCTTGAAGTGTGTTGATTTGGGCAACAACACATCTTCAAACACGTCGAATTTGGCGACAAGCGTTTACTCGCGAAAAGTGTGTCGAACCAACACGCGTTAGGTGTGTCGTCATATCACTAACACACGAGTTACCGTGTCGAAAAGAGCGACAAGATTACACACGGGAAACGTGTTGAAACAACGCACTTGGTTTTTACAGTGATCAGGGTGACCACGGTACGCCTTGGACAATGTTGATACCGTCGGTATTGTAATTTTTATAGAAAATGAAAAATGCGGGTTTTTATTAAACATGTCCAAGTTGACCTTTCACATGACCTTGGCGGTCATGTGATACCCAAGGTCAAATTGGCATTGCTATATTTTTTCTCTCTTGAAACGGAACCGCTGTTACTTCATCTTTAAGAAATATATAATCCGCACTTTCTGAGATATGAGCTTGTAACACTTCATCTGAGAGGTCCTGTATTTATATATATACTTCCGCAATAGCGTAAACATTTCCCAGTTTCCATAAACGTTTCCAAGTCACTGGAAGACTGTTGTCGCCCCACTTTACGATCTTTAAGGATTTTAGGCATACTCCTTCAAGTTCCACCAAGAATAGTCACCGCGGATATATCAAGGAATCTACGGCGACAATCATACGTGTCTTATGTTGACCATGATGAATAAATTGCTAAGATAGCTAGTAATGGAGAAATCGGGCAACAATAAAAAAGAATCGTGAAACCGATTATTCGATGGTCTTGCTGTTTGGCATCGTTGGAACGTCAAGAAAATTCTTATACATAAAAAAAATCCATCGGTTGATATAGGTATTTTTGCTGAGTTAGGTTGTCGGTCTTAGCAAAAATCTTAGAAAACGTTAATGTGATTTTCGAAGCCTGATGGTGTAAAAAAATTGGATTATATGTCAATAATTCGAAAGAAATTATCTTTCGATGCATTCCAACGATGCAAATTGCTGCTTCATAGTATTTGAGTTCTTAATTAAATACGTAAATACAATAATGAATGAATTTATAATTCAGTAATGACAATAGCCTTAATTACACTTATATATATTATATTAATATATTATTATATTATATATAATACAATATATTAATAATCCAATTAAACAATGCTTAAGGTCTCTAGAGTGACCTGACCCCTTAAACGATTCAATAATGAATCCGATTTAATTCAATAATGATTCAATCCTTAATTCCATTATTAAATAAATAATTCGATGGCTAATCTGATTAAGTCCAATTAAATTGAGTAGTCATAAAAAATCCTGACAAGGAAGGGCGGCAGAGAAAGGTGGGCGGGGGGGCTGTTACGTCGAGTTAAAATGTGTTGGGTCCTCGAAATCAATCCTTGATAGAAAAAACGGTTACCCTTTACGAAAAGAATGCCAAGAAGAAATGTATTATTATTATTTATTTATTTTACTATAAAAAATATGACGCGTAACTAAAAAACATATACCTAGGGGAAGGGGGCCCAAAGCGAGCTCCTAGCCTAAAGCGGGCATCCTACATAGGACTAGCGTTTTAAAACTTACCGCGGTTTCGCGACGCTGCGCCGGGACGTTGCCTCCGTCCCGCCCGACCTGCCGCAGTCGTGAAGCTCAACTGCAGCCAACCGCGCGGCTCGTGTGACAAAAAACAAAATTCCATAGGTTTCGAAAAAAAGCCAAGTATGTACATCGTGTTTTGTTTATTTGTGAGTACAATAGGTCAATACTAATAGATCAATAGATGTGACTATTGTTTTTATGCCTATTTCACTTTGTTTTATTAATATTTGCTTGAATGTATTCCAATCATTCTTTGGTCAGGTTTGATGAAAACGTCAAGGGGCGCAAAAGGACAAAGTGGGCAGGGCAAAGCGAGCACGTGCCCGCTATGCCCAAGTATAAAAGATAGCTATGGCAAATGAAGTTCATACTTCATTTAAATAATTTTCCCATTTTTTATCTTTATTGTAGGAAATCGAGCACGTGCCCGCTATGCTTCAATGACCGATGACAATGCGAAATTAAGATGATAATAGAGGCCAGAAGATGACTAGGAGACTTCGTTTTAATAATTTTCCCATTTATTTATCTATGTCGGAACTCACCAAAACGCTATTATTTCTTATAACTATGTTTTTTTTACGTGTTTGAAAGTGGTATAGTTTTCTTCTTACAACGATATCCACGATTATTTTCAGATAGTAAATAAATATAAAAGAAAGACACAACAAGCTTCTTTGGATGAGAGCCTTAAGAAGGATTTGAACACTAAGAAAAAGCCAAGGAGGTAAAAAAAGAAACAAACGACAGACAAGGAAAATGACGTGTGCATTATATGCAGCAAACCATATATAGATCCTCCCACCGAAGACTGGACTCAATGCAATGCGACTGTCAAATGTGGGCTCATGATGCAAGCACTGCTTACCCTGGTGTTGGCTCATTTTACTGCGATGATTGCCAAAAAAATAATGTTTACTGACTGTTAAGAAGACACGTTAAGTTTTTGTTCTTTTATGATAATAATGAAGAATTGTCTGCAATCAAATATGTGGGTACATTCATAGTTTTTTTACCCCCTATGATACCCTATTTTATTCTTATTTATGCCTAATCTCAGGAAAAAATACAGGGCGCTCGCATTACCCTCTACGTGCCCGCTTTGCCCAGAAGCCGTCTCTGCTTTAGGCACCCCCCTGGGCAAAGCGGGCATTTCTTAAAGTTTAAAAATTTGTGTCATTATTTGTATTTTGAAGATTTACTGGAAAAGTGTGAATGTATTATTGAACTATGGTAAATTTAGCACCCGAAAGCAAAACAATTGTTTGCATATGATATTTCATAACTGCTTTGTTTATTTCTCTTAGAGTGCCCACGTTGGGTCCCCTCCTCCCGTATCCATTGAATTAAACATGACGTTAGCATTTACGAGGGCACGATTTACCTAAACGTTCAGTAGGCGGTTGAAACGCTTGACTTGTCAACCTGGAACACGTTCGTGTACACACCCACAACTTCTCGACGCGTTCGCCGTGAAAATGATTCTTAAATCCTCGCCTCGTCCTCGTCCGCAGTTGTCGATCGCAGGTTCAAGGATGCGCCGTGCAGAGTGAGAAAAAAAATACAAAGAGCACGAAGCCTCGACAGAAGAAGTGACCAAGCGTCGTTGAACGTCGCGACAATTCTTTCAAGCACAAACAAGGTACACCGTTCAACCTCTGGCAAAGCCTCTTTATTTGTTGTATTTCTCTTATTATTATTATTATTATTATTTCTCTTATTATTAGAGGAAGTATTGTTGTCGATTTGGGGGCCTGACATGTTTAAACCTTTAGTTGTGGCCAGGGGCATAGGCTTGAAATTTCGAAAATACGATTTCTTTATTGCTTTATTTCATAGCCTACGGTGTTAACATTAATTTGCAACAAAGATTTTGTAAAAATTCGAAAATTTGACCGAGCTATGACGATTTTTATGATTTGCGCCTTTTTCTATTGCGTTTTTTTAAAACGGTTCTATGAAACGTTGTAAGTCGTATCTCAAAATCTATTCATTCGATTTATTTCAAATTTGAACAAAGCAACGTTTATAACGTTTTTATCGCCCAACAGAATGATTTTTAAAATATATCTATGCATTTGTTAATAACGAATGATCGATCTTGTTTTTTTTGCTCCAAAATCGAACTTTTTTTACATCTTGCCATTTTCGTAATTTTCAAAATTTCAAAAAGGTATTCATCCATAAGAAAGTTTTATTATTCTACTAGCAGTACATTTTTTTATAGTTCATTTCAGATGACCTTAGTTGCTAGAGGCACCTACACTGATTGGCCATGCAGCAACGGCGGCACTTTGTTTAAATAATAATATATACATCGTTTATCAATATTTTTTTAATAAAAAACTCAAATTTGGCAAGACTATGGATCAATTTCGTGTAAAATCCCGACCTCGTTATCCCAATACTCTCATCAGAAAATAATATTGAAAATCGATCTGTTATCTGGACCCCCAGCTTTATTTTTGGGATCGGGATTTGGACTATGGTACTTTGAGGATGTGAAATTTAATTGATTTTTTAACAATGAATTATTCGTGTTCAAAAAATCAGAAAAATTAAAAAAAATGCTCGTAATGTTATAGCTATAATTATGCACCAGTTCAATAAATTGTGGGAACTTTCAATTTTTTTATTTCCCATTTCTTGATAATTTGTACGTTATGATCACTTATATTTGAAATTGTTTTCGAAGTAGGCTTATTAAGGCAAATGTTAAGTAGAAACATTAGAAATTGAAATCAAAACATCACCGTATCATTTCGGCGTAGCAGTATATACATATTCTATGTGAATATAAAAAAAAGCTAATTTCTATTAAAAGTGTTCCGAATTAATTCCACCAGTGTGGTCTATTAAACGTATAGCTAAATGAAACGACAGTTAAGCTTACATGAAAATGTAGTTGAATTATAGGTATTGCCTCCCAACTCAAATTTTGTAATTCCGAAAAATAACCCACCCCATTTTCTAACTCAAAGCGTTATTTTTTGTGGCAAATTTCGCACCATAAGATCGAATAAAAAATGTTTTAAACAAAAACATTTAAAAATGGTCCGATAGCCTACTATATAGAATATCTTATAAACTACCCCGCTTTCAACTCTTCCTATCACAACGTTCCTCATTCCCTCAGTTCTCTTCCGCTACATCGAAAACCACGAGCCAGATGGATCCCCATGCAATCCCGTAATAAAAGGTAGTGCGAGCGGTGGATAAAATCGGCTTGAATAACCCATCGCTGTATTGCGGGGGCGTGTGCACGTTCCAGTCATTTCAACCCGACACACACACACACACACACACACACACACAGATGCAGGCAAACGAACGCTCGTACAATTAAGGCGTTAGGCCACTGTAGAGGCCGAAAAAATAGGCTTTTAAGGGATTTTTTTTTTCACAAAGACTACAAAATAAATCGAGATTACAAAAAAGGGTGTTTATCATACATATCAGTGACTGTATACAATAATTTTTTTTTGCAGCGATTAGTTTCAAAATGGCGGCTGTGCAGCGTTCATCTCAAAACTGTATTTTTTAAGTTGGCCGGAAACGTAACTCAGACAATTTTCAACCGATTCACTTGAAATGTTGAATATATCTTGAAAAATACATGGTCTATGGAAGTACGTAGGTCTTTTGTTTTATATGGCATAGTTCATTCGTTATTAATGATTTTTTAGGCAAATTTTTGGAAAGAGAAATATTTGCGTAAAAAATCGTCAGATAATTGTTAATAACAAACGAACAATGCAATATAAAAAAAAATCCTACGTACTTCCATAGACAATATATTTTTCAAGATGTATTCAACATTTCAAGTGAATCGGTTGAAAATTGTCTGAGTTATGTTTCCGGCTAACTTGAAAAATGCAGTTTTGAGATAAACGCTGCACAGCCGCCATTTTGAAATTAATCTCTTCAAAACAATGATTGTATACAGTCACTGATAGATATGATAAACGCCCTTTTTTGTAATGTCGATTTAATTTGTAGTTTTTCTGAGAAAAGAATCCCCAGAATACCAATTTTTTTGGCCTCTAGCCCAGGTAGGGAATCAAAAGGCTGACGATGGAAACAAACTTGTGCGAGCCTTGTTTCACCGAGTCTGAGTGAGACAGACCTGGGCCAGGTTTCATTGCATCGTTTGGAGCAGCCTGGAACCAAGACTGGCTGCTTAGCCTAAACTCAGGGTTATTTCAAGCTTTATTCAGCCAGTGAATTTTAAGGCTAAAAAATCAAGGCTGGATGCAGGCTTGTTTCAGGTTGTGATAAAATACATTTTAAATAATATTTTTTCTGTACTTTTATGAAAAAAAATCGTAATAAATTTGTCGGGTGCGAAGGCACGAAAAACGAAAGCGAAAGAGGCAGCTCAGAAAATTTAAACATATTCTCTCATCGATATTTAAGAGGTACACAAAAAAGTTTTTTTCTCGTCACACACAGATTTCGTATATACTCACTCTCTGGAGTTTGCGTACACTCTGTGTATTACGTGTCCCATAAATAATAAATAAAATAAAGTATTGTGTTTAAAATATTTTTTATATATATTTTATAACAAATAATATAATGAATAATAAATATATATAATAAATAAAATGAATTCTTCACAAATTTATCAAATTTACCCCAATGTAGAATATAGAAAACTAAAAACAGGCCTCATATAGCCTCTAGAAGAGTTTGGGATAAGCCTGGTCATAAATGCTCGTGAAGACTTCATTAAGGCTCGTTTTCAGCCTTGTTGTTTCGACGTTTCAGTCTTAGTACATGCTTTTCTACCAGCCTTTGGTCAAGTTTGTGTGCAAGAGCCTGAAACCGCGTTATCATTCAGAGGTTCAGCGAGGCCTGAAACCGCGTTATCATTCAGAGGTTCAGCGAGGCCTGAAATCAGGCTGATGCTCAGCCTGAATTAAAAAATGTGAGCCTTGTTTCAGAGCTTGGCGAGCCCTTTTTTCATCGTCAATTCCTACCTGGGAGAGTGGCCTAACCCCTCAAGCAATTTGCAAATAGAGCCAAAGAGGAAAGGCGCAACCGAAACGTTTAGCCCAAATCCGCTTTTTAATTGCGAGTTTCGGGCCATCTTTCGCCGTGAAACGCCGAGTGAAAAAATAAACTCTTGCTTGGTCCTCTCTCAATGGTAACCCCCATTTTAAATGTTTCTTTCCCCCATCACTTTGGCTCTTATGTCGAAACATTGTGTTGTAACCAAGAAAGTGCTTTTTTTAAACTTATCTTTTGTAAATACTACGTGATACCTCTGATATCTATGAGAAAAAAACATTCAGTGATTTTTATTTGAATTAAGGCGAAGTCGAAGATGTACCGCGTGACACATGAGCGCGAGAGAGATAGCTGAAATGTTCGAACGGAGATGTTTCAAACATGAGTAATATTTAGGGCAAAAGAAAATCATCAAGCCCTCTGTCGCGGAATTCTCTAGGGCCTGATGCTTTGTTTTTGCTAATGAAACTTAACCATCTATGAGAATTCTCGATTCGAAAATTTGTTAGGTTACGTTAACATGCGTGTGATACCTAGCCGTAAACCATGTATCACACGCTCCGACCGCTTCAATAGGTATATCGAACGGCAATTTCGACCAAAGAATACCATCAATTGAGAAAAAAAACTACATATTGCAGCTACCACAGGATGAATTGTGAATTACTACTGACGCGCCGAATTCATGCACATTTTAAAACCGATAGGCTCTCAACAGTAAAAGAACACAAACTTTGCGTGTTGCTTCAACGGATTTTATGAAAAAATGACAGAGAAATTGGAATTTATAATTTTTCACATAAAATTAGCAGAATTGTATCAAAGAACCTCAAAACATTATCGATAATCCTAAAAATCCAGTGCATCAGTTTTCCCACTGCCGGCGATCCCGTATGGTTCGCCATGCGAGTGTGTGTGTGCGTGCACGTACACACACACGCGGATGCGCGCGCGCGCAGAAATTGCCGCCTATTCCCTTGTAGAAATTTGAGTCGGGAAAAAGTACTGCCCCTGATCTGCCTTACCTTGATAAAATCAGGCCATGGTAATTTTTTGATCGGGCTATCAACTATCGAGATACGGCGATTTTCAAGTTTTTAACTCCTATTTCTTAAGGTTGAGGCGAGTTGAGGAGCAACATTTTATTGGGGTTACTTTCAGTAGGCAACCGTCTACCTTCAGTCAAAAATTCATATTCTACGCTAAAAACTGCTGGGTTTTCGTCTCTTTTACTGCACTAAAGAAGTATCCGCGCACGCGGTTCCCCAGGTAGGAATTGACGATGAAAAAAGGGCTCACCAAGCTCTGAAACAAGGCTCACATTTTTTAATTCAGGCTGAGCACCAGCCTGATTTCAGGCCTAGCTGGACCCCTGAATGATAACGCGGTTTCAGGCTGTTGCACACAGGCTTGACCAAAGGCTGGTAGAAAAGCCTGTACTAAGCCTGAAACGACGAAACAACAAGGTTCAAAACGAGCCTTAATGAAGCCTTCACGAGCATTTATGACCAAGCTTATCCCAAACTCTTCTCGAGGCTATATGAGGCCTGTTTTTAGTTTTCTATATTCTACATTGGGGTAAATTTAATAAATTTTCAAAGAATTCATTTTATTTATTATATATATTTATGATTCATTATATTATTTGTTATAAAATATATATATAATATTTTAAACACAAAACTTTATTTTATTTATCGTTTATGGGACACGTAATACACAGAGTGTACGCAAATCCCAGAGAGTGAGTATATACGAAATGTGTATCTGATGAGAAAAAAAACTTTTTTGTGTACCTCATAAATATCGATAAGAGAATATGTTTAGATGTTCTGAGCTGCCTCTTTCGCTTTCGTTTCTCGTGCCTTCGCACCCGACAAATTTATTGCTAATTTTTTTTTCATAAAAGTACAGAAAAAATATTATTTAAAATTTATTTTATTTTATCACAACCTGAAACAAGCCTGCATCCAGCCTTGATTTTTTAACCTTAAAATTCACTGCCTGAATAAAGCTTGAAATAACCCTGAGTTTAGGCTACGCAGCCAGTCTTGGTTCCAGGCTGCTCCAAACGATGCAATGAAACCTGGCCCAGGTCTGTCTCACTCAGGCTCGGTGAAACAAGGCTCGCACAACTTTGTTTCCATCGTCAGCCTTTTGATTCCCTACCTGGGTCGGTCGTAGCAAAAACACACTATATATATGTGTGTAACGAACGATACACACATGCGCTCGTTCTGCAGAAGAGCTGTGAAACATTGTTGCATTGAACATCGTATGGACAAATGGGCTCGAATCGATTTCATTTCTCTGCGACGGTCATCGGAGGAATTCTAATAACGGTCGTACTTTCTAGGAAACGGGGTTGCTAGGGACTCGTCCTGGGGATGGCGCGTGATATTGTACCATCCTTGTTTAAATGATTTCATCAAATAAGCTCAAGCCGATTTATATCTTGATGCAGCTTATCGTCGATGCATTCGATTTCGACCAACTTCTCGAGCGAATAAAATTGCCCGAGACTCATTCGTCGAAAAAGTCGTAAAAT
Organism: Ophion ellenae; assembly: GCA_963210295.1. Lineage (NCBI taxonomy): Eukaryota > Metazoa > Arthropoda > Insecta > Hymenoptera > Ichneumonidae > Ophion > Ophion ellenae. Next base: position 17,435,867 of record OY723385.1, on the reverse strand, counting down.
TTTACAACTAATGCCTATGGTTTAAACGAATACGTTCAGCATTTTTTCTCTCCTCCGGGATTTAACTTCGGCAGTTTTTCCGCGGATCGAATTCTTTAGCAACGGAGAGCGCTAGCGTCTCGCTCTATAGAAGAGCCGTGGAATTTTGCCAGCATGAATTCTTTGAACAAAAGGGCTCGATTTGATTTCATTTTTTTACGACGGTCATCGGAAGAACTTTGAAAACGGGAACTTTCTAGCAACCGGGTTGCGGGAAACTCGTCTTCCGAAAGGGCTGTGGAATTTTACTATCCTCCTTTAATCGAATTAAACAAAGAAGCTCGAACGCTATTTATATTCTTGATGCGCTTATCGTCGATGAATTCGATTTCGGCCAAATTCTCAAGCAAACGGGATCGCCCGAGACTCATTCTGCGAAAGGGTAGTTAAGTTTTACAAGCAATGCCTATTGTTTCACCAAATACGTTCAACATTCTTCCTCTCGGCCGGGGTTTATCTTCGGCAGGTTTTCCGGGGCTAGAATTTTCTAGCAATGGAGATCGCTAGACTCTCTTTGCGAGAGGGTAGTAAAATTTTGCAACTAATGCCTATGGTTAAAATAACAAATAGGTTCAGCATTTTCGTCTCAGCCCGGATTTATCATCGGCAGGTTTTCTGCGGATCGAATTCTCTAGCAATGGAGATGGTTAGTCGGGAACAGAAACAAATGTGGACAGATAACCCGATATTCGAAAGGCAGACGGTAGGCAAGATAACCTGAAAGAGTAGAGCACACGATCACGAATCCAATTTTTTTGTATTATTACTGCTTCAGCAAGCAAAATATTTAAAAACGCAGATTGTTAATCTGTTTTTTTTTAACAATCAGAATCAGTGCTGAAGATACTTCCTCGAATTTTTCTACCTACAAGAAATATTCGCACTATCGCTGTGTTAAACATTTAAAAAACCCATCCGCAGGTCATTGATTTAATTTCGTTAGCGATAGTATTTCGCTCAACGCTGTATTTAATTGCCTGAATTCCTTCGCCGACAATTAACATTCACACCGCTACTATGTTAAGATCTGTTGTACAGGAAATATTCATGCGCGACACTATGCATGAAATCTTTTAACGGAAAGAATAGAGTAGACGATCACAAATTTGAATTTTTTGTATTATTACTACTTCGGCATGCAACACATTTCAAAACCCATTCACAGGTTACTGATAATTTTTTTCTCAACAATCAGAGTCAGCGCTGCAGATACTTCCTCAAATTCGGTCACCGACAAAAAATATTCGCACTATCCTTGTGATGAACATTTGAAAAATCCATTTGCAACTTATTCGTTTCATTTCGTCAGCGATCACAGTCAACACTAGATTCAATTCAACAATACAACCGTATTGAAGAACTGTTGTACAGGAAATACTCATCCGTGGCACTATGAATAAAATCTTGGCACGGAAAGAGTCGACCAAACGATCATGAATCTAATTTTTTTGTATTACCACCCTGGCATGAAAAACATTAAAAAACTTATTTTCAGGTTACAGATAACTTTCTCTTAGCGATCAGAGTAAGTGCTGCAAATATTTACTCACATTCCTTCGACGCCAATAAATATTCACATTATCACTGTGTTGAACATTTGGAAAACCTATTCGCAGGTTATTCTTTCCATTTCCTCAGCGACGACAGTTGATGCTGGATTTAATTCCCTGAATTCCTTCTTGGACATGTAGCATTCACACCGTTATTATGTTAAGAACTCTTGTACAGGAAATATGCATACGCGATATTATGCATAATATTTCGGAACAGAACAAATGGAGTACATGATCACAAGTCCTAATTTGATGTATTATTACTACCTGGGCACGCAAAACATTTAAAAACCCATTGGCAGGTTCCTGGTCATTTTTTTTTTATAATCAGAGTGAGCGCTGCAGATACTTCCTCGAATTCTGTCACTGACAAAAACTATTCACACTATTTCTGTAATGAACCCATTTGCCGGTTTTGGTTTGATATAGTCAGCGATGGCAGTCAACACTGGATTTAATTCCCTGAATTCCTTTTTCGACAAGTCACATTCACAATGCTACTCTGTTCAAGAACTGTTGTGCGGGAAACAATCATCCGTGACACTATGCATGACATTTTGGCACGAAAACAGTCGAGCAGACGATCATGAATCTGATTTTTTTCTATTACTACTCTGGCATGTAAAACATTTGAACACTTATTTGCAGGTTACTGATCTGTTTCCCTCAGCGATCAGAATTAGCGCTCAAAATGCTTCCTTGAATTCTTTCACTGACAAGAAATATTCATACTATCCACTGGTCAAATGTACTCCACTGGTGCAACCCTGCGATGTATATTTTTATCGTCAAGTTAAAAACTTTATTAAAAAAATACAAAATTGCTCTCATCTCATCGAGCAAGAAAAAGAAATAACTTCCCGAGAAGACTGCATAAAAATACATTCGATTGTTCGTCATCAATTATCCGCGCCAATATTCGGTAACATGTTACGTTACGCGTGGTTCGCTTCTTAACGTTGCGATGAGAGAGAATGCTGCATGAATGTCAATCAAGTGTATTTTTCTATGGAGACGTTGAAACAACGATGTGGTTGTAAAAACGCGGCGTTTATAACATGTGCTAGGTGCAGAAATAATTATTGTTTTCCCTGTTTCTACGATAAATATCATCCCGACAAATGTAAATCATCGAATGTCAACGAATAAAGTTTTGAATTTTCATGCACAAAGTCTTTTCGTATGCGCTTTAATTACAATCCCTTGTTGAAAAGTCCGAAATCCCAATTTTTTACCTTTTCTATGTCTTTTGCGTATAAATAAGTAAAATAAATTATTCACCTCTTTGCTTAATTGGAAAATGAATAATATAAAAATTGAGAAAAAGAAAAAAAAGTCTCCACACGGGGAGTCGTACCCACGACCATCGAATTACTAGTCCGAGCTCTTACCGCTACGCCAACCGCTGATTGGCAAACATGCTAACGTAAATGGCTTATACGGTGCGAGAGCCGCGTCAACATTTTTATTTTCTAAACGCTTGGCCATCTGGAGTTCCCACTTTGGGTACTTTCATTTCTAGCCAAGTCCTGCATGTTCTATAAATTTGAGCGAAATCGGTTATGGCGCGTAGGGAATGCCCCCTTGTCAGCGATACGTTCCATATCTTACGGCTCAGAGATACGTTCCATATCTTACAGATCTTTATATCAATCGACTCAGAATTTCACCCCCAGCCCCCCATTTCAGGAAACGCATTCGGTTCAGGGACACCCTGTATACGGGTGTTTCTACTTATTGGCAAGTGGCCCATACAAAGCGGTCCTATGCAAGTTTTTTACTTAAAAACAAAAAAAAACAGAGTCTGTACAACGGAAGGCAGTAATAAATCTTCAAAAAGCTGACACATTGTCTCCTTATTTTGCAACTTCTGGATGATTTTGTGAAAATTCGTAACGGGGTCTGTAATATCTTCCAGGGGACTGTTTAAGTTTAAAGAATGTATTTTATTAATCGAATTTGCCCAATCAAAAGTCGTCACTTTTTTGTTAAAACTGTATCACAGCTTATGAATCATAATCAATGATAAATCAAATGAGACACAAATGCTGAATTATTAATTTTTTTATCGGTCGCACATATCTTGACCTAATCTTCTTAAGAGCTTACAGCACTGTAAACGTCTAAATTAAAATGATTATTCGCGATTTTGTTTGGGTGGAAGGACGAGTAAGACGATAATAATATTCAAGGATGCTTTAGTTATATCTTCAAGTGAACAAAAAAACATTGTATTAAAAAATTATACTAAATGGTGACGCTGGAGCCATTCTCGCGAGGCATGTTTAATTTGAGACGCTATGCGGCACGCAGTATAGCTGACGCAAATTTGAATTTGTAAATTAAATTAAAATTCTATTAATTCAAATGAGTATAGCTAGAGAAAGACGTAGGGGATTTTGAAAATGTAAATTTTTGTGTAATTGGCAAGCATTTATAGTAAATACTAAATTTTCGTAAAAAAAAAGGACACACATTTGTTAATACCTAATGTTATAATTAACTCATGGAAAATGTCGTACGCATTTCTCTTCGGAATGTTATTTGTAAGATATGCTCATAATTTGGAGTGAAAGGAATGAAAATTGTTGGAGCTATGCTGCGTGCCCTTTTGAACTATTGTGCTCCGAGAAAAACGGTCGATGTCTCACATACGGGCCAATCAATACCACCGCAGATTCACACGGGCCTGCGGACCTTTGCTTTACAGGTACCAAACTTTCCACCCTTATTCTAGATGTTTCAAAGCATCGCTTAAGCTGATTTTTGAAAAATCAATTTTTCGAAAATTCTACATTGGTGTTACCCCTCAAGTGCTTCCAGTACAACTGGAATCAAATTGATTAAACTCAACTTTTTTACTTTAAGAGCGTGTTTATTATTACACCGATCACTCTAAAAAATAACAGGTCATAATCTTCATAAAGAAACGTCATCTGCTTCGGACAAAACAAACATTATCTTACACTATTAAACATTACAATCAACGTCTTGTTACTAATACTTTTAGTAGTAAGTAATTCAATAATTATCATTATAGTTTACAACATAATCGGTCCTATCGTTGTTTTTTAGAAACAATTAGATCTCCATAATTTATTTCTGTTAGAGAGGTACAGGTAACTTACAGTAATGAAATATTCTTTTCCCTTTTAGGGTCAGATACGAAATTGGTAATTTTTTGCATTATTTGGTCGAAAGATATATCAGAAACATCAGTTTCATCAACTCTGAACGTGTGACACACATTTTCAGAAAAGTTACAGTCAATTCGCCATGCTCATTGCTTGTCTGATTAATTACACCGATATACCCACATTCCTTATTTTATACAGAAAACTTAACTAACACGTAGTCTCCGATGTTATATTGGCTGATTGAAATTGAACTTGGTTGATAAACATTCTCAAATTCCGCTTCGGACGCAATATCAAACGAAACTTCCGTCTCTACAGCCTGTACTTTAGAGTCCCAAATAACATTATCCTGCGTGTTAAAATTGGGCCTGGATTCGTTTTCACATTTGGAGTCGGTGTAAATATCATCGACGTTAAGTTGTGCCTTGCCTTCGTACTCCACTGTTCCGAAATTAAAATGCTGGCATTCGTCATCGCAAAAGTCATCATTACCTAAAAGAAACAGCATACTGTAATTCCCCGAAGTGAGAAGATAACTGATATCTGATAATGCTAGAAAGTAACACAGTCCCCTGGAGCATAAAACAGTCTCGTGTGTCATAAAATGACAGGGGACTGTGCCCAGGGGACAGTTATTCTTGGCAAAAAGTGTCTAGAGCTAAATCATTTGAAATCTTTCTATAATTGAGAGTCACACGTACTCACTTATTAACTAAATAACAAATGTGTGAAATGATTTTAATTTAATCATATAAAATAAGGGAAAAACTACTTACCAGAGGAGCGTTCAATCGAGCGGCTCTGTCACGTCGTCCAGTCACAAACTCAGCACTCACACGGAATAATATGGCGTTAGCAAGCTTAGCTCGCCATCTGGACGAACTTTACACCGTTTGCGGTTCGTTTATCGCAATGAATGATTTCTACTAAACGAAATACGAATTGGGTGCGATTTTGAAGTTAAACCGGGGGACTGTTTTGAAATTGGTTGGACCAAATTTGAGTGATAGTTTTTCATATCGAAAAAGTATTTAAAATTATGGTCGTATTTTATAAACACATGTCCCCTATTAGACCTATATAATTCTAGTTAAACCTATACAAGTTAGAATTAGGCAATGTTAATAATAAAAGTAAATATTACCCGTGAACCTCGTCATTCTGAAAATGGGACACGATAGGGGACTGCGTTTTAGGATATTTGAAAGACGCTTAAATGAATATTAAGATATTACGTCATTACGTGTGTTATGGCGCATCGAGAATAGGTAACGAATTATCGTTTCGGATAGACAACTCAGTAATAATAATTTTAAATACATAAAATTGACCTGGGACATCAATTTTCCATTTAGAAGAGAAACACCCGTACAGTAGAGCGTCAATAATTCACACGTCAAAAACCCGGACCATCATTAATGCGGATTCGATTTTGCCGAACAATCAGTCAAACAAACAAGTTGTTGCCGAACAATTTCATTTCAAGTCAACATTTTAAATGAAAACAAAGTGGCGGATTTGACATGAACCACTTTTATAGATAAAGTACAAAACAGATACATATGTTGTATAAAACGAATAAAACATACAATCGGTTGATTTAAAGTTCACGCATCGTCATCCGAAGAATAATTTGATTCACAATCAGTTGATTCAACTTTTAAATCGCTGGAGCTTCCGGTACTTGCTGGTATACGTGGCGCAACTAACAATAGAACTGCTTCTGGGAGCAACGACTTTAAGTTTTTTCGAGGCAATTCGCGCCAACTTGAAATAAATGGATCGGATATTAATAATAAGCGTGAAATAAGCGTCTTCCATCGTTTTGGCTCGGGAACACTTTTTCGCAAAATCTTCACGAAACTTTTTAATGTATTTATTAGTAGACTCTTGAGCGTCTTCAGACATATGTCCTATCGGCAATACCGATGACTTTATCACTTCTGCGCCATGAATCAATATCTTATGTACCGAAGGTGGCATGTAGAACCACAGATATAACCGCACAAAGTAGCGAGCTGTCTGTAAGGCATAATATTGAAATATTATGAAATCGATTTCATGGCCACTCGAAATTGTCAGCAATATGACATGAAAACGCTTAATCAAGTCCTCATCAACCCCTGTAACAGCAGCAAAAAAGCTTGAGTTTTCGAAAAATCGTTGAGCGGTATTCCCATCACTGGAGCTACCGAAACCAGGCTTTGGTTGATCGACTATTACACTGTAAAAACAAATGCGTTGTTTCAAGACGTTTCACGTGTGTAATAGTGTCGCCGTTTTCAACACGGCAACTCATGTGTTGATGTCGAACGACACATTTTACGCGTGTTCTGTCAATACGCTTCAAGCGTGTTTTAGCAAGTTCAAAGCGTGTTGTTTCGATACACTTTAGGCGTGTAAACGCTTGTCGCCAATTTCAACATGTTTAAAATGTATTAATGGCTAAATCAACACACTTTTTGATGTGTACTTGTGGACGCTTGGGCATAACGTACAAGACGTCACGTAGGCATACGTTTAAAAATAAATAAAAAAGGTTTCTCCGTTACTGGTAGTTTATTCCAATGGTTTACTACCATACTTGATGAGTTCCAGTCATCCTGAAATCAATACCTGCGAATAAATTTTATTGTCCATACCCGGTTTCGAACCTACCTAACCTAGTTACTTCTATACCTAATACGTACGCTAACCATTGTGCTATCGGCTATACTTGCGGTTTTTCATCAAGAAACGGAATACATGGTTACATTGAACGAGAAGAGTAATGAAGACATTTCACATTTTATGTGTATGTGTCTACACCCAACACACATAAAATGTGAAATGTGAACAGAAATTTCCTTCACTCTGAACAGGCAATTTTCTTTGCACTGGACAGAAAAATTCGTCCACAAAGAATAAAGAATTTTCTTTGCCCCGAACAAGAAATTTCTCTCACTTTGAACATACAATTTTCTTTGCCCTCGACAAAAAAATTTGTCCACACATAAAAACAAATTCCTTTGCCCCGTACAAGCACTATTCTTCACTCCGAACAGAAAACTTTCTTAGCACTGAACAGAAAACTTAGTCCGCACAGAATAAAAAATTAGCTTTGCGCCGAACAAGAAATTTCTCTCACTCCGTACAGGCAATTTTCTGTGCCCTCGACAGAAAAATTTGTCCGAACAGAAAAAAAAAAATTCCTGTGCCCCGTACAAGCACTTTTCTTCACTCCGAACAGAAAACTTTCTTCGCACTGGACAGAAAACTTGGTCCGCACAGAATAAAGAATTTGCTTTGCCCTGTACAAGCAATTTCCTTCACTCCGAACAAACAATTTTCTTCGCACTGGACAGAAAAATTGGTCCGCACAGAATAAAGAATTTTCTGTGCCTCGAACAACAAATTTCTCTCACTCCGAACTGACAATTTCCTTTGCCCCGAACAAGAAATTTCTCTCACTCCGAGCAGACAATTTTCTTTGCCCGCAACAGAAAAATTTGTCCGCACAGAAAGAAAAATTTCTTTGCCCCGTACAAGCAATTTCCTCCATTCCGGACAGAAAACTTTCCTCGCACTGGATAGAAAAATTGGTCCGCACAGAATAAAAAATTTCGTTTGCCCCGTATAAGCAATTTCATCCACTCCGAACAGAAAACTTTCTTTGCACTAGATAGAAAAAGTGGTCCGCACAGAATAAAAAATTTCGTTTGCCCCGAACAAGGATTTTTTTTCACTCCGGACAGAGAATTTACTTTGCCCTGGACAGAAAAATTGGTCTGCACAAAATAAAGAATTTCCTTTGCCCCGAACAAGAAATTTACTCCACTTCGGACAGAAAAGTTGGTCCGCACAGAATACAAAATTTCCTTTGCCCGGAACAACGAATTTCCTCCACTGTGCACAGAAAATTTCTTCCCACTGAACAGAAAACTTGGTACGCATAGAATTAAATTTGCCCCCTAGAAGCATCTTTCTTCACTCTGGACAGAAACCTTTCTTAACAACAAACAAAATATTGATCCGCACAAAATAAAAAAATTTCTTCGCAGTGACACTTTACCAAAAAATTATTTTATATATACGTCAATAAACTGAGTGTTGCAATTACCATGGTTTCACAGAGCACATCATTTTCTTCATTCATGTAGGTGTGCACGACGAGCAAAAACTTATGTGATTCGCTTTTAAAATAACACAATTCGCAATAGAAAAATTCTTTCGCAAGTTCGTACATAACGTAGCGAGGTTATAAAGCCGCCATATTGTCATATCAACTCACTGGACGCGTGTTGTTTGTGGTACACGCGTGCAAGTGAGTTGTTTCACGACGCTTTGTGTCGTTCGAGTCGCGTGTACCTACACTAAGTGTGTTGTTTGAAAGAAAATGGCTTGATTTGACACTCTTCATGTGTGTTACATTAAGCGTGTTCTACAGCAACATATTTAAAACGTGTTGTTACCAAGAATGGTATAGAGCGTATTGTTTCAACACGGTAAAATAAGTAAAACACGTTGTTTCAACGCGTTAATCAGGTCCTGCACACGCTGTAGGCGTGTTGTGTGTTGCTTCAACACACCGACAACACGCTTATTTTTTACAGTGTAGACCCATTTCGATACGGAAACCTTTCTGTATATTCGTTTTTCGGATTCTTATTTGTTCCTTTTGATTAGCACTACGCGCTTGCCACTTTTTAATTTCAAGCTTATATGCTACATGCGAACAACATTCGAAAAACCGTATCCATGCATGCAAAGTTGATAATCCAAACTGCAAATGATCTTCAGATTCTTCCTTTTCTAGAATTGCATCGATGTTGTTGAAGTCTTTCGGAGTTGCTTTGCATAAATAGCATCGTTGAGTAAACGTATTATGCGTGATAGCATTACAAACTTTACCATCTACCATGGTGAAAGCAAGTCGGAAAGAAACTCTTATTTCTTTTTCATCTGTGATCTTTTCGAAAGGGACCAGATTGTTCTCTTGCTGTTAAATATAATCCATTTCCTCACGAGTGGCTTCAGGACTCTCGTGAGGAAATTGGATCCTAATTGGTCTACAAAAGCGAGGAGATGACGGCCTCGGATTTTTCTATACAACAAGTCTAGCGTTTGTTTCTTTGTCGTCTGATACAAGTTGCAGTGGAACTATTGACGTAAACAAAATATCAGCATCGGACTTGCTTCCATCATCATTGGTGAACTTTTGCTTGTACGTACTTTGGCCAGAAGTGCTATCGCAGCCCCTCTTACCAATTAAATTCAAGTTACTAACATTTTCAGGAGACAAACTTTTGACAACATCCATTTGTGTTAATAATATTCTATCAGCTGTGTGATTCAGCAAAGCCTGCAACTGTACCTCAGCACTACATTCATTGAAAGAAATATCTGACTTAGGCGGATAACATTTGAGCTTGGCTTAATATGGAAATTTGTACGGTCGAAATAAATTGCCGCTATTCTCTTTGCTTCTATTACGAAGCCCCTGATATTGTGATATCGATAATTATAGTTTCACTATGAGCGACAGAGCAGCATCGGCAGATAAAATCGTTTCTTGAATCGTATCTATCGACTCCTTATACTTCTTAGCTTTAGATGGGCTCCCCAATCCCACATCACGGACAATTTTCGCAGCATCTGATTTCCCAGATGAACGAATGCTCATTTGAGTCGCATACGTCAATTCTTCCATACTATGTCTTGCGCGTAATTCTTCAGTCCTCCTCCGTTTTTCTCCTCCACTAGACTTCGCAAATTCTGAAGAAGGCCGACTCAAATGATGGGATTTTTCTGAAGATTGTTTAGTTTCTTCGAAAGAAACAGACACACTCAATCATTCAGAATATTTTTGCAGAAATTAGCCTTCAGTTCTTGATGCTTGCTGCCACTTTTTATGCAAGTCATGCAACAACTTGCGGAGGACAGGTTTTGCATTGCATGTCTGATAGAGCAAAGGGGCGTTGCAGTTTAGCAGACATGAAATTTTCGATCACTGCATATATTTCAGTCGCTTCGTCTTTCAAATGACCTACCAATATCGAAAAAAATGTCCTCTCTTGTCAGGCCACTTGCTTCACGTTCATCAGCAACAGATACTAAAATTGGAAAATATAATATCTATATAGATGGATAATTCCATCTATCTAGCAACCTCGTTACTATTATTTATTTCAAAATATTATTTGAAAAGAAAAAGAGGATATTTATAAAAGTGAATTACGTATCATAGAACTCAATACAATAAAGACCGCAGACAAATTCAAGGAAAAGAGCAAAACATTCCGTGTCGTTAACGTACGAAATTCGGAAAACTATGTTTTACATTGCTAGAACTCGCACCAATGACACAATGGCAACTAGAGGCAGCAAGTTTTAATTTTTTCATTCAATAATAGTTCCATCTACAACATGCGATCGGTCAAGTCGCAGAACTCTATAGAACTTATAATCTTTTCTCTAAGTGTTAAAAAATTTCCGTTGTAATCTTCCGTTTATTTTAGCACAAATGATTCGTTTATTGTTATCATATAAACTATTATTATTAATTTTGTGTTACATAATGATTTTCTGCTTACTTGCAGTTGCTGATTCCGATTTTAAAAATTGAAAACGATTGATTTTTTGAGATTTTGCGTTCTCTTGAAAATAGCGTTGAAATATTTGCTTACTGCATGCACGACGCGTCCAGCTCAATTAAGGGTCCCCTTTTAACTGCCCCACAGTAGAAGGTATAAGGGAGAGGAGGCGCTGAAGCTTGGAAATCGATCTTTGGACCCTTACCTAACCTAACCCCCGACTATGAACTACCGGAATGTAAACTCTATTTTTCGACTTTTGGCCAGCTTTATGGGGTTTGGCCCCACTGTGGGGCGCATAACCGAATCCGTGAAACGAGGCGACGCCTAACGAAATTTGCACGTGTATACCCCGTCGAAAGCCTCACTCATGTGCCTATGAACTTGCAGGAGATTAAAACAAGCATACGGAAATAACTGTACAACTCATAGGGAGGAACGGTTTACGTAGCTGCACGTTTTCTTCATCGCGTAACAAAAAGTTACGTGCCGTAAGCGCGGGAGTTCGCTTTGCGGCGGGCTTTCTCGTGTTCTTGGGCCATTGCCAGTACATTCGACCTCGATTTCCACGTAGTGAGCAGAAGCTTCAATTTTTGTTGACAAGGTCTACTCGCTCGTCCCTTTGGTTCCGCAATTCAAGAGAGTAGCATCAATGTGCTTACAAGTTAAAAGGGCGTCCGAAAACGGCCTAATTGTAAGAATCAATCTTTAATTCGTCGTAGGAGTACGATCACGAGGGATTTTCTCTCCCAGCTCAATTTCGTGTTGGCCGATGCTGCGGTTATAAATAGCTATTTACTAGAATGTTTCTTGTTCCAAGCAAAATGTGCCTGGAGAAGTTCGCTACGCATATGCCTGGCACGTCCACACACATATTTATATGCGCGATATGTGGCTGGATATTGTGCGTGCTGGTGAAACAAAACAATTCAGATAGCCGAACTAGGCGGTCGCTCGCAGTTCATGCATTTACATGAAAGTTCATGCTTCATTGTAACATTGCATAGTATTAGTTTTTGGTTGACAAGTAATCGATACTGGTTAATTTCCAGTCATTTAATTTTTTGTATGTTCTGTTTAAATATTTTATTAGAGGTTTTCATCAAGTGATTTATTATTAAATCGTTTAATTAAAAAAAAACTGTTAATAAAAAGTTCAATACGGAAAACAATGTGGATAAAAATTCACCAGTTTTGTTCATTTATTACATTTTTATTAAATGCCGTTTATTCGATAATTAAACAATTATCAAATGAGAGTTAAGATATTAATATCCAGTAGACAGTTGTTTAATTATCGAATAAACGATTGCATAACGAAACGTTTAATAAAAAAACCTTCCATAAAAGATGCCTTTAAGAAAAGGTTCAATACGACAAATAAAATGGATAATTCACGACTATCATTTATTTGTTTAATTATTATTTAATGCCGTTTATCTGATAAATAAACAATTGTCAACTGAGAATTAAAATATTAATTCTCAGTTGACAGTTGTCGAACCATCGAATAAACGGTCGAACATCGAATAATAAATTTGTTTATAAAATAAACCTATAATAAAAGGTTCGATATGCAAAATGAAATAAATAAAAATACACCAGTATAGGTCATTCGTATAAATTCGTAAATCAAATGCGAAATTCACCAGTATCGTTTATTTATTTAATTTTTATTGAATGCCGTTCGTTCGATAATTAAACTATTGTCAACTGAGGACTCAAATATTCATTCTAAGTTGATGATTGTCGAATCATCGAATAAATGATTGAATAATAAATCGATCACTAATAAAACTTGAAAAATATAACCCTTCAACAAAAGGATCGATACGAAAAATAAAATGGATAAAAATTGAACAGTATCTTTTCTTGCTATCAATTCGTAAATAAAGTGGACAAAAATTCACCGATATCGTTTATTTATTGATTTCTTTTTATGCTGTCAATTCGATAATTAAACAATTGTCAACTTAAAATTGAACATTAATATAGTTTTTCATCGCTATTAATAATAATTAGTATTCTTTTTTATTACTATTTATTTCCACTAATAATTTGATTTAATATATATTTTAATTCTCAGTTGACGATTCTTTAAACATTGAATAAATTATTCTGGTGAATTTGGAGCCGTTTTATTTTTCAACGAACGTTTAATACATTTTACGTATAATTTTACATGTAAATTGTTATATTCGGTCCTCATAAATAGTTAACTGACATTGAACACATTCTGATAATTTTGTATGATCAAGGGTCATAACTGAGTAACGAAAAAAACTATAACATTTCTAGAGTCATCTGTTCGAAAAATGTGAGTTCATCTGATATCATCCGATATTGTCTAGTGGTTAGGATATCTGGCTCTCACCCAGAAGGCCCGGGTTCGATTCCCGGTATCGGAATTTTTTTTTCTCGTTTAATAATTAGATAAAGAATTTTACCGAACCTTCAGCAGTGTGCGAAATAGTTTGTCAGTGCAATCAATAGTCTAATTATTGTACTTCACTTTCGAGCGCGTGCTATACACATGTATACAGCCTTCGCCAAAAGTATCAAAGGCGTCGATAAGGGAAAAAGGTGATATTTCACAATGTTTTTTGACAACGCCAACGCATTTTTTTTAAACAAATAATATATGATTTAAAAGAACATGGATTTAACTTCTTTTACGTATTTTTTTACTAAAAAAATATTTAAAAATATAGAAGATGCAGCCGATCTCCGAAAATGTCTTGTTTTCGATGTGCCTTGCGGATGCAGTCAGAGGCGTGAAAAAACGAGCATTTCCAATAATTTTTTTTTTTAATAGTAATTAAGTTTGTTTTACAAAAGTGGTTACACAGACTTTTTATGTTATATTTCAACTTGACTTGTACAAATTTTCAAAGAAAAATATTAATTATTTATAAAAATATCGCCATCCTTGTCGGACCCCCTTCGGCATGTAGTGCTTTGTGGTGACCATCATAACATTTTACTGGATCATCTGAAATCGACAAACCAAAAAAAAATAATTAGTTTAATAATAAATCTAGTCCTTAATAGAAGGTTTTTTCTTTTAATTGACAAAATGGCGTCTTGCGACAAATAACTTTCGATTTTCGACCAAAAAATAGCTCGTTTATTGTTTTAAAAAAATAGAAATTTTCAACAAAAATGAAACTCCTTCGATTAAGGACTAATTTTTAATGCTATAAATAAGCACACCAAATTTCATCAAAATCCATGGAGTGGTTTTCGAATTATAGTGGTCACCGACTTGAAAAACGTAGTTTCGAGAAAAACGCGTTTAAAGTTTTTCGATGCAGATACGGTATTATATGTTCGTAAAATTTTGAGCTCGATGGATGAAGCTAGACTTTTTTACGTATTTTGATCCGTTGAATCCGAATATTACAATTTTTTGCCGAAAAGCCGAGCATGTAATTGTTTATAGCCAATTGTTAAAACAATTTTTCAAAAAAATAAAGTTTTTCGGGTTGATTATTTTTTTAAAACGTTTAGGACGATTTTAAAACAAAAGTATTCCTTATAAAATTTGTCTAAAGTTCATAGTTTATGAGTAATAAATTTTTGAAATTTTCTGAAAAAGTTTTCCAATTTTACACTTGATTTATGTATAGAAATGCAAATTAAAAAATTACTTACATCGAATCATCAATTCCTGGCCCACACAATAGGGCTTCTGCCGATGTGGAAGCTTCCAAAATATCAATTTGTTGTTGTCTGCGAAGCATTCTGCCGTCCCGGGTATTATCGTTTGCGCGTTTGTCAGCCGCTACCTGCCATGTGGACCTGACGCCACTTCACTAATTGTGGGATATCCCGGAAACTATTAATCGGATTGACTTGAAACTTTCGGGGAATATTTTCGAAACATCATACTTCAATAAAATGTAATAAAAAAATCGATTTTTTGAGAATTTTGACTGCATCTCACTACTTAATGTGAATTAGAAAGAAATAAAATGAAAACATTCCGTTAGTAGATGCCAAAACGGAGTTGACGAACAAAGAATTTTTTAAATTTTTACCAAAACGGCAACAGTTGAATCAAAAGGTTGCGCTTTGTGAAGTTAAAGATTTTTGTTTTTCCTTAATAAAATTGGAAGTTTTCATTGAAATAGAACAATCCTTCGTAAAAATCTTATTTTGTAAAAGGTAAGAAAAAAATGCATTGACGAAGTAAAAAAAATCACTGAATCGCCATCGATTTATTCGAGGTGTGCGATTCAAGCGGGACACTCTGTATACGATGCTCCCGCTCGTTATTATTCTTTTCCGGAATTTCGTATCGTCCATTCTGAACTGTAAAGAACCTACGGATACGTCGCGATTGAAACATAATTAAAAAGCCCTTCACGTGGCTGATGCCTTCGGATTCCTAAATGTATGTCATGCCGTGCATAATCCTTGCTGCCCTACGTCGAGATCGAAGTACGAACCTCTGCGACATTCACGAGGTTGAAACATTTGAGTATCCGCGCTGCAAGTCGCCAGCGGTAGATTTTCAATCAGTTATTTTCGCAACCCATTTTTTTCATAATTATATTTCTTTTCCCCGGGGGTGTAGTTGAACAAGAAAAAAATCGGTCTCAGCGCCAGCGATAGGATCGAGAAAATGAAAAAAAGGTCCTTGTTTCGGCGCCACCATTGTCTACCATCATAAGACAAAGACACTGCATCGCGTCGCTGTGTGGCCCTTGAGCACGTAATCTCAGACCATTACACGACAACCACTTTTCCCTCGCCCTCTCTCGCTCCCTCTCTTCTTTCATCATTTATCGCTTCCTTTCTTCCTCTGTAAAGCTTCTTGAAATTAATGCCGACCACTCAGCCATGCCATTTTGTGGGCATAGTTGTAGATGCGTCTTTTATTGCTTTTTTCAAAACTTGGGCCCACCCCTTCGGCCACTCTGTTGGAATCGTCTAAACGCAATGAAAATTATATTATTTTAAATTGCCTATTTTTGTTGCAGTTTTTAGCTATGAAACCCCTTGACCATTATTTATGTATATAAGTTCAACTTCTGCTTATGCATGTACACACATGTATGTGTACATATGTAGTTGTAAAATTAATATGAGATTGACGTTTGTGTCGTCGAAATGCAGTGAAAATTATCATTTTATGAATTGTTCAATTTTTTGTAGATTTTAGCTATCAAAACACCTCAACTATCATCACTTATACATATAAATATTGAACCCTACGTTGACAGACGGGTCACTTTGACCTAGACGAATGTGAAATAAAATGCTCACTTTCTCAAAAGTTTTCAATCATTTATTTCAACAATTCAATTTTATACTTTCCGAATTTTAATTATGCAGACATATTGTATTTTTATATGCATACATTTTATTTATATACATAAAAACCGACTGAAAAGTTGTTAGTGGCAGGCGAATGAAGTACTATCCTGGTCAAATTGACCCAGTATGGCCAAATCGTGGCCAAATATAAATGTGCCAACGAAGGATTAATTAAATTCAATGTATATATAGTATATATATAAATTATTCTTTAAAATAAAATGGTTGAGGGGTATTAATAGCCAAAATCTTCAAAAAAGTTGAGCAATTCAAAGAAGTAAATTTTCATTGAATTTCAACGATGCAAACTCCCATCCTATATAATTAATAATATAATATAATATTATTAATTATAATCATTTTTTATTGTTCTATTCGTTTGTGACATCCATATTATTATATATAAAAATTATTTCTCTATTCGTTCATAGCTTTCATTCAATTAGGATCGAATCTTAACATAGACTCAAGTTGATTACTATCGATAACGTGGATTTTACCAAGAAACTGTTTTTCTTTTCTAAAGGAAAGTGTTTTGCATTAATACGATGGTATATCATTCTTTGGGAATACTCGACAATATCTCGCTCCATCTTTTTCTTCAATGGTTTTTTTCTCTCTGTCTGTCCATCCGCTTCTATCTCCCTCTGTCTTTCTCGTTGCCTTTCCCTCGCCTCGTGTCTTCATCTCTCCCCCCCCCCTCTCTCTCTCCCTCTCTCCCCCCTCTCTCCCTCCCACCATCCCTCCCCGTCTCTGCACTCGGTATTCATTCTACACACGAAACAATAGGAAAAATGATTCCCGACACCGTTTTCTTCGAAAGATACTCATGCCTGCTATCCAACATGAAATGATATGTGGAGGTCGCATTTCTTCGCTTACAGACTGTTGCAATGATATCGTCGATAATGATTACAAAATATAACGACAGAGAGAAAATAGTGACGAGCATGTTCTACGGTTATTTTCAAAGATTTAATCTCGGTCTCTCTCGCTCAACTTATTCATAGAAAATCGAGTTATTTTTAAATATTTGAAACCATCTGTCGTACTCGCAGAACTTATTGTCAGTCATGGATGGGTCAGTCAGGAAAAACCTGGTGAGCCCATTAGAACGTCTCTCTCTTTCTCTGTCACTCACACGTTTCACATGCCCCTTAACGAGGTCAACGATTTCCACCTTCTGCTGAGTTGACGCTCGAGCTTCGCGATACATATGTGAGAATAGCTCAGCGTCAGCGCTATATAAAGAGCATCGGAACCGGATCATCGAGGGTTTATCAATTTCTCCCGTTGACATGGAAATGGTTGTCTGCCGGCGACAGGGTCGCCACCCGGCCGGTTTTTGACCGGGGCCGGTAGCTGAAATTTCCAAAAATCTGAGAAAATTTATTGATAGGGTAAGTCCAGGGTAGTTGGCCACAGTTTTTTCAAGAATCCGTCAAAATGAAAGTACAGACGTTTCGTGACCTATCTTCATTTGTAATTAAACTTTGATCATTTAACTTTAAGATAATTTATAAAATTAAAACAAACTCATATCAGATCAACCTTAAAATGACTATTTTTTTGAAAATCACGATTGGCCATCTATTCCGGAGTGTCCGGGTGTGATGGCTATAGGAGTGGAGGTGAGATGGCCAGTTACCCAGCATTATGCTCTCGGTTTTCTCGTTGGTTATATGTTTCGATTCTTAATGTATTTTCTTATGGCCACATCTAGAACACATATAATCGAAATCAGTATAATTTTTGTGTGCCTAAAGTTGGCATACTACCCACTGAAGCCAGTCTTCGATGAGACGAGTTTCATAATAATGTTCTCCGCAACATTTTTTGTCATTGTTCTTATATCGTCTTTCTAAGGTCTTTTTACGTATTTCGTAGGTCCTAGCAGCTGCATGAACTGGCAATTCATCATTTTTCACACCACTAATAGCTGCTTTTAAAGGGAGGTACCTGAGTAAACGGCAAGAAAAGCAGGTAAACTTCGGCTATTTTTATCTCAAAAACTAATGTTTCGATTGGATCCGGGTTTTTTTAAATTGGAAAATAATCACATTGAGGTATGTTTAGGATTTTTTAAAAACCAAATTCGTTAACTGGAAGCGCCGTTGTTGTGGTCAGCGTCAGACCTATTGTTTGTTGACACGGCTAGTGGTGCCAAGGAATCCGGGCAGTCGGTTGATCTGAAACATGAAAACGTAACGGATTCTTGAAATATAATATATAAAGGAGTTCGTCCCGTAGGGTTTTTTAAAAATATTGAACCATTGCTTTTTTATGCAACCAAGTCGCCGGAAATTGGCAACGAAAAACGAATGTTAAATTAACCCTCAAAGTGTGAAGGGGGGTCGAATGTGTCCGGGCCCAAATTGCTGTTATAGTGTTTTTCCGCGCATTGCTTTATATTTGTTTAAAAAAAAACATATCAAAAATAACAATATCCGAAAAATTCTTGTTCGTACTTCGAAAGGACATCCTAAGGATGAACCATGAATTTTTACAGATTTTTTCATCAACAATTATGTGCTTGGTAGCGCGCCGCCGAAAACGACCCCCCTTCACACTTTGAAGGTGCCAAAAACTCCTTCACACTTTGAGGGTTAAAACGGTCGCAATTCCGTCAAAAATGAAAGTTTCAAAAAAATCCTACGAGGCGAACTCCTTTGTATATTATATTTCAAGAATCCGTTGCGTTTTCATGTTTCAGATCAACCGACTGCCCGCAATCCTTGGCACCACAAGTCATGTCACCGAACAACACGTCTGACGCTGACCACAACAATGGCGCTTCCAGTCAACGAATTTATGTTAAAAAGTTCCTTAACATACCTCAATGTATATATTTTCCAATAAAAAACCCCGGATCCAATCGAAACATTAGATTTCGCGAGAAAAATTCCCGAAGTTTACCTGTTTTTCTCACCGTTTACTCAGGTACCTCCCCTTAACGATTCTTGAGTCCAGTTCCTTCGCAGAGCAATTGCTTTTCTGTTGTACTTATTAGGCATCGAAAATAAATGTAGAAAAAAATGAATTACCTGAACATATCACAACCAATACTATGGCCATCACACACCGACTGTACGTGGCCATCTCTCCTAATCTATCGGGGGAGATGGCCACATCTAAAATGTAAACAAATAAAAATAATACATGTGAAATCTTGAGGTTATAACAAAGCACTGTTCGTGAATTACTCAAGAAATACAAAAGTAACCATTACTTTTACAAAATAACTTCACCACAATGTCAAACATGAAACCTTCAAATTTTTTTGCTGTAGACAAAATAATTAACAAGGATTTGACTTACTTAACATATTTTTTGCCAAACTTTTGCTCGTACACTTACATCTGCGCACGATGCAAAGCGAATTAAGCAGTAACAGGTGAAATTTAGTGCGCGGTTCTATAAAATATTTCAATTGGCCATCTCTCCCTTATGGCCAACTCCCCCGCACTTACCCTAACTGCTTTATTTTTTCATTATTTTATAAAATGATTTATTTTATTTATGAAACGAGCTTTATGTAAACGATGTTTATGTTTTATTCTGCGAAAAGTGTGCCATTCCGAAGTGAACATTTGCAGGAATAATTGCTAAGAATTGCATCGTTTGCACGAGCCAGAGATTTTTCCTAATGATTGACGAATGCAAACGGAACGAAACAGCGAGAAACGTATATATTTCAACGTTGTATTGCAAGTTAAGGCGTTACCCCCACTTGTAGCGCAAAAAAGGCCTTTTTCATGAATTCTTTTAAAGAAAACTACAAAACTTTTTTAATCGACCAATATACCATCTTAAAGAACACATCTTGAAGAACTTTCAGTAATTTTTTTATTGGAAAATATTACATTGTTTAGTGGCAAATGGCCGTCAATGAAATAATGTTTTTATATACACGATTTGCGGTGACCAACATTGCGGCGAAGTGGATCATCTGAAAAAAAATGCGGATGGATTTAGTCAAATATAAGTATAAACTAGTCTTTAATTGAAGGATTTTTAAAAATATTCATTTTTCACAAAATGGCGGACAGTCAAAGTTAATGGTTCGATTTTAACGAAAAAAATTCGAACGATTAAAGACTACATTTTTAGGTATTAAATAAGCCTGCAAAATTTCAAGAAGATCGGTTTATTAGTGTTCGAGTAATCTTGGTCACCGACTTCAGAAATGCCATTTCGAGAAAAACGCGTTTAAAGTTTCTCTTTCAACGCTCTTTCAACGCGGATTCTTCTCTTTCAACGCTCATATCTCAGTCAATTTTGTTCGGATCGACTTGAAATTTTCAGGACATATTCTCAGATACTTATACTTCAAAAAAATGCAATAAAAAATCGATTTTTTTCTAAATCGCAAGTGGGGGTAACCCCTTAATAATATTATTCCGAAAAAAACGCATAACCAATATGGGTTTTCCCATTCACGCGTGTCTTGATCACCGTGAGAATTCGCGCTTCAATGAAGATCAAAAGGGCGTTTATTCATAATTATTTGCCAAATTGAAACGGAAAACCCAAACAAACCCCAAAGATACTCTAAAGGAATCCCAACCAACCCCAAACAAACCTCAAACAAACCCCAAAGAAACCCCAACCAAAACCCAAGGAAATCCCAAAGATATCCCAAAAAACCCAACCAAACCTTAAACGAATCCCAACGACACCCCAAAGAGAGCCCAACCAAACCCAACAAAACAAAAAGAAACCGGTATCCATATCCTCACACTGACCACAACGTCTACTACCCAATTCCCATTTCCAACCCAACCATTTTTTTCACGCCAAATTTCCGAAACAAATTCTTTCGGTAAATATCCCTGAAAAATCTCTTACCAAATTCTTCTTTGCGTTATCCCGCAGATGATTTGGACATCAGCTAATTGAAGGACCTCGGAGGGCTCGGTGATGACCGCGACAATGGGTCTAGCACAGCAGCAATCTCCAAGCATGTCTCAAGATGCTGTGGATTACGCGGTTTATTTGCAATCCTCTCACGTCAGCCGGAAAATCCTCGGCAGTTCCGACGCCCTAGACAACCCGAATTGCACCGTCGGTATCAAGCATCAGCAGGCCTCGTCCGAGAGTATCAGGCATCAGCTGCTGCAAGGAGGCCAAAAGCCCGATTCGCGCGACCACAATACAAGCTTCACCAGCACCAAAGGACTCCTCAACGGTCCCGGCCAAAACAATTGTTTTCTTAACAGCGCCGTCCAGGTAAATCGTCCTTCCATTCAAATTCCATCAGCCTAATTGCACGCTGCTAAGCGAATATCTAACCACAACCACGCTGAAAAATGTGTCTGGAACTAATGGATATGATAATATCATATGTCAATTCATTAGCTAAATTATAGGAGTGGACGAATGTCGAAATTATCCGATGGAGAAATATTTACACGGGGTGTGGGATCGAGGCTGAATATTACGACGGAAATTAATAAGATGTCGCATTTCTGTTGACGTTTCTACCGCAGGCTGTCAGAATACAGAAACGTTTTTTCGATTCTGACCGTCTACTCGGTTCTACAGAGATGCCTGTGAGTTTGTTTGGGTCACTGGGATCTGGGAAAGGGATTGGTGAAGATTGGAATTTCAAAAAATTGCCGGCGCTTAATTGTTCGTAACATGTCGCAAAAAATATAAAACTTTTCTTTTCCTTAGGAGTATTATAAAGTTAGAAAATGAAAAGATAAATCGTTAGCTTCCCTTTACAGTCTGGTAGTGAGGTAGCGTATGTAAAATTAAAAGACCCGAAATCTTCACGGGAACAATGAAATATTTATAGAACTTCTGACACACTAAAGATGCCTTGTAACAATGGTTAAATGGTCTTTTTTGACGAAATGATTGCCATTTCGCGGGAAGCGCCTCCGAGCAGGCAACACTCCTGACGCTTAAGTATGCGCATGCTTGTATCCAGTCAAAAAATACTCTCGACATTCAGCACACGCGCAAATGGAGAACACACGTCAGTTAAACAAATTGTAACACAAGACCATCGAAGGAACAACGGAAACGATGTAAATTCCTTACTGATTTTTACTCACTTGCACGCCTATGCAAATACCACAAAAATATATTTTATTAACACATCGATTTTCAATTTTTTTTAAATGTGAGTTTTGGGATGACGCGCTCGGGACTTACACACAATTTATATATATATATAGTTTTGGCAGGTTTGAGGTTTTTTTAGTTGCAAAATATTGATAATTGATGAAGTTATTATGATTTAAACAAAGTACCGCCGTTGCTACGCGGCCAAAAGGTGTAAGTGGTTCTCAAAACTCGGCTCATCTGAAATGAAAAATAAAAAAAATGTAATTTCATTTCAACAATAATACTTTCGTACGATCGGATACATCTATTAAATTTTCACAATGTAAAAAAATGGCAAGCTGTAGAAAAAAACTTCGATTTTCGATGAAAAAAAGACTTTTATCATTTGTTATTAACAAATGATTAAACATATAAAAAAATAATTCGGGTATACGATAGAAAATGTTTTCAACTATGCTCTATCCAAATTTGAAGTAGATGGGACGAATAGATTTTGAGATACGACTTGCACCGTTTCATAAAAAAAAGTTTCGAGAAAATTGCAGAAAAAAGGGCGAATCGCGGTGGGGCGGTTCAACGTAGCGCAATGAGCTGACCCTTCCCAAAAATCGTCATAACTCGGTAACTTTTTAAAATTTGTAAAAAATCTTTGCATATAAGGTAAAACCCTAGGCTGCAGAACCAAACAAAAAAGAACGTATTAAAAAATGCAAAGCTTATGCAAAGCGAATAACGACGGTCAAATGATCATATCTTCGCCAACAAAAGAACTTTTTCTAAAATTGATATTTTCTTTGGCTTGGAATAAAGAGAATTCAAATTTAATTGTTTCGTTTTATGGCCTAGGTTTTTCCCTTCAATTTTCGAAGATTCTTTAAAAAATCAAAAAATTGGCGAATTATGAGGATTTTTGGAAAGGGTCAGAGCTTACTGCGTTACGGCAAACCGGGCCGCTGCGATTGCCCTTTTTTCTTCTGTATTTTTCTGGAAACTACGTTTCATGAAACGGTGTAAGCCGTATCTCACTGTCGTAGACCTATTTATATAAAGTATATTCGACAACGATTTTCACACGATTTCGTCATATTTATACTATCTTATTGATACAATATATACAATATACACAGCCGATTTAACGACATTCACGACGTATGAAAATGACCCCCAGATGAAAAGTGCAAATTACAAGATCGAGTGAAAGTTGACCTGTTTCGAATCGATTGTGCTCTCGAGCTGTTCAGTTGCATTTTTGTGGAACGGTATACACGTTCACTAAGCTTGTTATTATCGTTGGGGGGAGTTTCTCGAATCAACATACCGACGGGATTTAATATCCATGCACGGTGACTGTACGATAAGTGGCCCCGATTATGTTCTACATACACGCGATTAGAGGGTGCTGTGGGCCGCCTTTTTCCCGATAGTGTCAAGTCATTTCCACACACGCGTGAAACTTCGGGTGAGAGATGTTCTAGTGATCATTGAAATTGAGTTATTTACGATTTTTTAAAATGAAGATACCAATTTCCTGAAATGTTCTATATTTTTCTAAACGCTGTTTTCTCGTTGCACATTGATATGTACAGGGTGTACTTTTAAAGTGAGCGGAACGAAATATCCCGGGAGGGATGCATTTAAGGGAAAAATTTATTCTTCCCTCCCTCCCTTCCCTTCCTTCCATCCCTTAAGGGAAATAGTTATTTTTCATTTCGTTGTCATTTTTTATTCCAGAAACTTTTTTTTGCATAACTTAATAGCTAAGCAATGTCTGAAACTTTTGTTCGTTTGGCATCAACTTTTCAAGATATTTTCAATATTCAAACAAATATATACCCAATGAAAAAAAAATTAAGACAAACGAAAAAGTTTTAGACAAAAGTTATTTATTCCGTTACGCAAAAAATGATACCGAAATGAAAGATTTTGGTTGGTATTTAAAAAGCTAAAATTGACCTTGAAATAATCCTGAAAATTGCCACTAAATATAAAATATCTACACCATCATTTGTCTCGGGGGATTTTTCATTGTGACAACTCAATGGGTACACCCTGTATATTTTAACACATACCTATGGGATACACAATAGCGAGACTTGCAGTTCCGGTGACGATTGCGTTGCGTTTTGCCCTCGGAACAAGATCGCCAAGGAGTGCCTCTAGATCACTCCGAGTCAGGCAACGTTTTGCTTTGTCTCGATCCACAAACCGTTCAGAGTGAGAAAATAGGACGACGGATCATATGGATACTTGCTGACGTCGGTACAACACGTGCCCCGAGGTCAGCCTCTTTGATATCACATTAAACACTTTTTTGTCTCTCAAACTCAGAAGATTTTTTTTTATTCCCGTAAATTCTACTTTTAATAATTTCCACGCTTTTTTAAAAATCGTGATCTCGAGACTTTTAATGTAATTCAATTAAGTTTAGGATTTTTCTCTAAATTCTACGAGGTTGGAAAATTGATTTGATTTGCTTTGAAATATACGTTATTTTTATCCTTCACTTTTCGAGTCCTCCGAAAGTAACTCGGAAATTCTTTAGCATTGTAGAAATTGTGATAAAAAAAAATACACCGGAGCACTGAGGTCGAGCACAGAAAAATAAAAAAAATTGTCTCGTTCACCAGAAAAATTTCAAGCAGACAAAAAAAGCCGAAATTTCTTTCTTGCTCTCGTCTCAATCCAGAGAGACCACGGCTGTGTTTCAAAAGCTTCAAGTACGATTTGTGAAGTGCGTTTTATCGCCCTTAGCTCTTTGCACAGGATTATATCTCCATCGCGGAGAGTACTCTTGATGATTGTTTCTTCAACGCGGACGAGGAGAGAGGGCGAAAGTTTCTCGTGGTCGCAGGAAAGCAAAGGAGCTTTATAAATCTCGCGAGTCACCATTTTCATCTCGGTCTCGTCTTTCTCAATTGCGTTTTTTTATTTTTCATTTTTTTTTCTAAGAATACGGCTATGTAATCTTACTGTAATTTTCTCCCTTGTATAATCGCTCGTTATCGCTTTGACTATCTCGAGACATGCGAGCGACCCTCGACAGCTTTTTGTTCATCTCAGTACAACGGTTTTCACATTCTTTAATTTTTTTTAAATTCGAGATGAAGAGTTTAAGGGACAAATTAAGGGAGCTGTCTAGAGGTCTTTCATAAAGACATCGACGTCTATTTCTCTCTGATGAAAAAAATTATGGACATTTTTATTTAATTGCTTATTTAAATATTAATTAATTCAAATATAAAATATACAATTTACATCTAAAATCACTTGGACATTGTACGGGATTATTAGTAGTAGTAATAGTGCTTTATTCCGTGTATACCCTTGCGGGTTTTTACAATCTCTCCCGTATTTACATATATTTCACTTAATTGTAGGTTTTAAAAAATTTCAAATATGCATTCTTTCGTGCGCAATTTATCCCCCTTCTTCCGGGTCTATTTACATTCGTCTAAACACGTATTTTACCTTGACGTACGGGATTATTATTAGAAATCTATCCTCTGAATTTATAAAATATTTGACAGCTATAAAAGTAAGGGAATTAAGATTTTTTTTACAAGCTTTTGTTCAATGTACTGAAAACACATTTTTCGCGAGAGAGAGAGAGAGAGAGAGAGAGAGAGAGAGAGAGAGAGAGAGAGAGAGAGAGAGAGAGAGAGAGGGAGAGAGAGACGAATCTGCCATTGTTCTCCAAACACCTGCCACTAAATCGACCAACCTGCGCTGCGGCTACCCGTGTGGTAGTACCTTGGCGTCTCCTCTGATAGATCTCTTTCTTACTTCTACGTTTCCGGGAAGCGATTAAACCGTAATGAACCCTGTAATATTGCGCCGAGAGTCAAAGAGGAAAGATTGGATACAAAAATTTGGCAGTGCGACATACGTGTGTGCTCAAGGTATATTTCGTCTTGAGGTGACGTGGAAAAACCGAGTTCGGAATTTGCCTAAGTCGGGTACATCATACCCCAAACAACTTTCCGAATCAACTGTAGGCACGGAAAGCTGAAAGAAATTTTGAATACATGGAAGATAAATAAATATCGATCCTCCAATATGTATTGGTACTTTGGATGCATTCAAAAATCCAAAAATATTCTCGAAAATATTGAAAATTATTAAAAACTCGAACTATCGTGCAGATCGTCTCGAACAATGTATAGAGCAAACAAAAGTATAGAGACCAATGTTGTCAACAATGAAAGATGATTTTTCGAAAATAGGTGCTTTGCGAATTGCTTGAGCTAGCACCAAAACATTGACGCGCGTAAATGATAGAGATATCTGATTCGTGCGATGACACGCGAGAGTTAATTCAGGGCATCAGAGTAGATAATCTCGACCCTCCCGCGCACAGGTGGCACAAGATCAACCTGACCGTTCTCCATATGGAGCATCTTGCGGGTCCCGGTGCCACGGAACGATCCGAGGGCACGTGCCTCGTCTCGCAGCTGCCTCCCTCATCGTTTTCCTAACCTAAAACTTCCGCGAAGTCCACATGTCTTTGCAGCTGGACCTTTATCGTCCACGTCTGTCATCAAGTAGCTGGAAAACTTTACGAAATTATCGGATAGGTTTGGATTTTCCACCACCGGGCAATATTATTCGGTGGCCTAGATAGTACAGAGAATTTCATCGACTTTGATACCAAGGGTGACCTGTCACTTCCCATCGAATAAAACTTTAGGTACCTGCAAAAGTTTGGAGTTCAAAAAACAGATCGTTTTTCAATATTTTTTCTGATGAGAGTATTGGGATGAGAAGGTCGATATTTTATACATAACTAATACATGCTCTTGCCAAGTTTGAGGGTTTTTAAATTGAAGAATATTGATATATAACAATGAAGTTATTATTATTTACATAATGCGCTGCCATTGCTACCTGACTAATCGGTATAGGTGCTTCTGGCAAATAGGGTCACCTGGAATGAAAACTAAAGAAATGTACTTTTAGTATAATAATAACACTTTCGTATGACTCGATACTTTCTTGAAATTTTGAACATTGCGAAAATGGAAAGCTGTGGAAGAAAAAGATTGATTTTCCAGCAAAAAGACACCCTTAATAATTTGTTATTATTAAATCGAGAAATATATATTTTTAAATATCTGTGTTATACGATTAAAAATGTAATAAACTATGTTCTGTCCGCATTTGAAATGAAACAAACGAATTCATTTTTCGCCGGTCTGGCAGATTCAAGGAGTTGAGTGGGTTCGAAGGTCCCGGCTCGTTGGTCCATGTATCCGGGACGGGGGCCCAGAAAACAGTCCCCCTTTATTTACAATATACCTATATATAGTGTTGCATATATGTAATATGTTGCATGTGATATCTATACAATATGTATCACAAGCATATACCCAATGTTAACGCAGAGAGACCATTCAAATATTAAAAGGCTTTTGTGACGAACGTCAATGCACAAGAACGTATCCGTTGCCAAAACATAATTGCGGGTTTTGTGATAAATTCCAGGACAAAAATAGACGAAGAATGGACGGAATTTCAATGTGATTTTGTAATATAGTAGTCATATATATATATATATATATATAAACTTATATATATATATATATATATATATATATATATATATAAACTTATATATATATATATATATATATATATATATATAAACATACTTAATGTACTGTAGCAGGTGTTTTCGGGAAGGAAAACGCTTCCCCGTTGCATCGCCAAAAGTGCCAGGTGACGTGGCTTGACCCATGCTGCAAGGGAAGAAGAGGAACCGGAAGTACATAGCCGGTGCGGCGAGATATCAAAACGCGCCGTCAGCCGTTTCTTACGATTTCATGAAATTGGAGTAAAGGGTGAATCGTATAACGTACGGGTTAGCAAATCTTCTCTGAGCACATAAACATGGAATAGGGGACACCAGGATTAGTTCGTTAATTGTCCGTGGGATGTTTCTACCAAGTGTCATCGTTCCTTCTTTTTTCAACAACTGCCAAAAAAGAGAAAACTTTTTTAAGAAAAGTTTGAAAGACTTTCAAATACCCATAGGCAAAATTAAATAAACCCAAGCTCAAACTCAAACGAATGTAAACCCGAATCCAGATTAACCCAAAACCAAACAAACAAACCAATCCCAAAAGGCCCAAACTCAAAACAAACGAACCAATTTCACACTGAAAGCCACACAAACATATACCTAAACGAATCCAAACACAAACTCACACTAAACCAAACCTAAACGAACCCGATCTCAAACAAACGTAAATAAAAATAAACTCAAACTTAAATCCACACTAAACCAAATCTAAACGAACCCAATCTTAAACACTAACGCGATCTACACTAAATCCAAGCCAGCACAAACCTGAACCTAAGCAAACCCGTATGGGCGAACAAATACTTGCTTAGTTCTATAAATTTTCCTTGAGACTAGGACCCTAATAGGGATCGCACCGATAAGAGAGGCAGAAGCTGTGAGTGATTACGCCGAGGGTACTGCGATTCCCAAATTTGGCCACACCGGTTCTATTAGGGGAAAAAGTACCTTTTCTTCTCGCTTCAGCTTCCTTGACCTCGCAGCAGTCCCCTGTCGTTACGCAACGTTAAAGGTCTGCTTCATGAACGCCGAGCTGGAGACCGAGCAGGCGCAAGAGGCGAAGAGGTCGGACAAGTGAAAATAGAGGAAGAGGCGAGGAGAATGTGGGAAGGGGATCTTCTTCATGGCTAACCGCGCTACCGAAGTCACGGAGTCACGTCAAAGTAAGGTGAACCCAGGAAAGACAGAAGTACAAGGGGAGTCTCGAAGTCCCACTGCCATTTTGCCGAGAACTCTGTCGAAGAAAGAGAGAGAACCACGTGTGGGAAAAAGCCACGATGCGAGACTGAGAAAACGCTCGTTCGTTCGATCGTCCATCCTGCTCGAGCAGTTCGTTGTTTCTTACGCACTGACACAATGCAACTCTGGATACTCATGAACGTACAGGCAGTTATTGTTTTTTGCACGAGCAGTTGGTGTATAAAATTTCTCCCTAGATCATACGACGGACCATCTACATCGATGGAACAGCAGCAAAAAGTGATGACGGACCTTCATTAGAAACGTAAAGTTAAACTTCATTCAGAAACGGTCAGTCGATCCTGATCCTTCAAAATTTGCATGAAATCCGTTAGAAATTGTTAGTCGTGCATGTATTCTGTCGAAACCGCCGTCAATGGCAACCATCATTGGGTTCGACGGAATAGCTCTTCCGTCGCTAGATTTTCTTCCATGCATGGCGTCTCGAACTAATTCCCGTTCGGTTGGTGTAATACAACTAGCCAGTCTCAGGACAAGTATCGGCAGCTCTCTGTATCATCGAGCCCCGGTAGCTTATTCTGGATCCGCCAGCGAAATCTAACCGAGCGTTCGACCAAGCGATTCAACAGATACCTGTGTACCGTGGCATACAGAGATACGTATGTACTGTGTATTCGAGTACCGGAACTTTTCCACGGTTCCCCTGAGAGACATCTTTGGAAATACGAGTGGACCTATACAGCCCCTCATGAGGTGTATCTTTCTGGACAAAAACCATCCCACTGATCTCATGTTCCTCTGTCAAGATTTCAACAAATCCCATTGCGTTTTGGATACTATCATAGCACGTCAAATAGTTGGTGATTCTTCACGTATAGTACTTATATCCTTCCTGGAAAATATAGCCTGTCCGCTTTTATCGGTACCATTAATGAGAAAAAGTGTCAAATGTTCTGTGGTAATAAAATCAAATTCTGGAGGATTCAAGTTTTGGTCCAAGATGTTTTTAGTATTTGATCACAGGCGTTCATGAAGCTGCTAATGAAGGATATCTTTCTGGACCATAATCATCCCACTGATCTTATGGTCTGAAGCCGCTTTCACAATTTCAACATACCCCTTTGTGTTTTGGATACTATTGTAGCACGCCAAGTCGCTAGTGATTCTTCACATACAGGATATCCGTCTTGGAACAACTAACCTGTCTGCTTTCTTCATCAGTCCCAACAACGAGAAAAAGGGTCATCAGTATTCTACGAAATTGGATGGAGATTGGATTGGAAATCCAATCATAGAGGATTCAAGTCGTAGTCCCAGATGTTTGTATTATTTGATCATAGGTGTACATGAAGCTCCTAATGAAGTGTATCTTCAGGATACTGACCTCATGTTCTGAAATCTCTGGCAAGATTTGAACATGCCCATTTGCCTTTTGGATAGGTACTATCATTGCACGTCAAGTCACTGGTGATTTTTCACGTACGGGATACCCTTCCTGGAAAAGCTAGTTTGTCTAATTGCTAGAAAGTACCATAAATGAGAAAGAATGTCATCAACTGTGGCCATCCAATCTTGAACGGTTCACGTCTTTGTCCACAATGTTTTTGGGATTTGATGTTAGGTCTTCATGAAGCTGCCAATGAACTGTACCTATCTGGACCATGGGTAACCATCCTACTGATCTGATGTTCTGAAGCCTCTCTCAAGATTTTAACATACCCCTTTGTGTATCGGATACTGTAGCAGGTCAAATAGTTGGTGACTTTTCACGTAAAGGGCATCCTTCCTGGAAAAGCTAACGTGTCTGCTTTCATCAGTATCATTAATGAAAAAAATGTCATGAACGTTGTGTGGCATTGAAAATCCAAATCCGCAGAAGTCAAATCTTGATACCATATTTTTTTGGAATTTTACCGGTCGCATCGTGATGTTTCAACATCGGAATCTACACGACATCCCAGTCTCTTTTCGCCAATAATTTGTGCTACCGTCCCGCGTAAATTAATTATTTTCCGAGGTCGAGAATTATTCTACCGAGACCCAACGAAGAGAAGAACAAACAGTAATGCCCATATCGTTCTGTTATTGAGCAAGTTATTTCTCCAAAGCGATCCCATCGTTCTTTACCGTTATCGAGTTATTTTTTGCTGGTGAATTTTTTCAAAGAATCCAAGGGGCACGTAAAAAATGGAAAAAGGAAAAGCCGATACCCGTTCTTCATAGGGGCTAACAACTCCTTCGTACACATACGCGTGTATTGCAATGCAGGTGGTCATCCAGTCGATGTAGGAAGAAAATCTTGCGTTTCTTGGGCGTGGTCCCGGATAATGTTATAGCTGTGAATGTTCTCGGTCTACATGTGCATGTAGGAGTGAATACATTCGCGTTCGTAAGCGAAGGAAAACGTGAAAAATTTTATGAAGCAGAGTTCGCATAACTGCGATGCTGGGCGGATTAAACAGGAAGCAGACCAAGCCTAGGCCCTTCCGGAGTTATTTTTCAAAACGTTTGTTTATATTCACGAGCAGAAGCACGTCGAGTCAGATTTTTCACTTTTTCCCTCGCGCCCGCAATTTTTATAATTCTTGGCAAAATGTATCAATGCTACAATTCACTTATAGTCATATCTATTAATTTGAACTCTATTATTGGAGTCTATTATTTGTTTGACCCTTATTATTCACGATCCTAAAAAAAATCAATCCAGTATTTCAGCCACAAAAGAAACAGTTTCACGATATAAAATATGGGTTTTTGATTTTTTAACGTTTTGAGCGATATGTCAGAGAGCTTTGTATCTCTCAAAAAAATTGTAGTGTAAATATAAAGATAGATCTTCTCTCCGAAAGCAGCAGTATATAGATAAAAAAATACTTATATTTTATATGTAAACTCGACAAAAAAATAGGCGCAATTCTGCTTGATAAAAAGTGGAGGTTATTAATAAGACGTCAGAGTGTGTTGAAAAACTGTGTAAAAAAACACGAGCATTCGTCATGACAAGTTTCCTTATGAGATTTTATAAAGATTTTGATTCTATCTGGAAAACCAAATATCCACTTACAAGGAACATCACTTGAGTGTCCGCCTTCGATTTTGTTGAAACTCATATGTGGCATATGTCATAAAGTATTGAAAACTATTGAGAATGTATTTCTTTCATCGGCAGAAAAACTATTTTAAGGGAGGAAACCACTCCTCAAAAGAAGGCGTCTCGAGCGGCGATTTTGCAGTTTCACCCAATGTACTAAATGAAACAAAAACCAATATTCTTCTAATGTAAAGCGATGAGAATTAGACTAGAGGATTATTGAAACAAAAATTAAGGAATGGTACACCTTTTGTCGAGGAACGGTTTCCCCCCGTGAAACCGTTTTTCCGCCAACAAAAAAAATACGTGTCTAATAGTTTTCAATGCTTTATCTCATATATGAGTTTCGACAAAATTGAAGACGGACACTGAAGTGTTGTTCCTTGTTAGGTCCTGGCCCTATTGTAGTTCCGTTAAATGCGGAGTTATGATGGAACTAGAGTTCGTTCCCCTTTGTCTTAACGAATTATAAAATTAATCGAGTCATGAGGAACGAACCTTTGCCGAGCGGATACGGTGACTGCGTTACGTGGGAGTCTTTGGAAGTCGCCAGTTCTCTGCTTACTCCTGGGATGCTCTGGGTTCAAAGGATTTTTATCTCCCGCCAGATATACGCATATACAGTGTGTCCCATCTACTTTAAGACATCGTAATAACTCAAGAATAGCGCGGTTTTTAATTGAAAAATATTGTTAAACAGTGGTGTTATTATTATTTGAACAAGTTCCGCCGTGGCTGTGTGGCCAATAGGTGTAGGAAGTTCAGGCAACTACGCTCATCTGAAATGGAAAATAAAAATTTACTTTTAGTATAATAATAAAACTTCTTGAAACTTGGAAATCACAAAAATGGTATGCTGTGAAAAAGAGGTTTGTTTTTCGACCAAAATAAACAATTTTTCATTGACAAATGGACAAACATATCAAAAATTCATCCGGTCATATGATAAAAAACGTTATAAACTATGATCTGTCTCTCACCGTTTCATGAACAATTTCGAGATAAACGCAAAAAGGGTGAATCGCAGCGGGGCGATTTGTGTGCTGACCCTTCACAAAAATCATTGTAACTCGGCCAATTTTCAGAATTTCTCCAAAACCTTTGTTGAAAATGAAAGTTTAGACCATGGGTGGTCAACCTTTTTTGCATGCGCGCCAAATTTCAGAAATAATATTTCCCATACTCCCAAAGTAATGTTATATGATACGAACGCCTCATGATCCAGTGTTCTTTTGGTGATATTTACAATAAAAGTTAACATTTATGTTCATTTGACCCAGCTCCGCGGGCCACAACACGACCCCCGGCGGGCCGCGGGTTGGCCACCCATGGTTTGGACCCTAGGCTATAAACGTGTACAATAAAAAAAATCAGATTTTCGAAATTTCAAGCATTTGCAGACGATTTCATAAAGATATCGCGTTTTTGGAATTTGACGCTTATAAAGACCGCTTAATGATTAATTCAAAATTACAGTTGTATTAAATACCAATTGTATAATAATAATTTATATAATATATATATATATAAAAATAATGGCCTATGTGTAACATTCAATTGCCTAAATTCCTCACTATATGCATCATTCCTCTCAAATTGTGAAAATTATTGGACGATTTTCATCGCTGCTGACTCGGTTAGTAGGGTTCACCCAGTTGCATAGGTGCATTACTTTGGGAAAATTATCTCGTATTGCACACTCCGTCTATCTTGATGAACACCGGCAACCGAAGAAGACCATGCCTGGCAGTAACGCAAACGGGAGACCTCCCATTATAACGTGGGTTATTCGAGAGGGAAAACAAACGTCATATTTGTCGGAGATGGCGCGGGAAACCGACCTTTGTACCGTGTATACACCACCTGTGGTGCAGCATAATTTTTCCGTAGGAATGTTGTTTTTAGCCCACAATATATTCACGAGCTGGCGCATCGCTGAGGGATCACAGCACCACGACCGATTTTTTCCCGCAACTACTGCGTAAAATTTGTTTACACTTGAAAGGTCTATTTTACATTGTTTCAACTATGAACCATAAAAATTTCATTTGATTTTATTGAAAATTATGGCCAATAGAGAAATTACGGTGAAAAAATCAGAAAGTTTTTTGTAAATATAGAAAATAGCTGGAACCTAGTATTAGCTAGTATAGCTGTTTTAATTTTAAAGTAGTATAGTATAGCTGTTTTAATTCTAAAGTAGTATAGTATAGCTGTTTGAATTTTTTTCAAAAATTGTGGAAACGCGCTTGATCCTAAACCAAACATCGTTAGAGCCATATATTCATGAATGAAACACCCAATTTGAAAAAACCCAACTTCAAATGTTCTCAAGGGGGGAGATACCTTTAAGCGAGGAAAAAGTTGCTGATTGTCATATTTTTTTTGAAGCGCAAAGATTTCTTCACCTTTTTTTAAACTTAGGGTTAGTTTTATTACCACTTTTTGCTGCTACATGGTATTTTCATTTATTGTTAATCGTTAACAATGTCGGAGGTGTAGCACGGTCTTCTAAACTGGTTGCGGCGGATGTTGTTAGACGGCGTGACACGTAGGGTTGAAGAGATTAATCTGAAAACAAAAACAATTAAGATTTTTCTTTCATTAATACTCATACGCAGAATATGAACCAAGGAAAAGTGAGACATTTTGAAAATTGATAAAATGGTACGCATTGAAACAAAAAGATGGAATTTTCCGTAAAAATGCTCCATTTTGGAAAAAAACTACCTCCTTTTTAATTTTCAAAAACACTAGCGTCATATTTTAGACAATAAGGTTAGAAAGATTTATACCAAATTTCATCAGAATCGATTGATTAGTTTTTTAGTCATACATCACGCCAGTTTTGAAAATGCTGTTTAGAAGACAGTGCTATACCTTCACCATTTTTGGAGATCAATAAAAAAAAATTATGTAACAGCCAAAAGTAGTAATAAAACATACTCTAAGTCCCTAAAATGGTGAATAAATCTTTCTTTGAAACAAAATGTCATGAAAATCAGCATCTCTTTTTGTCGCCTAAAGGTATCTTCGCCTTAAAGAATTGAAACTTTGAGAAAACAAAAATGAAAAAATCGCATTGTGTCATAAGAGGAGATTGCGTAGGGAACCTGTTTCGAGGATTTTTCCCCCGCAATATCTCAATTCATTCTGCAGACTCCTCAAAGCCGCGTATTCCGTTTCTTTATCTCGTTCCTCGCATCTGCAATGTGCGACTCAATATTGGCCCGACGCGACGAGGTGACGACGAAAGCAAGCTCGTGAGGAGAGTTTGCCGAGAGTTCCCTCCCGAGGAGTCTCCTTGCCACGGTCTGGCTCCTTGTCGTTCATCATCATCATCATCATCATCATCGCAATCGCGATCAACGGCGCCGGCGCATTGAGCGTTCCGCGTATGGGGCGTCGTCGACTAAAGTGCCGGGTCTCCCACGTGGCTCAACCACCGTGACCACATAGTAAACACCTACTCCCCGGTGGGAGGACGATAAAGATTAGTCTACAGCGAGAGAGTGACAGTGAGCGCATGCATAAATGCATACGTATATCTGTTTATACCAGAGTATATTTTTAAAAAATTATTAAGCATTCTGCCCAGTTGTTGAACAATAAATCAAATCTTTTTTTTTTCGTTCGATTCTATTCTATTCTATTTGTGATAAATATATTTTTCTATTTGTTCTAAGCATTCCTTGATGTAGGCAATTCAGTGAATACATATTCGATCGAAATACATTGTTGATTTGAACCCATAAGGGATATATTTGACCAAAGAATATTTTTATTCGTATGCAGCAAATGTGTCGTAAATTCAAATAAATCGTTATACCGAACGGATTAAAATTGTATTTGAATTACGAGTATTTTAATTTGCAACTAGCAAATTTACTATACTTTTTTATATACAATTCATACGTATCCGTGTTGTTGACAAGCTTCAATGGTAAACATTTATAAAAAAATACTTTGTATTACCGCCATTTTGGTACATGAAAGAGGATGTTCCTCTTGCGTGGATAACACAAGAAGTGTAATTCCCGCGTGTTTCGGAATCACTTGGCCGAACACGAGCGACAATGCGCGAAATTCGTGATGCGTTGGAACGTTTTGCGGGCTCGATTACATGCTCGCTCAATGTAAAAATGGCTTGCTGGAGAAGCCTCGGGCCCTGCGCCAAACTCCGGCCACAGAGCAGACTACTATGTCTATGACCTTACTATTAAATTCAAATAAAAAGTCTAGATAAACCTCATTTAGTCTGTAGGATTAACGGGTGAGATGCGGTCAGAGGCGTGAAAAAACGAGCATTTTCAATAATTTTTTTTTATAGTAATTAAGATTGTTCTACAAAAGTGGTTACACACACTTTTATGTTATATTTTAACTTGACTTGTACACATTTTCAAAGAAAAATCTTGATTATTTATAGAAATATCGTCATATTTGTGGACCCCCTTCCGCATGTAGTGCTTTGCGGTGACCATCATAAAATTTGACTGGATCATCTGAAATAAAAAAAAAAACAAAAAAAAATCTTTAGTTTAATAATAAATCTAGTCCTTAATCGAAGCTTTTTTTCAAAAGTTAACAAAATGGCGGCTTCCGACAGATAACTTTCGATTTTCGACAAAAAATCGCTCGTTTATTGTTTAAAAAAATAGAAATTTTCAACAAAAATGAAATCCTTCGATTAAGTACTAGTTTTTAATGCTATCAATAAGCACACCAAATTTCATCAAAATCCATCGAGTGGTTTTTGAATTATAGTGGTTACTGACTTGAAAGAAATAGTTTCGAGAAAAACGCGGTCAAAATTTTTCGATGAGGATACGGTGGATATGTTCGTAAAATGTTGAGCTCGATGGATGAAGCCGAACTGTTTTTATGTATTTTGATCCGCTGAATCCGAATATCATAATTTTTTGCCGAAAAGTCGAGTACTCAATTGTTTATAGCCAATTGTTAAAACAATTTTTTAAAAAATTAAAGATTTTCGGGATGAATTGTTTTTTAAAAAACATTTTGGGCAATTTAAAAATGAAAGTATTCTTTATAGAATTTTGCTAAAGTTCATAGTTTTTGAGTAATACATTTTTGAAAATTTCTGAAAGAGTTTTCCAATTTTACACTTGATTTATGTATATAAATACTAATTAAACAATTACTTACATTGAATCATCAATTCCTGGCCCATACAATAGGGCTTCAGCTGATGTGGAAGCTTCCAACATATCAATTTGTTGTTGTCTTCGAAGCATTCTGCCTTCCCGGGTATTATCGTTTGCGCGTTTGTCAGCCGCTACCTGCCATGGGGACCCGACGCCCCTTCACTAATTGTGGGATATCCCGGAAACTATTCATCGAATTGAATTAAAAATTTTCCGGGAATATTTTCGAAACACCATGCTTCAAGAAAATGTTTTTAAAAAATCGTTTTTTTGAAAATTCTGACTGCACCTCATCTCTTATTTTTCTGGTCAAATAATACCGAACTGATTGGAAGCACATACATTTATTATTCATCAACGGTGTTGAAGAGACCTTGATTTTAGTTAATAAATATATTTGTAATTAATCTCTGGAATAGTAGAATGATATTTAAAAAATATTGATTTTAGGAATATTTTATTTAGCTCAAATAGAAAAGTCTTTTTTTTCATCAGCGTAGGGAGATACAAATATATCTCTTTCGCTCTTCCTTTATTGAGCACGCCGCATTACTTCTAAATGTTTATTTATTCCTTCAACTCGATTTGTTGTTCCCTTTTATTCAGCCTGAAATGCCCCATATATAGGTGTACGTTAATAAAGGGTTAGAAAGGGTGTAGGCGGGTGCGAAGGGAACCTTACAGGACGCTCGTAAGGTTGGAGGTAAAACGGGTCAAAGCTAGGTGAAACCGGAAGTCGCGCCGGAACTCCTACTTGGTGAACCTACGAAAGGTTCACATGGGCTTTGCTCTTCTCCGCTCCCTAGGGCAGGATAATTTTCTTGTGTCAGACTCGAGTCCCAGAGGTCGCTGGCTTCTCTTCTTTCTCCCTCGAGCGCCTTTAAGCTTATGTATCTTTATATATTCCGTGGTTACTGAATGTTGGGATCTTCGATCAGATAAGAATGTTTATTCACACCGGCGGATTGGTTCATCCCCTATTTGTAAGCACCGCATGCGTACTCTGCGGCACAAAGCCCCGTACTTTCGCACTACGCGAAGTTCTGTTTATCGGAAATCGGTTGCATATACACCGCATGGAGAAATATCTACTCTTATACTGGTTTCCTATTAGTATCTGGGAGTTATTTAAAAAACTTTTAATCTGCGATAATTGTATATGTATATATTCTAGGTATTAATTGTTGATGAATATCTTACACTACACCATAAGAATTGCAGTACTTAATAAATAGCAAGGCTGGACTTGGAGCCCAAAAGAACGGGCCCTACTTCAATATTTTTTTCTGATAGGCGTATTGGGATGACGGCGTCGGGATTTCACACACAAATAATACGTAGTCTTGCTAACTTTTGCTTCCTTTATTATTGCGAAATATTGATAAACAATAAAGTTATCATCATTTTAACAAAGTGTCGCCGCTGCTACATGGCGAATTTGTGTAGGTGGTTATTCTATAAATGGAATTATTATTAAATTTTATTATTTTATTATTTTATTATTATTCAAATTAAATTAAATTATTCTATAAATGAAAAAAAAAAACAAACCTAATAATTTGTTATTAAGAAATGGATAAACATTTAAAAAATCATCCGCCCATATGATAAGAAATGTAATGAACTATGCTCTGTCCGAATTCAAATGTAAAGTGAATCGGACAAATTAATTTTGAGGTACGACTGACACCGTATATATTATAGTTCCGAGAAAAACACCAAAAATGGGCAACTCGAAGCTGAATGGTACGCCATAGCGCAGTGTGACGCTTCCCACAAAACGGTAATTTCTTCAAATTTTTTCACAAAATCTTTATTACGAATGAAAGTTAAGCAATCAAAAAAACGTATTTTTGAAGTTTTAAGTTTACGCAGGCCCCTTAAGGTATAAGTGGGTACAAACCTCTAGTCGGGCAAAAAACTGGCAAAATTTGGAAATTTTTTGAAAACGGATAATCGTAAAAAAATTCGGAAACATATTCATCAAACATTATTTATTGGCACTTTCAGTATACGAATTTCCTGTTAATTTTCTTCAAATAAATGAAGCCTGTTTATGTACGTTGTTGAGGCCTCTGTCGAAAATACATGTTCTCATGGGGTGCATGAGTTAATGCGTCTGAAAAATCCAAGAAGATCCTTGTAAAGTAATGTTACAGTTATATTCCCTCGAAACAATTTTTTTTTCGAAAAAGGGTACAAGCTATCACATTTCGAAGTAAACATATTTTTTATCATGTCAAATTTGCGCGCTTTAAATGTCACAAAAGATATTCCAAATAAATAAGAAAATGGCTTTACAGACTATAGAGAATCTATCTTTGAAGATGAAAAACTACATTAAAAAATACTAAAGCCTGTTCGAATGAAAGAGAAGACAAGTCAACGATAACTCGACGGGGAAAATATCGCGAGCGAAATCTTTGCAAGCTTCCATTATTGCCGAAGAAAAAGAAGCTTTCAAATATGAAGCATCGTAAAAATACGTATCAACGTGAGTACTTCACGGGACAATGTGACACGCGGTAGCAGATCGCGAGTGTGTCACTCGTGTCATAAAATGCACGTTATCGTTGGGAATTCATTACTCCTCTGAAGCCAACGTGAGGGGAAACGTGCCAGCTGTGCACGTAGTACTACGAGCCTGTCGCTAGTTATATTATCCGTAAGGTAGGCAGAGAGTACTACACAGCGTGGACCAAGATGGCGTAGGGTCAACATCCTCTCATCCTACATGAAGGCCTCTACGAACTCTTCTAGCCTATCTACGAAGCTTTGCCATATCCCCGCCAACTCGCCGCTTATTTTTTGCTTCAGTTTTTGTGCCGAGAAAAATGCATGTGTATATATTATTGCAAATTTGAAATCATACAAAGATAGGGCGTTCATGCATTTTGGAACTATTTTTCGTCGCATTTTTTCTGCAATTTGTTGACATTGGAATATTTAATTCTATTATTTCTATTATTTCTATTATTATTATTATTATTCCTTTCGTTATTTACAATAATATCATTTTTCTGAGTTCCGACGTATACCCTTGCGAGCTTTTACGTATTACCCTTCCCAATTGAACCTATTCCTATCACTCCCTACCCGGACTTCGCTAATCTAACCTAACTTCCGTTTCATCCCCAGTCGTCTTAAGGTATTCCTTTCACGCACCCGAATATTCACTGGTATATATACTAACTGGAAACGAGCTCTCCGCCGTATTGATGTACCCAATAGAAACAACTGCGACGCCTGGCAGTCAGAATCGGTACTACGTAGGACGCGGTGATTTTAAACAAATCAATGAGCTTAGAAGTAGAAACCGATGGATCAGGCGGTTACGGTAATAATAACAATACAAATAATGAAACAAAACATCATCTGTAGGGAATCTTTAGGGCTTCATTTCATCACATTACACATTGTAGTATTAACAATAATGTGATGCGAAATGAAATTACTGGACTATAAATAAAACAAGAATAAATTACTACGATTCCGAAATCTTCATAATTGGTTATGAAAGATTCCAAGTAACTAGATCTAAATTGGTCGATCATTTATTTACTAGTATATAATTTGGAAATACAAATATTTGTATAATGATGATATTGGTACTATTTGGAAATAATTTTAGATATATTTCATACTATTTATAAATGAAGTTCTCAAAAATGTAGAATATTTGAGATTGATTATTAGATTTAAAAACTATTTAAAATGAATTGTGTTTTGAATATCTTGCAATATTGCTAATTTTGCTTTCTCATAGAGGAAACTTTGGGACGGTGAAAACATTTTTTTTCAGTTTTCAACGTCAATGTGTTCAAAATGTCCCAAAACTCCAGAAAATAATATTTCGAAGTATGCCCGGATGTGTGTTTTTTCTGGTACTGTAAAGTTAAAACGTCTATAATCCTAGAACGTTTTGAGCTACATCGCTCCCGTTTTGCACAGATGTTAATCTGTACAATCTCTTTATTCACTGAAAATTTTGTGGGAATTACTAAAAATTACAATTTTTACGGCATTTTGAAATTTTCAAAAAGTGTCTGCGGTTGCGCTAAGTTCCGGAAATTTACGGCGAATTAAAAATATATATAAATAGAGAATATCAAAGGAAGGTTTGTATTGAATTTTTGAAACGTTTCAGATTTTATGAATTTTCGAATGTTTCGAAAAATCGTTGAATCGCTCGAATTTTTTCAAGTTTCAAGATATCGTGCTAATTTTTGCTTTTTACACAGATTATTATAAAAGTAAAGTTGTTATAAAATTTGGAGAGAATCGGTCAAACGGTTAGGTCAATGTCATCAAATTTGGAGAAAATCGGTCGATGGAAATTGATTTCTTTGCATACCAATTCAACATTTCATTCAATTGAGTGTTCATTCCTTCTATGTCCTCACGAATTGAAACCAAGGCAGTCATGATCACGATGGATTTTAGGATTACAGTTGATCTTTTCTGCGACCTTCCCATTGTATACTGCGTTTTGATGTTCAATCTGTTAAATATGTAAGGTATGAGATATGAAATAATAGGTGGGCAGTATGCTTTGTTTATTATTTTATACATTGCCGGCAAATAACAAAATAGAAATGTCAACTATCACAACTTC
The DNA here is from genome assembly GCA_963210295.1 of Ophion ellenae. Lineage (NCBI taxonomy): Eukaryota > Metazoa > Arthropoda > Insecta > Hymenoptera > Ichneumonidae > Ophion > Ophion ellenae. The sequence continues at coordinate 17,393,517 of OY723385.1, read as the reverse complement.
CATATCGACACTGTATATCACTGTGATTCACGGGCAAAAACTTACATTAATATTTGGCAAACGTAGTACGTAAATTATCAAAATAGTAGAATTAGTTTAGTGTAAATAATAGTACATAGTGTAGATAGTTTTCTTAGTTTCACAGTCAGTATCGCACGCAATTGAATTACAGTTCTAGTTATTGATGAGCCCAAATGATCGGTCGACTTAGAAAATGACGAACATTCGAGCCCGTTACAGAAAGTGCATGATTTTTGGTCAGCGCAAAGAGACGAAGTTCAATATACACGATAAGAATTTGTTTAATAAGCTTATCAACGTCATGTGAAAATTCTTCTACGATAAAAATATCGATGACATACTCTTTTAGTTTAGGGAATATATAATAATTTCATAAAAGTAAATCGTTAAATATAGTTGATGCAAGGACAGCCGGAAAGTTCGATTCAATGGGAGGCTTCCCCATATTCGCGTTGCATGCTCGACGAAAAAACTTTTCCGCAATTTTGCATATAGTGACGATACTTGCTGATGGAATCAACAATCCGAGTTAGAGGCGTTATAACTTTACAGTGCCAGAAAACACACACACATTCGGATATTTTTTCGAAATATGATTTTGTTGAGTTTTGGGACATTTTGAACACGTTGACATTGAAAACTGGAAAACAATGTTTTCACCGTCACAATATTTCCTCTATGAGGAAGCTAAATTAGCAATATTTCAAGATATTCGAAACGCAATTCATTGTGAATAGTTTTTCAATTTAATAATAAATTTAAATATTCTACATTTTCGAGAACTTCGCTTATAAATAGTATGAAATATGTCTAAAATTATGGCAAAATAGTACCATTATCATTATTATACAGATATTTGTGTTTCCAAATTATATACCAGCAAATAAATGTTGACCCAATTTAGATATAGTTACTTGGAATCTTTCATAATCAATTATAAGGATTTCCGAATCGTAGTATTTTATTCTTGTTTTTATTTATAGTCAAGTAATTAAATTTCGAATCACATTATTGTTGATATTACAATATGTAATGTAATGAAATGAAACCCTAAATATTCCCTACAGATGATGTTCTGTTTTATTATTTTGTTGTTCTTATTGCCGTAACCGACTGATCCATCGTTTTCTACTCCTAAGCTCATTGATTTGTTTAAAGTCACCGCGTCTTACGTAGTACCGTGGCTGAATGCCAGGCGTCGCAATGGTCGAATCTCAGCTTCTATTAGGTACATCCGCTGACCCATGGCTCCATAGGCAAACTTGTATCCAGTTAGTATGTATATCAGTGCGAATATTTAACACGTAAGTGATTTTCGTATATAATTAAGTAAAAATACGTACCAGTATACTGGTAAAACTTCAAGCCAAGTAACTAAACTTTTAACGAAAAATGACGACTATCTAAATCGTCTCATTTATACGGTACTTTACGGAGATGACACGTTGGCCACATTTATATTTAATAATTTATACGGTAAATAACTCTAGATGCCTGATATAAACTGCTCATTTGTGTAAAAAAATCCAAAAAATGCGCAACCACAATAATAACCGGCGGTCACCGAATGTTTAAAGAAAATACTAATGCTACAACTTAGATAAATATGTAGCGGAAGAATTTTCGAAACCGCGTCTTTTCATAGAAAATGTATAAATGTCTAAAACGACTAAATTTGCGCAGATTTCTTATCCCAGTTTATCGTTCGGTATAATCATTGATTGTCACTCATTTTTATTAAGCGCCACTGTAATTTACCAGTGATTCAGAAGGGCCCTCCTTAGGCACCCACAAAATACGGCCCTCCACGACAGAAATATCTTGAGCCACACTATATCGCATTTGCCGACGGTACGGAATAGGCCACGATTTTGAGACATTCGCTCCGCAAAAAATCCTGACAATCGATTTTTCGACTGGATTATGTCAGAGAGTGTCCCGTAAGTATAAAACCAAGTTTGTGTCGTCCGAAACCGCGAGCGTTAGCCGCCATCTTGAAAAACGCCTTTTTGCAAGTATCTCGGAAACGGTCAGTTTTACGATAAAAATCGTAACGGACTCTTTTGTAGAGTATAAAATAGAGGATGTGCAAAAGTAATCTTTCATGAATTCTTTTGCTGTTCATGACTTGAACATGGAAGAAGAAAACTCGAAAACCATCGAAAATCGCCCTTCCTGTTCCAAACAAAGAAAATTGTTTTAAATCTATCATCGACGTTTAAAATTTGACAAGAACAATTTTTTATTATTCTGATGATGATGCGACCCTAATTTGTAAATCGCGACTCAAATCGCGCAAATGATAATGAATATGAATCAATGAATAAATTTTCATGTCTTTTTAAAACAATTCGTCAAAATGTTTTTATTACGCAAACTTTCCTCCTATCGCCCATATCCCTCCTTTTCATGATAAATATTATTGTTACCGTCTCTATTATAAAGTTCTTCGATTACACTTTTTTTTGGAATGCTAGAGTAACGTATTACCACTAATCGCTGTTTTTCTTTACCTAACGGAAACTTTCATTGCGCTAGAACTCAGCAACTATTGATTTTACAAAAAAAAAGTTTTATACAAAAATTGTTGAAAATTTCATGCTCCACAACTTTGATTATTACATTTTTTTCGCATTTCCAAAAACTATCGAGATATTTTCCAAAAACAAAACTTTGGTTTCTTAATCGACTATATCTCGGCAAATATTAACAATAGAGAAAAGTTTCAAATAAAAAAGATGGGAAATTCTATCCTCTACAAAAAAGGTCCTTACGATTTTTAACGTAAAACTCACCGTTTCTGAGATATTTGCAAAACGACGTTTTTCAAGATGGCGGCTAACGCTCGCGGTTTCGGACGACACAAACTTGGTTTTATACTTAGGGGACACCCTCTGACATAATCCAATCAATTATTAGGATTTTTTGCGGAGCGAACCCATTTTTGGTCCTAAAATTCCTGGACTAGAGAAACTATGGAAAACCCGTATCAGTATAGACGACCCCACGTTTATCTGACTCTCTTGTTACGTCCCCGTGAACTTATCGAATCTTAGAGAGGACGCAACACGGTGTTGACTTTGCTTTCGGGTCAAGACAATTAAGTCCTTTACCCAGGGACGGAAGTCACGTCTTTGATATGGGAAGAATGACGGTTGGATATTTGCGTTGGTCTTGAGGAAGATCGAATAATACGAGAGTTTTACATAAATGCTTTGCTTACTCTATTTATTTTAAGGTAATTCGCCGTTTGTTCCTTTCGTTCCAATGGTCGTCTAATTATCGTAGTTATAGTTGATTTTATCGGCGGTATTGTTTTGATATTTTGGATTATGGTTGTTACAATTTCTTCATAATTATAATGCTCACATAGTGATTACATGGAGATTAAATAGTTATAATATTAACACGTATGTCGAACGGTTTATAGTGTTCGCACAATGGTTACACGACATTAAATAGTTACAACATTTACACACGATTAAGTAGTTGAAATGGTTGCAATGTTCAAGATAACAATATAGTTCTTTGAAGGCAATTGATTACAGCGGTTGTGGTTCAAATTTAGGCTGTATTTGATAGTTTTAATAGATGTTGCAGAGACTTGAGGTTGAAAGATACGGTGGTGATGCAAGGGTTTAGATTTGGTAATTTGAAAACTTCGTGATGAGCTGAGACTTCTTTTGAGGAGAGTCTTTGACCGATATTAGAAGTCGAATTGCGACTGGACAATACGTACAGTGAACCTTGCTGAATTTCATCTGGTAGACTCCGATGGCGGTACCTTTAGCCGTAAGGTGGAGACTGAGACTGCGACTGCTGGACTGGTAGCACTTCGATGACTGCTGCGACCGACTGCTGGACTGGTACCACTTCGATGACTGCTGCGACCGACTGCTTGTTCACGATGACTTAGTCTTCGGACTTGATGTTGGGATTGAGACTGATTGGCGTAACTTTAGCCGCGAGGTTGAGGTTGAGACTGCACACTTTGAAACTTTGATTGAGACTGCTCGATTGAGATTGAGAGTGACACTTCGACCATGAGGTCGAGATGGAGACTGAGACTTTGACCGTGACTGACTGATGCGTAGCTCCGACCACGGGGCTGAAGTCGAGACAAGACTGCGCGATTGAAATTGAGACTGACGGATTGAGACTGGAGATTGAGATTGAGACTGAAGAAGCTTTGGCCGCGAGGTTGAGATTGACGGATTGAGACTGGAGATTGAGATTGAGACTGAAGTAGCTTTGGCGGCGAGGTTGAGATTGAGACTGACGGATTGAGACCGGATATTGACCGCGACCGGCCGCGGCGTAACTCCGGCCACGGGGTTGAAGTCGAAACTGCCCACTGCTGTGTTCTCGGTCCTTCCTTTTATACTCCTTTTCCGGGGGTGGTCTTCTCTCGAAAGATCTTCCACGTGTCGAAAATCTTGGGTGACCTTCCCTCTCTTGGTAGAGATCTTAGGGGGTGCGTGCGTATGATTCAGGGCTGGCTCTCTCGTGGCGGTACCCGTGGTGGGTATTTCTTCGATTCCTGGCATAGTCGGTTTTTACGATCCTTCGGATATTAATAAGCGTGGGTCAGAGATGCCTCCGTTTATAGTTCAGTCGGTGGCTATGATATCATCGAGTTTTGTGTCGGCTAAGTAATTCTTTCGCTTTCAACCCGTACGAGGGGTGAATCGGCTGGTTCCGATGTACAAGGTACCCTTGGATTTTTATGACAAAGCTCGCCTTTTCGTCGCCGATAGCTCTCATGAAGGTTATTCAGATGTTCTTTTTAGGTATGAGTTGAACACCAATATTAGATATAATTTTGTTCCCTGGTTAATTTATCTGATTTCCGTTTACGAGGTGCTTTGCGTTTTTATGACAAGGCTCGCCCTGTTGGCGTCGCTTGTTCTTAAATAGAATATTCGGGTGCCTTCTGTAAGCTTGGGCACGTGCTGTAGGCGACAGTGTTTGGCGGGGTGGTTTGGTCAATCGACGGGGTGACTGAAGTTGATTTCTTAGTAGCGTAATGGCCCAGGGATAATTTGTCGTGGGGTTGGGGTGGTGCGCATCGCATGTGGGTATTGCGTTGGTAGTAAAAATTGTAGTGGCCTGGTAATTCTTGGAGTGCAGACCTTCGTCACTACGAGAAGGGGTTTCTTTTCCCTGCCCGATATTCTTATATCGTATCGATTCATTGGATTTTGTGGAGTGGGTGCGATGAAGCGGGTCATGACGTAACACTCTGGTGCACGGACGTTGTACTCAAGTATCTATACCCAAGGTCTCAGAAGTATCGGCCCTCCGCTCACTGATTGACGCGCCAGCCGGTGCACGGGCTAAGGGGGCAGATAGATAGCTTTGACACAAAAAGATTAAATCTTACGAAAAAATTGCTAAATTTTGCAAAAAAATACTTAAAAAAAATTCAAAAACACTTAGGTTCGTGTTCTCGACAATAAAGTTAGAAACATTCATACCGAATTTCATCAGAATCGGTCGATTAGTTTTTTGGCCATACGTCCCGCCAGTTTTTAAAATGCAGTTTAGAAGACCATGCCATACGTCCGCCATTTTAAAGATTAATTTAAAAAACACCATGTAACAGCCAAAAGTGGTAATAAAACATACCCTAAGTCTCAAAATTGGTAAAGGAATCTTTCCTTAAAAATATCATGAAAATGAGCAAATTTTGTCCTCGCCTAAAGGTATCTCCTCCCTTGAGCGGTCACCGCTCCCAGTATCAGCCATGCACAACGCTACTTAACTCGGAGTATCACCGGAGCCGAACCCCGACCACTCATCCACAAGAAGCGGTCCTTCCATTTTTGCTTATTTCGGTTATAATTTTTCTATTTCTTCGATAATGTATTATTTCTTTTATTATTTCTATTAGTATACTTCATTTCTTTTACCATCATTATTTCTAGTAGTAGTAGTAGTAGTATTGATTCCTTGTATACCCTGTTAAGGGTGCTTACATTAGTGCCCTTCCCGTCACCTTTATGTACGTGTTTACATCGGTTTTCTTATTATCTTACATTGATATTAATATTCAAGTTTGTCGAATTGCCTAATTCAATTACATACTTGTTTTTTCGGTTGTGCCTCTATTTTACGATCTATTTATATCCCCTTGCTCTGCTCGAACCATTGTTGCAGTTTCTTTACTATCTCTTGATTGAGTTTCCCCTTAACTTTTGGACACTTACAAATGTGTCTCAAATTTTCATTTGCTTATTTGCAAATTTTACACTTGGAGTTTGCATACCCTTTTTGCTGTCCCTCCCAATATTACCGCATCTTACCCTTGCCCATGTGTATGCCTATTTTTCGAATCATTCGAATTGAATAAGAAATACGAATCGTATTTCTTATACAATAAAAATTTGTATGCCTCTTTCTATTTTTAATAATTTATCGCGGCGCTTTTCCATTTTTCGACCTCCATTTCCCTGCACCCTGCTTCCGTTCGTCAGATATAATTTGACATATTTGACATATTATGACTTTGACATATCTTGCCTGCAATTTTTCCACCTATTTCCTCCTCTTTCAACCCCTTATTATTTCTATTATTATTATTCCCGCATTACGTTTTATTTCTATTATATTTTTTTAATTCCTTTTCAGAGTTATTTACTAATTTGAGATCAGTAATTGTCAGTAAATGTTTTGTGATAAAAAACGATTATTTTTTAATTCTATTTATCAATTATGATTTTTTTCATTTATTTTCTTCTGATTATTCCTTTCATTATTTTGTATTTCGATTATTCTTTTTTATTGATTTTATCATTTATCATTTATTGTATCTATGATTCTTATAAGCTACGAGTATTACGGCGATCATAATTAAATATTCCTTCCATGGTACCCTAGATCGCAGGGCTGACTCCCCCGCTTTTGTGAATGTCGCATTCTCTCCACGTATTCGTGTTGTCCTTTTTTCCTTCTCAAACTGGTTCTCCTCTGCCCGCTGTGTAGATGCACTTCGTTGTCCAGCGAGGACGCTGATGGCGTATAAGGCCGAGTGGTCTCTTTGGCCTCAGTGGTCCCGCGTTTTATTCGCCTCGAGATCCCGTCCAAGGGACAAAGAAAGCCCTAGGCCTTGCGTGTAGATTTATCTTCGCTTCGCAACCAACGGAATTGCCACGTGCGCCAAAAAAGGTTTTTTTAAAACAATCCCAGGGCTCCATATTTTTGACGATGCAGTCTGCAAGCGTTGCGAAGATGAATGCAAAAAAACATACGAAGCGCAAGAGCTAAGAGGCAGTTTGCATTCTGAAGTGAGATCGGAGCTTGATCGAGGTTACAAATGAGGCAAGATCTGGGAAAGATAGCGGTGTAGGACTTTCCCGAGAATGGACCACCGGATGGTATCGGAGATTCCGGAGAGTGCGTCACTGGACATCCTCTAGCCCACCAACGAATCGCCGATTCTTCCTGACTTGACGTTACGTGTGACGAAACCCTCATCGTTCCACGAACGAATTTTATCTACTTCTCTCTCTCTCTCTCTCTCTCTCTCTCTCTCTCTCTCTCTCTCTCTCTCTCTCTCTAAATTTTTACACACATTTTTACTGGGAAAAACTTTTACCCAGAGATCTTTCCAGCGGCAAATCTGCTCGCGCACTGGGAGCGAGCGTTGTTAGCTCGTTTTCCTCGATCTCCATGTGGGGGCGACACGAGAGCAAAGCGACAAACTTTTACTCCAGTTTTCAAACTCACGGGAAACCGGTTTTCGTCTGGTAACAGAGAGGGATAACAACAGCCAAGAGTGATAAAGCGAGAGAAAGGATTGGAGCGTGAGCGAAAAAGAGAGCGTGAGGGGCAACGAGCGAAGGAGGGCGAGAGCATAAGAAGCCAGGAGAGAGGCGAGAACGGGGGAAGAGAGAGAGAGAGAGAGAGAGAGAGAGAGAGAGAGAGAGAGAGAGAGGGGTTTTTTAACCAGCACACGCGCCAGCGTCTCTACTTTGTTACCTCTTACCTATTTCCTGTACCTTGATCAGCAGCAGGTTTCCCCCACCACATGGAAACTGACGATGTTTTACTATATACACGTGTAGTACTACGATCTTTCCTTCTCTCCGGCTCTTTCTCGGAAAACCTGTTTTCCCCTCTCATCCCGTTAAATATTTTTCTTCGATTCTCTATTTCTCCTTCTACGCATTTTCTCTTTCTTTGTCCTTTTTCCTCACGTTTTATAAATATCGTTTATATCAACGGAAACAAGATATATTTTCAACAACAAAATGTTTGTGTTGCTTTCATTTCACGTCTTGTTTGACGGTGTCTGCCGGAGGCCCAAAAAATTGGTTGTATTTTCAATATATTTTTCTTATGAGAGTATTGTGACGACGATGTCGGGATTTTACGCACAATTCATACATATATAGTCTTGCCACGATCGAGTTTTTTTATAGAGAAATATTGGTAAACAATAAAATTATTATTATTTGAACAAAGTGTCGCCGTTGTTGCATGGCCAATCGGTGCAAGTAGTAGTTAATAGGGCCATCTGAAATAAAAAACAAAAATGTACTGTTAGTATAATATTAAACTTTCGTATGACCGGATACTTTTTCGAATTTTCAAAATTACCGAAGTGGCGAGCCGTATAAAAAAGTTCGGTTTGCGACAAAAAAACACCTTCAATCATTCGTTGATGGGTTATCCAACAAATGGATAAAGATATCAAAAAATCATCCGGTCATATGATAGAAAATGTCATAAACTATGCGCTGTCCGAATTTGAGGTGAATCTGATGAATAGTTTTTGAGATAGGACTTACAACCTTTCGTAAAACATTTAAAGAAAAATGCAAAAAAAAGGGCAAGCATAAGAAGTCGCCGTAGCGCAGTGGGCCTTCACAAAAATCGTCACTGCTTGGACAGTTATTGGCATTCTTACAAAATCTTTGTTGTAAATTAAACTAAAGACTAACTAAGACTCTACCCTATTAAACTATTGAATAAAAAGAATCTATTTTCGAAACTTTCATCTTATGCAGCCCCTAAAAATGGTAAATTTTGTATCGGAACGATTTGAATGCGCTCGAAGTTACGGGTCTAACTGGTAGAAATATGGCGGTAAACAAAAAGCCTTAACAGAAATAGCTGTCCATACATCCACTTGTGTGAGTTGAGCCCTTCTGTTTGCCAGTTATCGAACTTTCGTTATATTTTCCCTCCCCTTTGTTCTCCATTCCCCGATCCGCGCCACCAACGTCAAAACGTGTTACAGCCATCTAGTCTGTAAGCAAGAAGCCGATGAAAAACCAGTTTTGTTGCCTCTCTTTCTCGTGATCGTGATCTCGCCTTTCTTTCTTCGTTTCTACGCTCCTCTTGGTCGTTTATACTGGTCGTTGGAGACCCTGTGGCTTCGCCTCTCCCATTCCTATTCATTCTTCATGATTTTCTTTTTTTTTACACTCGGATTTTTTCTTTTTAACGCTCCTGCGCACGTGCGCCCGCCACCTTCGTAAATTGAGGTTCGACTCTATATAATCGAGCAGTACGACTTTTTTTTATCCTTGCCGGTTTTATTCCTGCAGTGGAAGATGATGCTGCAACAGCAGAAGGGAAGATGAGAATATTACGACGGGCTTCTCCGAATAGTAAATTTCAAAAAGTGGACTGGATCTCGAATTCAGGTGTAGATTGGCGAAACGCGATATTATTTTTTCGTTTTAAAATCTATAAGTGCAAAATTATATTAGAATAATGTAACTCACTTTATTTCATATTTTACGAAGATATTATAAAGCCTTATAAAATCAATGATATTATTCTAATATTATTTTGCATTTATCGAAAGTAATGAAAAAATTTTGGCCGGTACCATACACACACACACACACACTCGCACACACTCACTCACACGCACGCACGCACGCACGCACGCACGCACGCACGCGGGCACGCGCACACACACACACATATATATATATATATATATATATATATGATTAATTTCGATTTATGGCAAATGTAGCCCATCATTGAAGGTATTCCTTTCGCGGAGGGCCGTATTTTGTGAGGGCTCTTTTCAATCATTAGTAAATTACCGTGGTGATTCATAAAAAAAAATCTCAATCGATTATTATACCCAACGATGAACTGGAATAAAAAGTTTCCTGCAAATTAAGTAGGCTTAGACATTTTTACATTTTCTCTGAAAAGACGCGGCTATGGAAATTCTTCTGTTAGTCACATTTTTCCAAGTTTTATGTTTAATATTTTCTTTAAACATTCGGTGACCCCTTGCTTTTCAGGAATCTTTAATATTTCTTACACGGGTTGAGCAGTTTATATTAGGCATCCAAAGTTATTAAGTGTATAAATTATTAGATAGAAATGTGTCCAGCGTGTCATCTCCATAAAGTACCGTATAAATGAGACGATTTTTAGCGTCATAATTTTTCGTCAAAAGTTCGGTAAGTTGGCTTACAACTTTACTAGTATACTTGTATGGGATGTATTTTTACTCGATTATAGACGAAAATCAGTTACTTGTTAAATAATCGAGTTCGTGAAAGGCATGCCCTAAAATGTTTCGGGACAATTGATGATATGTTACCATTTGATTTAAATTTAAACTGTAAATTCTTTGTCATTTACTGAATACGTCCTCGAAATTTTGAATCGATCGTCTACACCTACACCGGTTCTATGAAAAAGTGCAATTGAAGAAACACTTCTTAACATAGGGAGATGCCTAATTGTTATAATGTAAAGGGCGACGAAATTCTCATAACGTACTGATACGAGTGATTTGACAGATTTTCATAATATTTGAAACAATTTTTCACACCATTTTGTGTGTAAAATTGACATTCAGTGATGCGCGTACGCATCTCCCTATGTTAAAGAGTGTGTCTTCAATTCTAAATTTTATAGAAACGTTGTAGACGATCGATTCAAAATTTGGACGGTGCATTCAGCATACGACAAAAAATTTACTGCATGAATTTGATTTAAATGGTAACATATCGTCAATTCCCGTGTAGAAATTTGAGTCGGGGAAAAGTACTGCTCCTGGTCTGCTTTCCCTAGATAATATCAGGCTCTGGTCGGGCCTTCTACCCTGGAATAGATTCGCAATGTAACGGGTCTACCCAGGTAGGAATTGACGATGAAAAAAGGGCTCGCCAAGCTCTGAAACAAGGCTCACATTTTTTAATTCAAGCTGAGCACGAGCCTGATTTCAGGCCTAGCTGAACCCCTGACTGATAACGCAGTTTCAGGCTGTTGCACACAGACTTGACCAAAGGCTGGTAGCTAAGCCTGTACTAAGCCTGAAACGACGAAACAACAAGGTTCAAAACGAGCCTTAATGAAGCCTTCACGAGCATTTATGACCAGGCTTATCCCAAACTCTTCTCAAGGCTATATGAGGTCTGTTTTTAGTTTTCTATATTCTACATTGGGGTCAATTTAATAAATTTGTAAAGAATTCATTTTATTTATTATATATATTTATTATTCATTATATTATTTGTTATAAAATATATATAAAAAATATTTTAAACACAATACTTTATTTTATTTATTGTTTATGGGACACGTAATACACAGAGTGTACGCAAACTCCAGAGAGTGAGTATATACGAAATCTGTGTGTGACGAGGAAAAAACTTTTTTGTGTACCTCATAAATATCGATAAGAGAATATGTTTAAATGTTCTGAGCTGCCTCCTTCGCTTTCGTTTTTCGTGCCTTCGTACCCGACAAATTTATTGCTAATTTTTTTTTTTTCGTAAAAGTACAGAAAAAATATTATTTAAAATTTATTTTATTTTATCACAACCTGAAACAAGCCTGCATCCAGCCTTGATTTTTTAGCCTTAAAATTCACTGGCTGAATAAAGCTTGAAATAACCCTGAGTTTAGGCTAAGCAGCCAGTCTTGGTTCCAGGCTGCTCCAAACGATGCAATGAAACCTGGCCCAGGTCTGTCTCACTCAGGCTTCGTGAAACAAGGCTCGTACAATTCTGTTTCCATCGTCAGCCTTCTGATTCCCTACCTGGGTAAGGCTTGGTCCCGATCCGCCGTTCCCTTTCTCGAGAACTGATCAGGAACGGGCCGGAGAACAAGCGGTAAATTACCAGGAAAGCTGTAGGGAATATAGATCGGGAAATAACCAGGAACAAACGAGGAAATTAAAAAAGCGGTTTCAGCGTTTTTGGAATCCTTAAGGAGGTAAAATCGGGAGGGTTATTCAGTATTTCACAAATATATTGTTCGTTGGTTATCTACTTGCTAAGGTAGTATATAAGTGATTTTTCCTTGCATTTTGGATACTGTAAATAATCGATAAAGCAATTTCGTAAGAATTAAAAAATACAGACAAAGAAGCACAGAAACGCCTGTTTGATCAGAGCATAAAAAATGGCAATTAACATTTCTTCGCTTTGAAATCTCTTCAACGTGCATACGTCGCCCGTTATCGCAGCTCTCACGATCATTCTGCAAGCCGCGTGTTATTCGCACTCTCCGCTTTGTCGGAAGAAGCTGAAGATCGGAATTAAATATGCGCTAATGCATAGCGGTATATGCGGACGAGTATATACAGCGTGACGATTACAAGGTGGCCATGGGGGTTTTTTTAAAGGCTTTTGCACGGTGATTTTACGACCGAGAAAAATATGATATTCCAGGTTATTCAAGTCCTCTTTGAAAACAATATAGCCCAGTTTTCTGAGAAATAGTATTTGTCAGAAAAATTGAGCATTCGAGAAAAGAAAATCGAAATTCCATTTTGATTTCAGCGGAATACTGATAATTAAATTCGGAGTACGAAACCACCGAGAAAAAGTTCTTCTAATGGAATAAAATTCCATTTATTCACTTTAAAATGCATCTTGGATAATTTTTTCGTCGATGACGGGATGCACAAAAAAAATGTTCAGGAGTGTTTCGTATTCGGTCTTAGATTATCTTCATTCTACTGCACCCAAAATGGAATTGAGATTTTCTTCGAGAATGCGGTGCTTTTTCTGGAAAATACTACTTATCACAAAAATCCGCTATGTTTTTTTTTCTGAGAGGATTTCAGGACGATTATAAATCATATTTTGCTCAGGCGCAAAATCTCTGCGCAAGACCCAGAAAAAACACATAGCCAGCTCATAATTGTCACCTTGTGTGTGCATATATATATATATACACGTGGAGTTATATATGCGTACGCACGGAAGCTTCAGTTACCGCTTCGCTTGGGAGTGCATGCACCTGCATAAATTAGCCTAACGACTTTACGCGCACGCAGGAACAGCCCGGAAACACCGCAAAATTCTCGCTGCGAGACGCACCGACTTGCTATCTCCGGGGTCAGAAGAGAATACTTCCTCGTGGTCCATCCTATTCAGCTGCAGCGGCAATTTCGTAAATTCGTTTTTCCTCGCTCATTTCTGCAGTTAACGCCCATGGCGAAATTCTCGTACGTTACTTGCAATAAATGAATTTAACTGTAAAAAAACCGATCTGTGAACATAAATTACGATTGAGGCACAAATTACGAAAATAATCAAGATAGTAACCGACACTGGTGGATAAGCGGTCCACCAAGGGTTGAAGTCAAGAAATAAAAAAAAAAGAATCAAGATAGTTCGACTGAGAAAGAATGTTGTCCAGATTTCGCAAGGCTGTCAATAACGCGTAAAAAAATGAATATGCAAGAACTCTCGCACGTAGGGAGCTTTCATTATACAATCCTTACGAAAGGCTCTGCGAGATGAACTACGAAAGACGATCGCATCGACCTCGATGTGATTACGTAAGATTCCTCTTGTATATGTATATGTTATAGCGAAGAAGATGAGTCTTGTACGTTCCTCGTACTCCTCATTGAGGTTTCGCGGATGCTATTAAAAACATTTTCCTTTCACCTGATCGGTGATACTCCTCTCGAGCGACTGCCATTTTGTACATTTATATACCAACTATATATAGAGATATGTACAAGGTGTACCGTTCAAGTTGACAACAAAAAAAATATCTTCAGAGAAATGCATTCTAGGAAATGCATTAAGGATAAAATGTTTCAAACAAAAGTTTTATAGTTTCACTACACAAGTATGATGGCGTGAACATTTTTTATCTGGCAATTTTCCCGGCTATTTCAAGGTTATTTAAATATCAAAGACCGATTTTTTAAATGGAAACCGATATTTGTTTTTCCCAATCATTTTTTGCGCAATAAAATAAGAAACTTCTGTCCGAAACTTTTTTTTAGTTCGACAATATCTTTTAAAGATATTTGAAATATTTAACAGCATATTTTGTTAATATGTGATTGAATATTCGAAATATTTTGAAAAAAATTGGAGTCTGACGAATAAAAGTTTCAGACAAATGTTGTCTATTGGGTTACGCAACAAATAATTATGGAAGAAAATATAGGTTTATATTCGAAAAACCCAAGCTTACCTTGAAACACCTCGAGAATAGTCATCAAATAAAAAAAAACCAACACCATGATTTTCGTGCCTCAAAACTATGAAACTTTTGTTGGAAAATTAAATGCCTTCCTCTCAGGATGTTCGGTTGTGTCAACTTAAATAGTACACCCTGTACATTTACGATAGGATACTTTGGCCTGAGGATCGCGAATGCCAAAGATGCGTTGTCTCCTCTGTCGTCTTTTTTCAATCTTCTTCGACTCGTTGACATTTACGCGCGCGCACGAACCTATAACAAGAGAACCATATCGTGATATCAAATCGTGCCGAAACATGCCACATATACCTACCGGTGGCAACTTGCGTTTTCAAACGTAAATTAAGATCGATGTTCTGATGTTAACAGAGCCGCTGCTTCGCGATACACTCATATATTCCGTATGTCTTCAATCGTGACGGAATATTCAATTCCATTCTGCGGTTCGCAATTCGTCGGTTGACAAAAAAATCGTAGTCTGCGTTTTTTGGCTCTTTTGGCGCTTGGTGGGGAAAACTTTATCTACAGAATGGAATGGAAACTGATGATTACTGTTTATAACGCATGTGGGTTAGCGGGTCTGGGGCAATGGAAGTGCTTCTGGTCACCCCTGAGTTCCTAGCGAGAACACCTGAAAAAGGGGGCCCGCTGTGGTTTTTCTTTCTTCACGGGTGCCCGCCCTTAGGCACAATACTTGTACTAGGTACACCTGTGTTTTTATGTGTGTGTGTGTACTCCGAGAGAATATTCATACGTCACCATACGGAAAAAAATGCGGCTACCGCGATTGGGGCCCAAAAACAGGTTGATTGTCAATATTTTTTATTCCGATGAGAGTATTGGGATGACGAGGTTGGAATTTGACGCGCAATTGATACATACCTAATCTTGTCGAGTTTGAGTTTTTTTTTGTCATTGAAAAGTATTGATAAGCAATGAAGTTATTCTTACTGAAACAATGTGCTGCCGTTGCTGCACGGCCAATGAAATGCACTACGCTACACTAGGCTCATCTGAAATAAAAAAATAAAGAATGTAGTTTCAGTGTAAAGACAAAACGTTCGTATGACCGGATACTTTTTTGAAATTTAAAAAATGTCGAAAATTACACGCCGTAGAGAAAATAGTTCGATTTTCGACTTAAAACTACTATAATCGTTTGTTGTTGATCAATGGATAAACGTATAAAAAAAATCATCTAGTCATACGATAGAAAACGTTACAAACTACGCTCTGTCCGAATTTGAAGTGAGTGGGATGAATAGATTTTGAGACACGGCTTACACCATATAAAACATCATTTCGAAAAAAACGCAGAAGGAAGGCCGTCACAAAAATCATCACAACTCGGTCAATTTTTGTCACATTAACAAAATATTCGTTGTAAATTAAAGATAATATTCTAGCCTATCGATGCCTCTAATGAAAAAGTTTTTTATTTTAATTTCAGCTCATGCAGACAACTAAATGCCCCGTCATTTTCCGTATGGTCCCATTTCGGGGACAACATTGGGTTATAACTTTTCGGAAGTGTTATTTCTGGAGTATTACGTTTTTGGATTCTGACAGCCCACTATATACACACGTACACACACACACATGAATATTCTCCCTTTAAGAGCACCCTCGTAGCTCGTATATGAGTGTCAGGACATACAAACGATAAAAGAGGCGAGACGGAGGTAGCGGAGCAGGTAGTACGTGCCCATACCGTGTGCCCTACGACCCTAATACGATTTTTCTTCCCGTTCGATGGGGAGCCAACACTCGCACTTGTTGCTGGAAGACCTCGGCCAGTAACACTGCATACGTACACCTGCGAAGGGTCGTTCAATTTTCGAACCTACCTGCGCGCTCGCCCTTTCTTCTTTTTTCCTTGTCACGTCCTCGCACCCTCCCAGGAGCAAAGCATTTCTTTTCATTCCCGATGTATCCAAAGGTGACTTTCTGTGGCACCTGATGCCGAGCCGCGCACTACCGTCATCGTGGATTAAATTTTAATCCTTAATGTATACTTCAATATACTTCAATGGAGAAAAAAATATAGGAAAAAGAAGACACCTGACTGGAATGTTTTTTTTCGGTTTATCGTTCAAACGAGTTTTTTCTCTTTTTTAGTTTCTTAGGCGCGTATGTAGTATTAAAGTTTTCGGCGTATAAATCGGAATCTCTTGACGTGGGAACAGTTATCAGCTTGAATTACGTCTCGTTTACGTATCTCGTAGGCAACGGTGACGTTTCTCGTTTAAATAAAACTCGTCAAGTCTGTGTATACAGGGTGTACCACTTAAGTTCGCACAACCCAATATCCCGAGAGGGATGCGTTCTAGAAAAAAATGTTTCAAACAAAAGTTTCATTGTTTTGATGAACGAAAATCATGGTGTAGATTATTTTTCAATTGGTATCAATTTTCAAGGTTATTTCAACGCTTGCTTCAGTTTTTCGAATAGGTACATATATTTGTCCATTTCAGGATCATTTTTCGCGCAACAAAATAAGCAACCTTGGCCTGAAACTTTTTTCTGTTCAACTTTCGTGTTGTAAGGTATTTTAAATATTTAATCAAATATTAACAACATATTGCGTGAAAATGGCAAATATCTTTAAACAAAAGAAAGTTACCCATTTTATTACGCAAAAATGATATCGAAATAACAAATATTGCCTCCTATTGAAAAAACTATCGTTGACCTTTAAATAATCTTAAAAAATGCCAGCAAATAGAAAATATGTCCACTATCATTTTCGTTCCTCAGAGCCACGAACTTTCGTTTAAAACATTTTTTTCCACAACACATCGCTCTCGAGATATTTTGGCGTGCGACTTTAAATCGTACACCGTGTATGAATTCAGTATGTACTATGAAGCAGCGACGTACGAACTCCGTTAGAAGAGTTCCGAACCATCTGCGGCTCGTGCTGGGGCGTTTCTTCACAGAAACAGTATGCAACGCGACGACAGATGCCTCCGGGAAACCCTGCACAAGAGCAGGGTTCGCCCTTTTTACTCCCTTTTTTCAGTGCGATTCGACCACCCGCTCAATTTTCGTGCCATACGCCAACTCGATTCTGTGGCACGTGAGTTTATATCACCGCGTTATTGCAGCGTGCATCGCTCGCTTCGCGTGTACAGAAGAATATGCTTTATGCAGGAATAAGGTGGTCGTTGTGAGAATGTGTGCAGCAATGTGTGGGTATGTGAAATGAAGACAGAAAGAAAAACAAACAAACAAAAAGAAAAATTGTACCGAAACAGTTCAATCGATTTTTCATAGATATCTGATAGGTGATATGGGTGGATTGATTAGCCCCGATTAATGGCAAATCTAGCCCTCCATTCGAATAGCATTTTTTTCGAAGGGATTATTTAGTTTCACATAATACATTAACGAGGGTCAGCACTACTTCAGTCTGTGGGATTCTCACTCACTTCGTGAATTTGCATTTTTGTTCGTAGTTTTACTTGTTTTTAAACTCTCGACATTTTATTCGCTGACAACACTGATTTATAAAACAATTAATGAAAACTCAAAAATAACACACAACGACTGATTATTTGTAAATTTTTGTTTCTTGTTTGTTTATTCGTTTATTTTAATATATCTTTGTTTGTTTGTGCTCGCTTATTGTTGCTGTTTGTTTGTTCGTATGCTTGTTTATTTTTATTGTAATTATATACGTAGCATAATGCTCGACAGCGTAAATCATATTCCACACTGTAAGCTGTGTTTCTGTCAAACATTCATCGAAACCAATATAGTAGTTCTCGAGTTATGAACGTGCAAACGTCGACAGATGCACCTATTTTTTTTTAAATACGATTTTTCCATTCTGCTTGTCAATATAAATAATCGATAAAGAAGTTTTGTAAAAATTCCAAAATGATTGTCAAAGAACCCCTTGCAGTTTTAGTATGTGCGTATGGATATATGAATAGATGTGTGTGTGTGTATATATATATATATATATATATATATATATATATATATATATATATATATATATATATATATATATATATATATATATATATATATATATATATATATATATATATATATATACTATACATACATGGTAAGTACATATACCGAGGGGAGGCTCGTGAGCAGTCGTCGTGCAACACCAACCCTTTTGTTTGAATTAACTCTGTAAAGTACACGATTTATATTACACTATATCCGACGTAGAATTTTCTTCGGACTTTAAATAACTCTATTACGGCCTTATCTACCAATTGTAGATTGTATGTACATAGTTAGTGTGATTTACACACACATACACGAGGTGACCATTATAAGGTGGCTAAGTGTTCTTTACGGGTCTGCGGCGGAAATTTTGCCGAAAAAATATGATATTCAATGGTTTTCCAATTCCTCTTGGAAATCATATAGCGTATTTTTGTGGCGAGCAACATTTAGCAGAAAAAAATGAGCACTGAAAAAAAATTCCATATTGACGTCAGGAGAATGTGATAATTAAATTCCGAATACAAAACACCTCTAAGAAACGTTTTTTAAAATGGAATTACATTCTATTTATACACTTTAAAATACATATTTTTATTGGACGATTAATTTTTTAAGTGACTTTAAGAAATAGTGTAGAGATCCTTGTTGGGATTGATTGAAAGAGTTTTTTTATTTTCTCATTTCGTAACTGTGTGGATGTTGATAAAAAAGAATAACAATGATGAAAATGGAAATTTGCTATACGAAAATGCCAAAAAGAATGAAAAAATCTAACCGCTAAAATTAATTTAAACGGATAAAACTGATCCGTTAATTGGTTTTTAACTGAAGTAACAATTTTGATCAATTTGAACACAATCAAAGGAAAATCGCAGAGACTGGAAGTTTTTCAAACTTCTTGAGGATACTTTGAGCGTAGAAGAAAACCGAACAGATTCTGGTTGCAAAGATTATTTGCAAAGCACTCATGAGTTAAGTCAGAATAAGGAAGCCATGCCATTTTTAGTTGTTTTTTAGAATTCTTTTATCACAATGAAAGGAAAAAGTTAGTTAAAAAACAATATAAACACGTCGCGTACTGTTTATCCAGCAAGTTCGCCTATTACTGCTGGTTCTCGAACTTTAAATCGACGTCACGCAAAAAAGCTCTGAAGAATAAAAAATTTAATGACATTTCACCTATCTAATGTGGTTTTTTCCTATCGATTTTGTTAGGGTTATTTTTCGATTCGTCCACTCAATCCTGAGACCTCATCATTATTTGCCAAATTTCTAAGCGATTTTATGATCCTAGCTATTATTCCACACGCGACGATTAGTGGAATCGAACAAAGTTATTCGATTATATCCTAAACGTAGTATATACGCCCAGTTAAGGGTTGATTAACACTGATTCACAGACCGAAGAGCGACGCGCTCAAGACTCGCCTCGCGCAGCCGCGTGACGTACCACTTTTCGACAGTTGACTACTATATTGCCAGCTATATACACATAAATAGTGTTTTGCAAATTGAGTGGTTACGACAATGTTAACCTCTAAGCATGGTCAAACAAACGGCTCGTTTTTACGCCCAAAAATCAATTTAACAGAGATTCTTCGTGTCGTAAATGCTAACATCCAAAAACCCTTCGAAATAGTGAATAGAGCGGCCAGCAGAATATTGAACTCGTCTACATGAAACTTTGCACTGGAAAGAATAAAACGCCAAAGATATCGAATTTTCTTGCATGGATCTCTGGTAAGGAAAAATATATATTTTCCGGTAGGTACTGAAGTCAGAAAGGTGAACTTTTATTGCAGACACAACAAAAAATGTTCATGCCCGTAGGTATCGAGGGGCTCAAAATATCAATTAGCTTCGCATCAAGCACAAAAAGATCTCACCCTCAAGCATTGAGAGGACAACGATATAATTTTTTCTTGCTTTAACATAGGCAATGGAAAATTCTTAGATTAGAAATGGAAACGCCGAAAAAATGAATTTGTTTCGGATCAACTAAACAAAAAACATGCATTTTCGGTTACCGCCAACGAAAAAATTGTTCAGAGACGATGGAATAATATAATATTTTACACTAAACAGACAGGAAGGCTAGAAATATGATACTTTCTTGCATCGAGTACAGGTAAGGAGAAATCCATAACTTCAGATATTGAATAGCCAGAAATATGATTTTCTCATACATTGCTTGAAGGCAATCAAAATGGTATATTTGCAAGTATGGATGAGCCGAAAACATCGATTTGTCTTGCGTCGGCTGCAACGACTGAAAAACGTCTGTAGGTATTGCAAAGTCATATATATGGATTTCTTCGCTCGATCATCGACAACAAAAAAGAATACCTATAGGTATCGCGAGGCAAAAATATAGATTTGCGATGCCTCGAACATCCTCAATAAAAAATTCTTGGGGCTTCAGCTATTGAAAGGGTAAAAATGTGTGTCTCGTAAATCAATGAGACAGAAAGTATACATATTTGGTTACTGAAATCCATTGGAAGACAATCACACAATGCTTTACGCTAAACAGAACAGAAAGCCAAAAATGTGAGTCTCTCGCATCGAACACACGTATCGAAAAGTGTATATTTTCGGGTACTAAAAGTTAGAAATATTAACTTATTATTCCTTGAAGAAAACCGAAATGTATATCTGTAGCTATCAAAGAGCAAAAAATATAGACTTGTCTCGCACCAAGGGCAATGAATGAAAAATGTCTTTAGGCATCGCGAAGCCAAATCTATGGATCTGTTAGCTCGATAGCAAACAACGAGAGACCAGAGGAGTGCATTTTTCTTGGACCGAACTTGGGCAATAACATTTTTTAGAGCTTAAGGTATTGAAAAGACAAAAAATATACATTTTTCAGTGCTGCGAACCCGAAATTCGTGCGGAGACAATAAAAAATTCTTATCTTTTTCAGCAGTCTCAAGTGGGATGAACAAAACGCACTATCCATATAAATCCAATCGATTAGTGTCTAAGGAATATACACTTCACTGACTGGAGTTCATGGGTATCAAAATAATATAAATTAAATGAGTACAAAAATAAACAAAATTTCAAAAACTATTTATGATACTATCTCACTTATATTGCGGATCCCATTTCCTAGCTTTCTACCAGTTCAAATATCTTGAAACACTTTTCTCTGCTAAATATGAATTTATGAAATATGAGAAACTATACACGTATAATTTCTTCAAACACATTTGATATTCACTAACCTTTGGGTTGAAGCAGAAGGAGAAAAGGACGTCACTCCTTTAAAAAAGTTAAATCTTCCTTCAAAGCTTTTAACAAGTAATAAACATACGCCAAGTAATAAAAAAATCAGTCGGAAACATTGTTGTATGTTTTACCTTATAAATATTATGGTTTACGTTGAAAATAATGATTATTGGTTTTAACTCAAACAATGGTTTTATTATACTTTGTATTATATTATATTTGTATGCTGTACCCAACATTCTTAAGCCTTAGAAAACATCCTATTAAGAATGTTTTATTGTTATTTAAAAAATCACACAAGGTCTCGCCAATCGAAATCATCACAAATCATTGTCAGATTATTCCAACATTGATGATTAGACCGAAAATTAATATCGAGCAGCCCAATACTGTGCGCAGAAAAGGGGGAAAATAAAGCCGGCAAGCGGAAACTGAGGCTCTCCGGCCAGTTTCGGTAATAGCCAAAGGAAGTTTCAAGAACACCACCAATAATAGAGTACCAGCGATCTAAAGGGATCTGCAAAGTTTCACTGGGCGGCCCTGGTAGTCGAGGAACGTGCTTCTCGTGCATAGTCAGTCGGCTCTTTGTTATCCTCGCGAATGGCGCCAGAACTTCTAGTGCCTCCTGCTGTTGTCCATTGAACGACCAGCGCAAAATGGTCCCGTTCGATGCGCTGCTGACAAAGTTCTGCTTCGTACGTATGGAAGAAAAGTGCGTCTGGACTGTCTCGAGGTACTCGAGATTCTTTGGCAGGGCATGCGAGCCTGGGAATTTTTTTTTGGTCATCGGAAGGCGCGAAAAGAACAGGGTCTGGTCGATAGCATGTCAAGGGAAAAAAACACATTTCGTTCAAACATAAAGACAATAACCTCTAATGCATCCAACATAAGACAATTCTGGATAAATATTTTGGACGAAAATTCGAGTGTCAGGTTAAAATTATTTAAAGGAGATTGCGTAAGCTTCGAAGAAAAATGTTAATGTGTGATATTATAGCCTGGGGTCTCGGCTTCAATTGGCAACTAATTTTTTTGAAATATTTAAAAAATTGATCCATTTGTGACGATTTTGATGAAGGTTAGCCCCGCTGCGATTTACCCTCTTTTTTTGCGTTGTTCTTGAAATGTTTTGTAAAACCGTAAATCGTATCTCAAAGTCCGGTGCTCGATTCACTTCATATTCGGACAGAGCATAGTTTATAACGCTCTCTATTGTATAACCGGATGATTTTTTTATGTCTTTCTCTAATAGTTAATAATAATTGATTGAAGTGGTTTTTTTTCACGTAAAATATCAAACCTTTTTCCGAAGGCTCGTAATTTTCAAAATTTCAGGAAAGTATCCATACAAGTACATTGTCTCATTCTTCATTTGAGATCACCATAGTGGCCAGAATCATCTACACCGATTAGCCATGCAGCAATGGCGGCACTTTGTTTTAATAATAACAACGTCGTTGTTTATCAATATTTTTCAACGGAAGAATAACTCAAACCTGGCAAGACTATGCGTATTAATGTGTGTAAAATTCAGACCTCGACATCCTAATACTGTCATCAGGAAAACATGTGAAAAATCGACATGTTTTTTCAGCCCCCAGCATTTTTTCTTCTGGGATGATTTTTCATTTTTTATGAAGTCCACTCAATAATGTATAATCGAAACAAAATTATTTAGATCGCGGTCGTAATTAGAGCCTATTAACTCTCTTCCCCCTTTCTCTCTCTCCCCCTCCCCCCCAATTACTATACTACTACATTTCGGTTATACTGATCTGAAAACCAAATTATCATAAATCAGCGAAGCGAGAAGAGAATTTAACACACGAAGTTAACCGCGAGCGGGGAAGGTATGAATCGAGAAATTGTGTGACTCTCCGAATCTGTGCTAAGACTCATCACGCGGACGGGTGTCTGCCGACTACTACGATATTCGTGTGTTGCGCAACAGTGTCAGTTTGTGTAGTAGAGCGTAGCGTAGATCCGAAAATAAAAGAAAACATTCACAATAATTTCGGCCCTGTCTGGTATAATGCTCCGTTGTCCTCTCTTCCGGCTTCATTCCCTCGGCGTCTCATTATTGCCGTTGGCGTTCCCCGGCCCACCATTTTCCCCCTTCACGTCGCCCCTTCTCACCGCCTGCACTACTCAGCCGAAGAAGTGGAGGTTTAGTCTCCGAGACCCGTTTCTCGGGCCCGACTGACCCCGCAAGCCTCATGCCCCTCTCCATCTCTCCCCCTTTTGTCGCTTCCTCCCTCACCCACGTTCGAGGGCCCTGGCGTAGTAAAGATGGCCGACTCATGCACCACGCGCATATACTACGAACAAACCGAACCTACACTAACTTCGCTGTCTTCCCTCCGTCCTTTTCTCACCTGTACGTATATGAGTCGCTCAACCTAACCTATACCTCGTTCTCTTGCCACCTTCGGCCCATAGTACAATCTCGACCCAACTTAAGGTAGACCGAGCGCGCGCTGTTGATTTCTATATATTTTGTTTAAATTTTAACCAAACATTGTTCATATTATTATGCATGTTAAGTGAAATTTCAAAACAGTCGACTATTTAAATTGGGAGATAATGGGTTTTTAAATAGCAACTTGTAACAGTGCAGGGTCTGCATTGAAATTTAGACAGAATAATTTTTCGTAAAAAATATTTGTCCCCACAGTAAGGAGACATATGCCAATACCGCATCTATTCACGTATCCAATGACGTAAGTTTGCGCGGCATAGTTAAAATGATACTGCAACACAAACTTTTATGTGGATGTAGTTTTTAATCGAACAAAGTTTTTAATTAGTTATGAATTAACCAACACTTTTATTTGTTAATGAAGATAACATAAACAATATAAAATATCAATATTTATAACGGGAGTATTTTTTTTATGATAAAAGTTTTTAACTTTTGGAACACGATAATTATTTTTTTTCCGAAATATTTAGCAATACTGTTTTGCGGTGTTGTCATATGTCTTCTTATTATAGGGAACAAATATTTTTTACGTAGAATTATTCTGTCTTTACTGAACGTTTTTAGCAAAACTGAATAGTAAAGGCAATCCAACCTTTTTTCACTCTTTCCCTAACTAGTTTGCTATCTGAACATAATTTGTTTTCAAAATTTACAAACACCATAGAATGGTACGACGAATTATGTGACCTGACTTTCGATCAATGCAGACACTGCAGTGTTAGAAGTTGAAATTTTAAAACCCATTATCTCCCAATTTAAATAGTCGACTGTTCTGAAATTTCACTCAAATATGCATAATGATATTAACAATGCCTGGTTAAAATTTGAACAAAATCTATAGAAATCATGTACGCGCGCTCGTTCTACCTTAATGTACTGAGCTACGCTTCACTCTTTCCACATTTGAGGTACAGTTAAGTCCGATTTGGTGTTAATCCAGGTCTCAGAGTCAATATTATTCTGAAAAAGTGTGAAAAAACCCAAAGAAACAAAACAATCAAACAAATCCGAATAGAATCCAAACAAACCCACACGAATCTCAATAAACCTGAACACAGCCAAACAAACCCAAATAAAACTGAACAAACAAACAAAATTCAACGAACTACAAGCAAAACCCAAATAAATCTAAACAGACCTAAACAGACGCAACAAAAATCAAACAAAGTCGAACCAAATTCAGACAGATCTCAAACAAACCCAAACAAACGCGAGTCGGCCCATACAAAATCCAAACCGGCCCAAGCAAACTGAAACAAACAAATCCAAGTAAAACCAAACATAACCCAAGCAAATACAAATGGCAAAAACTCAAACCAACCCGAACAAAACTTAAAGAAACCAAAAAAAACAAACAAAACTATTTAATGATTACTCTTCAAAATTTTCACTACATTCATTCCAAATATTTTTTCATTGTTTATCAACACAAACAAACTCAAACAAACAAACCAACCCAAGCAAAAGACACGCAAAATCTGAACAAAACTCAATCAAATCTAAACAAACCTAAATAAATCCGAATATAACTCAAGAAAATCCAAACGAACAAACCCAAACTCAATCTAAACGAACCTAAAAAAACAAACAAAAGCGTTCAATGATTACTCTTCAAAATTCTCACTTGACTCGTTTCAAATGTTCTCCGATCGTTTATCAACCTCCATGCGTATTTCTCCAGTCACTTTCTCGGCATGTTTTCTTTATCCTTTCGCGAATGTTTTGCAGAATTCCTTATACCATAATTCTCTCAGCACGTGACCGTCATTCCCCCGTTTTGGAGTATACTACCGACATTTCAGGCCACATTCGCGCCAGAATGAAAAAAGTACAGTAGAGGAACGAAGATACGTGAGCCGGACGGTTAGCAAGAGAAGGGGTAGGGGAAATCCGCGAGAGCAAGACAGGAAAGGAGGCAGTGAGTTTGTACGAGTGTACGAGTACTATAGTCCCCGAGAGTACGCTTACAATCTCTTTTGAGCGGATAAAAGCGAGCACCGGTGTTCGGTTGTGAGCCGCGAGGCCTCGTCGTTTTTTCCCCTTCTCGTCCTCGGAGCTATCTCACCTGGCCGCTCGGGCCTGTAGCAGCGCTGCGGTCGTTCCCTAGCCGATCGGGCCCTACCCAGGCATTGTTGCATCAACGCCCGCGTTAGCGAGTTCCCCTTGAGAGCCAACGCATCTCCAACAATTCTCATTCGACAGTGTTTTTCGGAAAAGAAAAAAAACGAGCGCGCGATAGTAATCGATAGACAGAGAGAGAGAGAGAGAGAGAGAGAGAAAGATAAAACAGCGTGACAGCGAATGATTGCAACGATGAACAAACATGTGCGTGATTGTGTTCCCGTTGATGTGTCAGTGACCCTCGTTGACGATTGATAATCATTTTTTGATATTGTTTCGTTACTCGCCGTTTACCACGATTTCGTGGCTCATCCGCGTGTACAGCTATCGCTGCGCGTCCGCGGATACAAAGCGAATATTATTTCGCCCGTGGAGCCTGCGGGAAACGGAACGCAACGATGAAGCAAGAGAAACCAAGGAGACAGGCTCTCTTTCAAATTGCCAAGGTTCGTCGCTATTGCATCTTGTTTCATTAGCGGAATGAATGTACGGAGAGCTTTCGTTGTTGTGATCGTGAGAATAAACAAACAAATATAACCTAAACAATCTCAAAGGAATTCAAGCCAATCCGAAACAAACCCAAATAGCCCCAAATGAACGCATACGAATCCAAAACAAAGTCGAATAGCTCCGAATGAATCCAAAAAAACCCAGATGAGTCGAAACGAATCCAAACAAATTCAAACGAACCAAAACAAAACTGTCACAACCCAAATAAACAAAAAATAACACAAAAGAATTCAAACAAACCTCAACTAGCCCAAAGAAACAAAAATACATGCAAATAAACCCAAACAAATCCAAACTAGCTGAAACAAAGCCGTAAAAAAGTAAACCCAACACAACCCAAGCCGAAACAAACCCAAACAAACCCAAATAAAACCAAACAAACCGAAAGATATCTGAACAAGCCGAAAATCCAAACCAAAACAAACGAATCCCAACAAAGCCCAAACAAACGCAAGTAAGCCCAAACGAATCTTTACGAACCCAAATAAATCCAAACCAACACAAACGTATCCAAACAAAACAAAAACTAGCCAAAATAGACCCAAGTAAACGCGAACAAACCCAACCAAACAAAATCGATGCCGCTGTTGTTGTAGCTCTTTTTTCGCAAACCGAAGATCTGAGGTTCATGGGTCTCGCAAAGGTAATGGCGGCTCAGTGGCACCGGGGTCCATTTTACTCTCTCGTGTGGTCTTTTCCCCCAGACCAAGATGATCGATTGCAAGATTCCGAAGAAAACTGTACGAAGCAATTTTTTGGTACTTTTTTTCTTCATTCTTGCATTTTCTTACATTTATTTGTTACGTACCGCAGAAATTTCTCCAAAATCGTATGCAAACGTAAACGCGGGAATGCATCGAAGGCCAAGCCGGCACAGTGATGCCGCATCAGGCTATTCGTGACGCTTTCTTCGCGCCGCTCCCGCAGTAGCGAAAAAAGCATTCTCGCTTTGCTTTTTCTGCTTTTTTTTTTAACCATTGCGGTACGATTTCCAGCATCCACCGCGATCCGTTACGCGCTCGACCACAACACTCACGAGATGCACTGCCGGAAATTCATCTTATTGTTAAACATCACGTGTGAGCCCGCGAGACGTTTGAACGTCATTTTGTCATCATAAAAAAGTGCCTTAGACTTTATTTTTTGTAGTTGTTTTTTTTAAATAATACTTATTTGCGTACACGGTAATAGGTCGCACTTCGACCGCAACCCGTATTTTTTTTCCGGATTGCTGAACCCTCGCAGTGAAACAACGCCACCATTTAAGGCGGGATATACATTTACAACAATAAAAAAATCGTTTTATTTTTTTCTCCTTTAAACGATAGAACTATATATGTTGAATATTTACCCAAAATTTCAAAGCGAATTTCGAAAAACTTTAAACGTTACAGCCCGTCAACGCTGCGCCTCACCGCTTAGATTGGGAGCGGGCGTAAACTTCAAACGCGTTTTTCTCAAAACTGCATTATCCAAATTGGCGTGCAGGATTACTCAAAAACTATTAAGCCGATCAAGTTGAAACTTGGTGGGAATATTGATAATATCGGTACCTTCTACTTAACGAGAATTGTTTTTGAATCATTGAAGAAAAAAAAACACTTTTTTTATCCACATTTTACAAAAATGTTGATTTTTTTTTGTAAATGCGTGCCATTATCTTAAATTTGCATTTTCTTCATTTTAATTACCGTCCCATGGAATCTATAGATGTTCTAACTGAAAAAATGTTTGAACTTTTTTGCAAATCAAAGTCTACAGGGAGCTAGACTGCACACCGATTCGCAACTCCCGCGGCGACCTTGTTGTAACACTCTGCCACAGCTCCGCCATTTTGAAGATGAATTAATTTGAAAAAATTGTTTCGTATACATAAATATACTATTAAAGTATACCTAATGTTTGATAATTGTAGGATAATGATTTCTTAGTTTAAAAAATCCGTCAATATTGCTTCTTTTTTACTGTCTAAATGTATATCCCGTCTTAAACGATACGCATCACGAGCCGACTCTTTCATCGGCCGCACCCCTCGATTCATACATTTTAATTGATAACAGATGCGGCTGCGAAAACACCGCAATCCGTAATTAACGAACGGCGATATAGCCTGAAACATCTTCGAAGTCGATGCGCGAGTCGTATCGCTCGGAACCGGCGCGATATGCCGAGCTATAAAACGGTCGAGTTCCGAAGCTTATTACTGCGGTCGATCGGCAGGTCGATCCACGATGAAGCCAATCTCGAACCGAACCATGTGCCTGGCTTTGTTCCTCCTTGCACGGTCTGCGTAAGCTTGGAATTGTTAAAATACGATTTTTTTTGCATAGTTTTATAGCCTAGGGCTTCAACTTTAATTTGCATAAAAGATTTTGGAAAAATTCCCAATATTCACCGATTTGAATTTAAGAACAGCATATAGGGATTTATATGTTCTTTCGGTTTTATATATATGTATATATTATCGAATCAGGTTGAAGATTTTTCGAACTAACCTTTCCAGTTTTAAAAAGTTTTTTTTTTATCTTCATATAATCCTTTTTACGTTAATTATATCCATTAAAAAATGCACGAATTCCTGTCGAGAACACAAAAAAAGCATTTTTCAAAAAGCTGCAATTTGTGTAAAAATAATGATATCGCTCTTTATAAACTAAACTTATAAACTTATAAATAAAACTTTCTAAAGCTGCAAAGATTAGTTTCGAAAATCTTCAAGCATTTTTTGGCAAATATTAAGGGGTCTGCATGAGCTGGAAATATCAAAAATACGATTTTCTGTATACTTTTATAGCCTAGAGTGCTAATTGTAATTTGCAACAAATGTTTCGTCAAAATTAAAAAAAATGACCGGATTTTGTCCATTTTTCTCTAACGCTATGTTTTATCCGGTGTTAGTCGTATCTTATAATCTATTCGTCCGATTCACTTCAAATTCGGACAGAGCATAGTTTATAACATTTTCACATGACCTGATTGTTTTCAAAATATATTTATCCATTCGTTAATATCAAACGATCAAAGCGGATTTTTTGTCAAGAATCGAACTTTTTTTCTACAGCTTACTATTTTCGTAATTTTGAATATTTCAAAAAAGTCTCCGGTCGTACGAAAGTTTTATTGTTATACTTAAATTGGCCATGCAGCAACGGTGGCAGTTTGTTTAAAGAATAATAATTAACTTCATTGTTTATCAATCTTTTTCAATGAAGGAAGAGTCTTGCTCATAGTCTTGCTCAAACTTGGCAAGACTATGTATTAATTGTCTGTGAAATTTCGCCTTCGTTGTCCCAATACTCTGATGACAAAAAATATTGAACATCGACCTGTTTCTTGGGCCTCAAGCTTCTACAGACCCCTTAGCTTTCTCGCATCCACGCTGGTATCAATGAACGACGAATGATACGTAACATTACCGATGCAAAGTATAATACAAAGCGCACGAAGGCGTCCTCGAGTCCCTCCGTATCGAAGACTTCGAGAAGCCCACACTATCTCACGATTCGTACGGATCTTGTTCCGTCCAGCGTGCGATCGACATTGTTTTTTCGATCGCGCGTTGGCGGCTCGACGATCATTGCACTCAACCAGCAATTATTTCACGTCGGTGACGCAAAAGAAAGAGATAAAGGGAAAATAGCGACGACGATCGGCGAAGCTTCTCCTGAAACAATCACCATTAGAATTTCGATTATGCATTATTTATGCATTGAAATTGTAAAGGGAGAATACCGGCCGTTTCGCGCTTCGTTTCGCTTCGTGAACTTTCCTGCACTCTTCCTCATAGATATATATGTAAACATCCCGTAGAGCGAGAGCGTGTGAATTTTCCAAAAAGTCCATTTTCGTCACGGATCGTTCAACTCCCCTTCATTAGCCCCCACCCCCTCCCCCGCTGCGCTTGTTGGACGAGGATGTTTCGTGTACAAGTTCAGAACAGTGCACACGGAACATAGGTTAATTCACCGGTCACGTTTCCGACCCTTAACCCTACGTTGACACACTGGGTCATTTTGACCTGGACGAATTTGAAATAAAATGCTCGCATTCCCAAAATTGGAAGGTTTCAATAATTTTTCACAACAATTCAATCTTATACTTTCCGAATTTCAATTGTGCAGATATTTAAAAGAAAATGTTCAAGGTGTATCCCTGTTTTTTTTCAATCAAAACCGACCGAAGGGGCGTTAATGGCAGATGGGTGAAGTACTATGCGGGTCACATTGACCCAGTGTGTCAAGATCGTGACCAAATGTAAGTGTGTCAACGATGGGTTAATGCTGAAAAATGGACAAATCGACTCGTCATACGTATCAATGACGTATTGATCAGAATTTCCAGGTTACTGGTGATTTGCCTTTTTAATGGTCCTTCTTAAAAAGGGTTGGGCGGAAGGAATGAAGATTCGCGGGGAAAAAATGGGGTTCGTCTCGCCTGAACTCTCGACTAATTTTCTACACCGTTTGTACGTGGGATACACTTGCTTGGCGTTCTTTCCCCTTTGGAGTCCCTTCCATTCATCATGGAAGCGTGTAGGTGCTACGTCCGTATATGTATAGAAGAATTAACATTCGTTCCTTCGCAGTTTTTGCTTTACACACTCACACTCGCATATTTTTTTTCTTATAGCAGTATTTGTGGTGACGGGTTCGGGTTTTGAGACACAACTGATACATGGTCCTGCTGAGTTTGAGTGTTTTAAAAAAATGTAAAATATTGGCAAGCAATGGAGTTATTATTCTTTAAACAAAGGGCCGCCGTTGCTGCATCGCCAATCAGTGTAGGTGCTTTTGGCAACTGGGATCATCTGGAATGAAAAAAAAAGTACTTTTAGTATAATGATAAAACTTTTGCATGACCGGAGACGTTGTTGAAATTTTGAATATTACGAAAATGGAAGGTTATAGAAACATGTTTGAATTCCGACCGAAAAAACAACTTTAATAATTTATTATCAACAAATACATCAACATATCGAAAAGATATCCTATCATACGAGAGACAATGTTATAAACTATGCTTTGTTCGAATTTGAAATGAATAGGACGACTAGATTTTGAGACACGACTTACACCGTATAAAACATATAGTGTTTGAGCAAAATAAAATAAAAATGGGGAAAACCGCAGCGGGTTTCACCTTCCTCAATAATCGACATAATTCAGTCAATTTTTTGAACCTCTACCATATCTATGTTAAAATTAAGACCCCTACGCTATGAAACTATGCAACAAATTGTATTTTTTAAGTTTCAAGCTTATACGGATCCCTCAATATTTGTCAAATCCAGTTGAAGACTCCCAAACTTTATCATTACAGCTTTAGAAAGTTTTTTTTTCAATTTCGAAATCATTATTTTTACACAAATTGTAGCAAATTGATAGATGTTTTTTTCTCTCTTGTTCTCGACAGGAATCCACGCATTTTTTAAAAGCTGCAATTCGTGTGAAAGTAATATGATGAAAAAGCCTTGAAAATCTGTAAAGATCAGTGTCAAAAATCTTTAACCGGATTTGACAACACATCCACCTATATAAAAACGAAAAAAAAATATAATACTCTATATTATTGTAAAATTGAACTCTGTAAATTCTTGGAATTTTTACAAGATGTTTGTTGCCAATTAAAGTTATGAGCCCAGGCTATGAAGATCTGCAATTAAAAAATCGTATTTACAAAGTTTTAAGCTTACGCTTGAAATTGCCTACATGGTTTTTTTGAAGAATTGATATTGCACATAACCGCAATCTTGACCACCGTTTGATCAATGGAAATTTTAAACACCAACTTGAAATGAATTGTCCAATTTCCTAAATATATTTTTTTCCTTGAAACATGGAAATGTTTTAATAACGCGGCGCAAAGAGACACGAGAGCATGGAAATTAACAAGAAAAGAAAAGGGCGACAAAACGAATTTTGAGGGCCCCGTGTGTCACCGGAAAGGGGGGAATCATGGGTAAGTCTGGCGGGTCTTTGTGGGCACGGAAATTGTGATTTACTTCCCCCCGCACAATGCCGCAGGATACGCCTTTATCCTGGGCTATTTCGTACGCTTAAGTGACTGACTCCGTATATCGTACAGTTGTACCGGCTATAGTACAGGTAGAAACAATACATGTTCTCGCGCGGCGGTGTAGCGTTATACGTACAAAAATCTTCTTGTGTGCATGTGTACGCTACACTCGTCGCCGCGATATTGTAGTACTCTCAAGCCGGCCTAAAGTCGGATGAAGAGTTTTATTAAAAAGCCAGGGCGTTTGGTGGCAATGTAGTGTGTGAGTTAGGGTAAAGAGTTAATCGTAACGTGGGGTAAAATAATTCGTATCAAGGAGTTACGTCCAGCCATTTTATTTTTCATTGAAAAATATTGATAAACTATGAAGTAATCACTATTTAAACAAAGTGCCGCCGTTCTTGCATGGCTTATCGGCGTAGGTGGTTCTGAGAACTAGGGTATTCTGGAATAAAAAATAAAATAAAATACTTTTAGTATAATAACAAAACTTTCGTATAAACGGATACTTTTTCGAAATTTGAAAATTATGAAAATGGCGAGCTGTAAAAAAATTAACTCGTTTTTCGACAAAAAAACAACTTTCATCATTTGTGATCAACAAATACATAAACATATTTTAAAAAATATGCGGTCATACGATAGAAACTGTTATAAACTGAGCTATGTCCAAATTTTCAATGAATGGTGCGAATAGATTTTGTTATACGATATATATTGTTGGGTAAAACATGGTTTCAAGAAAAACGCAAACGATAAAAGTTATTATATGTTAAAGTCGAAACATTTTTTTCGTATCAAATATCGCCTTTCAAATGTTTATAAAAAATATTCGAAATAAAAAATATAACAAATAGCTCGGCAGTTTATGGAGAACCTATTTCACAAAATTAAAAAAGAACTGCGTTAAAAAGCATGAAAAAGTGTTTGAGATATTGTTCTAAACCGTTTCGAATAATGTATTAGTTTTGAAAAAAGGATCCCAGCGTCCCTTTTCCCTTTCAATCTTGTCCGCATATTAAATTTTCATTAGACGATCATTAAATTTTCACTAAAACGTTTGCACGGTGTGAATTTCTCAGAACGTGCGACACTCGAATAATTTTGTCCACATAATTCGAGTATTACAGATAATGTATCTAGATTCATTTTACCAGAAATCGGCAAACAAAAGTTACCAAAGTACTATACCGCTCCTCTTCATTATCATTTCAGGTACTATGGCATTTGGACATATTTCGTCGCAGTTTCCGAGAGCTTTCCGGCCATGCTTGCATGCGAGAATCCTGTATCTTTTGCGCCCTCAAGGTAAGTTACCGACATGTTGAATTTCTCAGATGCAACAAAGAAAATTCCACTGCGATAGAGTCTCGTAGCAAATGACAGTAAAAAAATTGCGAAATACCTCCAAATGAAAAATGACCTCCCTACAATTTTAAAACCGTCCAGAAAAACATCCTGTACTCAACTCGTTACTCACAATGCACCAAAGCATTTCCTTCGCCGTCTCTGAAGGATGAAAATCGCATACCCATCATCATTGCCCACGTTTTTTCCTCCTCTTGGCCTTCATCCATCAAATGTTGGGAAAATTTCCATCGCGCCTTCGGTACAAGGTGTGCGAATGAGGAACAACAAAGGTCCAGGGAAGTACGTGTTTGGACATAATTCCAAATACAATTAGAAAGTGGAATAATTAAGCAGCGGTACTGACTCGGGGACTTTGCCGAGAATTTCTATACATAGATGAGCGCATAAAGTTGGCTCGTACGAATAAAAGAACGATCTATACTCTATGTACATACTGACTCGACGATTATCATTTTGACGTCTTTTGATTCTTAGGGTCAATGGATAGATTGTGAAAGACGACTTTTTTGTCACCGATGGCAAGTCGAAAAATCTATCTATATGTATAATATATTTATATATACATATATACATATATACAGTGGGTAAAAAAAGTATTTGTTGTACGCGTCGTCTTTTTCAAAATATCCTACGAAAAAATTAAATGCTTTATTAAGTTTCTGTGTTCGATAGCTTATTCTAAATATACGTGGTGTCTGTTTACAAAAATCTTGTGACAATACGAACAAACAAACAAAGCCAAATTAACAACAGTTTCGTGTAAGATGTACGAATACTTTTTTTACCCACTGTATATATATATAGGTAAGTCATATAAATACATAATAAAAAAAGAATTCCAATTAAAAATTTCGAAGTTGACCTTCACATGTCTTTGGTGGTTGTACCCAAGGTCAAATTGTCAATGCCATGTTTTACCCCCCCTTGAAACGAAACAATTTTTATTTGAAACGATTCTCATAATCAGTACTTTCTGAGATGTGAGCTTGTGACACTTTATCTGATACACCCGGTATACATATATATACTTATATTTATAGGGTGTCTCACATAGAGTGTTACAAGCCCATATCTAAAAAAATATGGATTACAATAAAAAATGGTTTGAATGAAATGAAATGTTTTGTTTCAAGAAGGGAAAACGATGGCAATGATAATTTGACCTTGGGTACAACCGATGAGATCATGTGAACGTCAACTTAGAATTTTTTTTATTGGAACCCTTATTTTTTTATTGTGTAATCTTATAGCTTAGTTCGACAGCTTGTCAAAACACTATGGGTCAGTATTTTTTTTAAATATTATTTTCAGATATGAGACTTAAGAGTTACAATACCGCTGGGATCAGCATTACCCAAGGCGTAGAGCGGTTCTTACGATACCTGTGGTATTGTAACTGTCAAGTCTCGTAACTGAAAAAAATACTGGGAGAAAACATACTTATTTATAGTGTTTTGAAAAATTCTTGAGGTAAGCTATGGGAATATATAATGAAAAGATGGCTTTTAACTTAAACAATTTGAGTTGACCTTCACAGGACCTAAACGGTTATACTCGAGGTTAAATTGACGATGCCATATTTTTCCTCTGCTTAAACGAAACTACGTTTGATTGAAACATTTTTCTATTGTAATCCGTACTTTCTGAGATATGAGCTTGTAACACTTTATCTGTGAGACACTCTGTATATGGGTATATAACTCGATTCGATTGCAAGTTGGTAGGCCACAGATTAATTTTTCTTTCGGTAACGAATCTCTCACTCTCCAGTTCTATGAAACAACTTTGGACAACCTTTCTCCTTTGTACGTTTCTATCGCTCGCCGTCTATCCGTTTGTAACTCTCGTTCCATCCATGTCGGTAGAGATCCACAGGTCCTCGTTTTTCCAAGATATTTTGACGTTCAGCTTGTATCTACGAAACCCCGCTCTGGGGACATTTAAATAATTCATCCACTTTTAAATTCGGTTCTTTCAATGTCCGAAATATTGCTTGTTGGAAAACAAGCGTATTCGCTGTGCATTCGGTGTGGATAATTTAGATGAAGCTTCGACAAGGTTTACAGAAAGAAAAACGTTATATTAGAATGAAGACCATAATATTTCCGATTATTAGAGTTTGGTGAAATTTTAAAGATTATGTGTATTTAGGAATTGAAATATTGAGTAAAAATTAAGTTAGTTTTATTGAAACAAAATTCCGGCAACTAGGGTGATTCGAAATGACAAACTTTCCGAAAATAATCCGGAAAAACATCTATCGTGCATTATTTATAAGGGCTTTGATTACGTGAATTTTATTAATTTATTTGATGGGTCTGCATAAGCATGGGGCCCAAAAACAGATGAAGTTTAAGTTCGCATCGTTGTAATGCAAACTTTTTTATTTCTTTATTTTTAATATTATCCAAAGCCTTTTGTTGCGAACCGAAGTAATAAATCTCTCATAAGAGTACGTGAAAACGTTTGAACGATTTTCACATCTTAAATTGACCGAAAAAAAATTGAACAATGACAAAGAATGAATTATTACGTGCATTCCAATGCTGCAAACTTTATCGTCATAAAAACAGGTCGAT
Organism: Ophion ellenae; assembly: GCA_963210295.1. Lineage (NCBI taxonomy): Eukaryota > Metazoa > Arthropoda > Insecta > Hymenoptera > Ichneumonidae > Ophion > Ophion ellenae. The sequence continues at coordinate 17,356,773 of OY723385.1, read as the reverse complement.
TTTCAATATTTTTTTTCTGACGAGAGTATCGGCAGGAGGAGGTAGGAATTCGACACACATTTGATACATAGGCTTGCCAAGCTTGAGTTTTTTTTTTGGAAAAATATTGAACGAAATGCCGCGATGCTGCATGGCCAGACAGTCCAAGTGGTGCTGGTAACTAGGCTCATCTAGAAAGAAAAATTTACATTTAGTATAATTTAAAAAAATGTTCGTATGACGGATGCTTCTTTGAAATTTTGAAAATAACGAAAATGGGAATTTCCGAATAAAAATCGATTTTCGGCAAAATGAAAAAAAAAAATAGAGAAAAACGCCAAAGACAAAAGAGGCAATCCCTTCGCGAAAATTGTCATCATCCGGTCAATTCGTCGAATTCTTACGAAATATTTGTTGCAAATTGGAGTATAGTTCCTAGGCTATATAAAAAACCAATAAAAATCGTATTGTCCAAATTTCAAGTTTATGCAGACTCCTTAAGCTGTGATAGTCCTACACATCTTCCACTGGTCGCTTCCTCGGATAAAAATCCTCTCGTTTCTGTATCAATCGACGGAACATGGGAAGTAGGCACAGAGAGACTCCTCCGCAAGCGTTTCCCATTGGAAATTCGCGTATATATTTATTTTTTATACGCATCTAATTGTCTACGTATGTACACTTGTACTTACATACACATACCATTATCCGTATTTATTCTTCAATCCTCGGGCGTCCGTACACCGACGTTCTCACGGATTTAATTAGCAATCCGGTGAGCAGTGCCGACTTATAATTGCGGGGGAATTAAGGATGCGGTCGGTCGAATTACGTTCAGCGGAGCACCGGAGTCTTTCATTCGGAAGTTCATAATACCCAAGATAGTACACGCGCATCCATTCACACGTATGCACAAACGCGAGTGGCTTTTTGCTGCACAAGAAGGCGCGGCGATCATCTCACTCTTGGTTGTACTCGGGCCGATCTAAGGATTACGAGCAAGTGATCGCGACCCGCGATCGATTGAGGGAGGAAACCTTTGGGTGGGAAAAAGTTGCTCATTATCATGATTTTTTGTTTGAAAGAAATTTTTCTTCACCATTTTTGAGATTTAGGATATGTTTCTTTACTACGTTTGGCTGTTACATGGTATTTTTTTAAATTAATTTTCAAAAAATCGGGGAGGTATGGCACGGCCATCTAAACGGGTTGCGGCGGATGTTGTCAGACGGCGTGACACGTAGCGTCGGCGGGATTAATCTGCGAAAAAAACCAGCGAAGATTTTCCTTTCATCAACACTCATACACAGAATATGGACCAAGAAAAAGTGAGAAATTTTGAAAATCGATGAAATGGTGCGCTTTGAAACAAAAAGAATGAATTTTCTGACAAAAATCTACATTTTGGAATCTACATTTTGGAATAAAAAAATACGTTTTTTTTTCCAATTTTCAAAACCATTTCGGCTCATATTTTAGGCAATAAGGTTAGAAAGATATATACCAAATGTGATCAGAATCGCTCGATTAGTTCTTTAGCTATACGTCACGCTAGTTTTGAAAATGCAGTTTAAACGACCGTGCCATACCTCCGCCATTATTAAAGATCAAGAAAAAATATTACGTAACAGTCAAAAGAAGTAATAAAACATACCCTAAGTCTCCAAAATGGTAGAGAAATCTTTCCTTTATAAAAAATCACTGAAATTAGCAATTTTTTTTTCCTCGCCCAAACGTATCTCCCCCCTTGAGGCTGCGCCACTGTCAATTTACGAATGGACGGCTTCAACTTTTTTCTTCGCTTCCTCGTCGGCGAAGAATCCGAGTTGGTAGAAAAAAAAATTATTTAAATATTTTAATGAAACGACGTGGAGAATGTTGTAAAATGTTGAAAAATCAGAACATTGAAGTTTGCATTGTTGGAATGCAACGAAAAAATATTTTTTCCGAATTCCCGAATTTTTTGGAATACTTAGGCTATGAAAGTCTCTGAAACGATTTTGGAAAACCTTATATAAAATGTATCACCCAAAGGTGCAGAGAAATTTTGAGATAATAATAAAAATAAAGAAAGGAAAAATTCAAAAAGAATTTTCGTTGCATTCAAACGATGCAAACTTCAACACCATGGAAAATCACGTAAAAAAATGGTAGATCTTTTCCACAGTAACAGAGTACCATACTAGAAACCTCGCATTCTTATTTTACAAAAAACGGCACAACGGTTCAGACCTTAAGGGGCTTAGAATCGTCAATAAAATATTTTTACGCTGTAAGTTCCCCAAAACGTGAGAAAATCGGATACTTTTTTCCCCATAATTTAAGGATTATATAACAAATGCTCTAGTACATATGAAAAAATCAATAAACAGTACACTAATAAATTTAAAATATACAATATCATGCAAAAAAATGAATTCGCTGTCCTTCTCAGTTTTGGCATCGTATGGCAAAATTCACGTGATACGTAAAATTAGATTGAAAATCCTTACTCTCGAGCGACGAGATAAAAAATAAGAAGCGCTCCAGCAAAGATTAAAAATTGAATATAAAATACACTTATGAATACAAAATATACAGCTTCATACAAAAAAAATAACTCGCTCTCTCACTCGATGTTGGTATCGTACGGCAAAACTTACATCAGACGTAATATGAAATTAATTTTTTTTTGTTGAGATAACTGGTTTTACTTTTGTACAGAACTGGAATTATACGCGGTATATTTGGGTTAAGTTTTTTTTACCATTGGCGGAATGGTTCAGGCTAACTTAACATTTCCGAAACAAATTCTTCACCGTATAACATTCCAAATGTTCGACTAGCGAATGCAACTTGGGGGTATCAACTTTTAATGAATGCATTTAAAGATGAGTGAAACTATAGTGCGAAAAGGCCGAATTGTGTCAAAAATGAGTCAATATTGTTTCCTGAAATGTTTTACGAATTAAAAGAATTTTTTTTTGAAATTTTCGAACTTTTGTTTCTCAAATGTAACAAGCAACTAGTGCAAAGATGTGAAAAAAGTCGAAGAAAACTGGTCTTTTGATTTTGATGATGATTACACGATGTTGAGGAACAATACACTTGTTCCTTTGATTGTTTTGGAAAACTTTGATCAATCGGTCCAGAAAAACGGATCGATGGATCAATTTGAAAATTTGGAGGGCTGTTGGAGGTATATTAAGCTGAAAAAAACCTGGCAATATTAGTCTTTCCATCAATATTTGTAAAGTAGCGGTAGATTTATTGAAAAACCATAAGCAGTCATTGATTTGTACTTTTTTCAAATGAAGGTCAAGAGTGAAAACCTTTGTTATTTCCAAAAATCAATGAAAGGTTCTTGTAGGAAATTTATCCAAGTTTTCAAAGCTGCCTTTTAATTTCCTGTGCGATCATTGGTTGCTGAGATATCAATGATCAAAGACAAAACAATTTTTTTTATTCAAAGTCGGATATCTCAGAAAAAAATTGACGTAGACAGACCAAAAGAAAACCAAATTGAAGCTGAATAAACAAGCTACCTGACCTATACATTGATTCAACTGAAAAAAAATTCCCGAGACCGTGCACCCCTAAAAAAAATTGGAATTTTTTTTTCTCCCGCTATTTCTTATGATTGGGCGATAACCGTAGCTAAAAAAAAATTGCCGAATGATCTCGAAAGTAGAAACTTGAAACTTCAAAATGTTTTTTTTTCATCTCGATACGATCATTATCACATAGATACATCGCTTCAAAAAACAGTAAGAACATTGGAGAAATGTTCTGGTTCTTTAATTTTTTGGAGTAGTGTATATAAATATAATTTTATATGTATACATTTTAAAATGTTAGTGTTCAAAAAATGTTTATACACAAAAAGTAACCAACGGTATCAAAACAGACGATAAAGTCAGTTTTTATGCGAATTTTTTTTTTTATGTATAAAAATAGTATCTTTAGCATTTCATATTTTTTCTATATAAAGTATTTTGTTCTAACTCACACGGTAAGCTTTGCATCACAAACATTTCAAAGCAAATTAAACATTTCTTGTTAACCAAAATTTAACTGAACTTAGAGCTCGTGTGTTTTGTAAAAATAAGCCTCGTCGCGCCGTTTTTAATAAATAACGGGCGGTATTAATATTGTTTGAGCGAAAGGAAGGATGATGATTGAGAGACACTGGACAGCCTGGAGAGTTGGGATGACTTCTCACGGCAAAGGATCGTGCTCAGTCAGGGCCATGCGAGACTTTACAACCTGTAGTATAAAGGTGTAGCTGTATATATATATGTGTGTGTGTGTGTGTGTGTGTGTGTGTGTGTGTGTGTGTGTGTGTGTGTGTGCTGGGTTCTACCGCTATGGGTCTATCACCCTCGTACCTGCCTATCATATACCAAATTAAGGGTCAGCTTGTATTGTGTCTTCGGCAGACCACAGCATGGAGGAGTCGCTTTTCCCTGATGCTGCTATTCTCAAAGCTCCTTTCTATCCTTGTAGGGATTTTTCCGTCGCCACAAGGAATATTACCTGTTGCACGAGTCCGGCACGGGATTAACCGAACGCCGAAAACTCATCTTCCGTATCCGACGTTCGAAATCATGTGTTTCTTCTTTCCGATAAAAAACGATGGCATAGTCGTAAAAATTATTAACGAGTCTGCATAAACTTGGGGTTAAAAAAATCGATCCATTTTCAATATTTTTTTCTGATGCGAGTATTGGGATGACGAGGTCGGGATTTGACACAATTTATACATAGTCATGCCAAATTGGATTATTTGAAATTGAAAAATATTAATAAACAACGGAGTTATTATTATTTAAACAAAGCGCCGCGGTTGCTGCTTTGCCAATCGGTGTAGGCGATTGTGATAACTAGGCTCATATCTGAAATGAAAAATAAAAAATATACTACAAGTACAATAATGGAACATTCGTACGCCCGACACTTTTTTTGAAATTCTGGAAATTACCAAAATGGCAAGCTGTAGAAAAAAGTACAATTTTCGTCCAAAAAAACATGTTTAGTGATTTGTTGATTTGAAAAAAATCATCCGTCGTACGATAGAAAGTGTTATGAAATATGGTTTTTCCGAAGTTGAACTGCATCAGACGAATATATATTTTGAGATTCGATTTACACCCTTCCACAAAACATTTCGATAAAAACGAGAAAAAAAACGCTTCATCACAGCGATTTGCCACAGCGCAGAGGGCTGTTCACGCAAATCGTCATCACTTGGTGAACCTTTTAAAGTTTTACACAATCTTTGTTACAAAAAAAGTTAACATCCTGGGCTATAAAACTATGCAATAAAAAAATCGTGTTTATGAAAATTCAAGCTTATGCCGACCTCTTAAACTTCTTCGACCCTTTAAGTAGGCGCCCGGAAAAATGAACCAAAAAAGACATCTCTGAAGATTCCATTGGTATGATTCACTTAAGAATGCGTCGGAGAATACTACGTGTGCGACGACTCCTCAGACTCTCTTGGATCCCCCATACAACGGCCCATTGTAACTCGAGATCGCTTCGTAGGGAAACCCTTCGACGTTTATGTTCGTGTATCACCCTCAGGGTGTTTAATAAGCGTTGTACAGACCTGCAAACGTTTTGTCTAGAATTCCCTCGAGAGCAATTTTAAGACGGAATTTTAAACGAGTCATCAATTCTAAAGGTTCGGAAACGACCGGAAAATTAATGTGAACATTTTTCTACGCGAGCCATTCGTCGATGTGAAAGTTTCTCAATCGTTCGCACTCGAAGGAAAGTTCCCTAGTGTCCTTCGGGATATCCAGACTTCGAATAGAAAGAATAAAATCCAAACAAAGTCGGAGATCAATTTTTCACTGGTTCGAGAGAGGAAACAGACCCGGAAAAAAATCATTTTTGGATACCAAGAAATTCAAAATTTTATTATTCGGCTTGTAATATGATGGGGTTGAAGGGAAGTGGCGGGGGTGGAAAAAATATAACGCTGAATATGATAATTATCGTACGTTGAATCATCGCGCAATAAATTCTGACTCGATGAGTCACTAACATTACTTTAAGGGCATTTTAGGCGTTATTTAAATAGCGTGCCACTTTAATTAGTGAGCAACCCGAAATGCCCTCCTTAAATCGCTCATAACTCGCTTCGAGGCTTTACATCACGGCATGTTTCAACGGCTAATTACCGGATGGCCATTAGACCACAATCCAGATACGGATTCCGTATTTATTCTTATTGCGTCCAAAAATACTCGAACACAGTGTTGTTCCTTTATACAAGCCGTTCGCGCGGCGTTGTCTCGTTTAACCTATAAGTTTCATTAATGTCCAAAACAGATCGTTCGAGTTAAAAATTAGCATCTTTTTCGAGTATTATTAGTGAACAACGTAGAGAAACCACCTATTTTTTTCACACGGCATTCCTACCACCATAATCACGGTTTCCTCAGTTTTCAATTCAAATCTCAATATTATTTTAGTCCCTTCAACCCTATGACTAGTATTTACGAGCTGTCATGCGTATAACCAAATCGACGGAGGTTCAACTTGAACTTCAAAATTCAGCGAAATTATGTTGTTAAAGTAACCGATTTTGAGACGATTAATGCACCATCATTTAATTTCTCACCGATATTAATCTCAATCGAATCTGAATATTTCGTTCGTAGTCTCGAATCTGCTTAACGAATCTGCATGGGTGAAGTCCCCAAAAATCGGATCGATTTTCAACATTTTCTCTGACGGCGAGTATCGGGATGACGAGATCGGAATTTTAAACACAATTTTAAACAAGTTGAACTTTGTTTTCCCGAAAAATATTCGTAAACAATGAAATTAATAATATTTAAACAAAGATCCGCCGTAGCTGTAATAGAGCTACGTATGGGCCGTTCCCTACTGAAATTCTTTCTAATGGCCATGGCATGTGTGATATCTCGAGGAAATCGAGAATACTCTAATTTCGCAATGTTTTCGCACGTGCGCAAAGCTTGAATGTCTGCTTATATTCACTCATTGGCGTAGACGGTATTTTTTCGCGGAGGGGGGTGGGGGTGACAAAAAAGTGGCTTCGTTAACAAAGATCTTCTTTTTCAATAAAATTTACATGATATTAGATAATTACGTACCACACATAAAATATGAAGCTTTAATCACACGTCCATGTTAACATTAATATCAAGCCCTTCCAATACCTTCCAATTAAATAAGTCTTAGCTTTCTTTTTTTTCTGCAAATCAGCCCAACACTTTTATGGATATAATTTTTTTTAACAATCCAATTACTTATGTTTCGCAGTGACATATGAGAGAATTGTTTCTGGCGCATTGTGCATCCAAGTCGCATGGCAGAAAAACTCCTCTCACCGCCGGCGGTGTTCACTGAAAGTATTATCGCTGCCTGGAAAAGTCGACATAACTTAGCGCTGTACTCCTTTTAAATATGCTCTCTTAAATTTCCAGCATTTATTTCATCATTTTTAAATGGACGTTTGTTTTTCATAACCATCACTTAAGCTTCTCGGGCTGTCGTATCAATTGTAAGATTTAAAAAATAATTATTGATGAAATGCTCTCCGTTCTTTATATTCAATTTTAAAAAATTCGTCAACTGCATGAACTCACGTTAGATTCTCAAATCGACGTTTTAGATTAACAATGATATTATCTATTACTTGGTAGTGAATGTTGATCTTCCAGTATTCTTCTGGTTGTGTATCGACCGGCATATCTAATGTACCCTGTGATCAAATTTTACCCAAACTGGTCCATTTAAACCGTTCTTAACATTATTAGTAAACCATTCTTTAACATTCGTGTGACGTTCGAGCGGAATACGTCCATTAGTGTGGGTTTGGCAGCCATTTGTTTACGACGCGAAACGTTTGTCTGGCGTTTTTTTACGATTATTACCATGATAATGCGCCGTCACATTCCAGCCTGATTGTGACTGAATTTTTGGCCAAACACGAAACAAAAGTCATCGCTCAGCCACCGTACTCGCCAGCTTTGGCTCCCTGTGACTTTTTCCTCTTTCCGAAACTCAAATATCCGCTCCGGGGAACGCGCCATGTGCCGATTGAGGCCATAAAAAGAAATTCGCTGAAGGAACTAAAGGCCATCCCGGCCGAGGCCTATGAGAACTGTTTGGAAAATTGGATTAACCGTTGGCATGCTTGTATTGGCTCAAAAGGAGCCTATTTTGAAGGCGATAATAAAGATTTGTATTAAAATACATAAAAATGTTGTTTTTTAAAAATCAATCCGAGTGAAATTTGATCACAGGGTATTTCTTTTGCCACAGTTAACTTAATTGTGGAACCTGAATATATCTATTTACTTTACGTAATGCAATAGATACTTTTTATACGAGTTACGAAATTACGACGAAGAAAATAAGTCAAATATTATTAAATTATTTCTTTATGCTTGATTGGTCCTCTAGTATTGGGTATCACGAGAAGTGAAAAGCGGGGGAGGGGGCAGAAAGCGTACTCTGAGGAGCTTCGAGTTAACAGCACCGTTCACAGCATCCAAAGGAACACAAGCAGTGCTGACTCAGACTTTGTGAGCTGTCAGGCTCACTTCCCCGCGTAGAACCGTGCTCTCTCTCTCTCTCTCTCTCTCTCTCTGCCTACACACACACACACACACACACACACACATACACGCGCGAGCGCGCGCGTGTGTGTGTGTAGAAACACAGAGAGAGAGAGAGAGGACAATATGGGTGTATATACAGGGTGTCCCATTTAAATAAAAGCATAAAAATATATCGAAAAGATGGGGTTGTACAAAAAAGTGTTTTCTACAAAAGGTGTATGGCTTTTAGGGGAACATAACACTGTTTTTTATACTGCCTCATCTTTTCGATTTATTTTACTTCCTTTTTAAAAGTGGGACACCCCGTATATGTGCATATATACGAATATATGAAGGCGCCTTCCAATCTCTCCAGACAGTATAACGCTCTCCTGAGACGCATTAATTTACTACGAGGTATACGAGACATGCTTACCTGGATACTCACAAACACTAGGTTTGTTTCTTGTTTTTTACTGGCCCTCGCTCTCTCCCCCTCCCTCCCTCTCTCTTACCCTCGCCCCCCTCTGCCTTTGCCCCTCGCTCTCTCGCGTCACACACGCAGACACCTTCCGCTTTATCTCGCCACAGGTATCTCTTCTCCCTTCTTCTTCTTCTCGGTATCAACCATTTTCTTCCCGGAGAGAGCCTCCCCGCCTCTCTCTCTCTCTCTCGCTCTTTCTCTCTCTCTCTTTCCTGTGGGCGCAATATGGGAGGGACACGGGCACGAACGGTCCAGCGTGTCTCTTGTCGGAGTCCACGCTGGCACATGGATTAACTCAGGCAGCGCTCTTCCCCCTCCCTCCATCTTCGCTCGAGCCGCTGGTCTCGGCAATGTAACCTAAGAATATATGTACCGGGTGTCCCATTCATCTTGAGACATCGAAAAATATCGAGATCAGCGCGGTAAAACGACAAATTCCGAGGCACGTGACGAGTAGATTCAAACGAGGAGCAAAACAGCAAACCAACCCTTTTTTCAATGCATGTTTTCAAAGAGATTTCAATATTAAAATGGATTTCTTATATTTTTCGAGCGGCATTTTATTGTATGGAAAAGGGCAGGTAACCTTGTCTGGAAGATTCTTTTAATTTCGCCATTATTTTGTCGAAAATAACAAATTATGAAAATTATGATCTTCCACTTGCAAACGTAAATTAATACGGCGAACAAATAATTAATTACAGTTAAATCGTCACAAAAGAAGCCAACATCTTTACGTACAAAATTGTTTTTTCTTCATAAAAAAAGTGTTGACAATGTCCGAAATTTTTCAAATAAGTTTAATTGAATAAGAATAAATGCTAATGGTTAAATTTAACCGACATAAAATTAATTTTCAATGAACCAAATAAATTTGAATAACCTTCAATGAATAAAAATTGATTCAAAACAAAGTACTGTTTTTAATAAAATACATTTTGTATAAAGTATATTAAAACAAAAACAGGTTTCGAACAAAAGTACCCTGCTTCTTTACCGTAGAATAATATAGGTGCTGCTATAAAACATAGGGGTGTCCATTTTATTAGATTGACCTTGAAATCACTCTAAAAAAACGTGCACTAAAAAAATATTTCTTGCGATTTTATTCCTCGTTTTAATCTCGCTGTCTACTTCGCCGTTCTCGAGTTATTTCGATGTCTCAAGATAAACGGGTCACCCCGTATGGGTGACTTCATCGCTCGGACTCGTAAGATCTTTCCGACATAGGAGAGTTGTATTCGACCTCTCCGTCACTCTCTCGCGGGTACTAGAAGAGATCTGTCCGTGGAGCTCTCGAAAGCGCTGCCCCTCCTCTCTCAGCATCACTCTCTCCCTATCCCCCCCTCTCTCTCTTTCTCTCTGCGTCTCTCTCTTGCGGGACCCAGGGTGGGGGTGGTTCGCCGTAGGACTCTGCAACTCGCTTCGGCTTCAGGTACGCGGACATACGGTTGTCGCCGACGTGTACAGGTAGCTCGAGACGACGCGACGTTTCGTCGTCTTCCGGCGTACGCGACAGCCCCGCGATCGACGCTTCAACCTTTAGCAAACCTTTTTTCATCAGCCGTTTTTATTTTCTTTTTATGTTCCATTTTTATACGTTTGTTATCTTCCATTTTTTACGACTCAAAAAGCAGAACAAAAAGTTCTCTAATTCGACGCTTGTTCTTCGCCCTAACGTGAAGTTCTCATGAACCCTCAGTGTGACTTCCGGTTCGAAGTTTTTTTCCGGGTTCATCGCTCACGCTCGAGCAAGTGCGAAAAGAGAAAACGTTTTTTCGATTATGTGTTAATTTTCTTCCGATTTTTTTTCGTTTCTGTCTAAGACGACGAAAAAAAGCGTGGGGACTTCGGGAGCGAGTCAGCTTCCGGCGATGGTAGCGCGCTGCAGAGAAGAAATGAAGGAATCGCGATTTGTGCTTCGTCGCTTGGCCACGAGCTCGCTCGAGTGTGCGCGCGATCACACACCCGTGCGTTTTCAATAAACTTGTGTGCGTGAGTGTACATAGTGATATCGCTATTACGTACGTGTGTACATATGGCGTAGCGCGGCGAGGTTAACGGCATGGGAGACGAAAACAACTAAAGGCAGAAACCTTCGTACGAATAAATAAATGTATATATAAGTATAGCAAATAGTGTTATCGAAATTTCCGGCAGCCGTTAATTTGAAGTTTCGACTCAAAAGCCCTCGACTGTTGTGCCAGCGATAAAAAACCAAGATGCCGAGATCGGTCGCGAGAGAAAAATCGGGGCACGTAAAAAGTGTCGAGCCCGAAAAACGTAACAGAGCCAATGGCAGAAAAAACTGTGCGGATTGATATGAAAAAAAGAGAGAAAACGAAAAATAAATTCGAGGGCTCGGTTGCTGTCGAAAAAGTGTGTGTATTTGTGTTTGGGTGCAAACGCGTCGAGGAGAAATTTCGAAAAAATGCTGAAGTGGATCAAAGTTCGACAAGATCCGGCGACGCGGTCCCTCGGGGGAAGCAGCCTCGACTCGGAAAACGACGCGAGCGTCGAGACGAGCGTTGATTATAAAGGCGAATACGAGGATGACAGCGGCATGGAGCGCGAAGACTCGCCGGGAATTGATTTGCGGAATTTGAAAAAAGTATGAGCCGTGTTTTTTGGGGGGCATTTAATTCGAGATTACGGTTGATGTAAATTTTGCCATACGATGCCAAAATTGAGCAGACGATCAAGTTCATTTTTTGTTGTGAACCTGTCATTTTTATATTTATAAATGTATTTTGATTATTTTTTAAATAATTGCTGGAGTTTTTCTGTTTTTTGTCTCGTCGCTTGAGAGTCCGGATTTTAAAATTTGATATTACAAACGACTTGAATTTTTCCATACGTTACCAAAACTGAGCACGCGAGCGAGTTAATTTTTTTTTCGTATGAAGCTGTATATTTTTTATCTTTATGATGAATGTATCGTTCATTTTTTTTATAATAATGTCTAGAGCATTTCTAATACTTGACTAATGAGGAAAAAAGTTTTCGAGTTTCTCACTCTTGGGGAAGTTACATCGTAAAAATGTTTTACTGACAATGAGGGTAAAAAAGCCCCTTTAGGTCTGAACTGTTGCGCCGATTTTCGCGAAATGCCAATGCGACGTTTCTCGTATGATACTCTGCCAGCTTGGAAAATATCGTCGGAATATAAAAAATGGTGGGAATTTTACGCGGTCAATTTTTTTTTCGCGTATCTTAACCAACCTAAAGTCTGAACTTTCCTACCAATTTCCGAAAAATGTTGCCCGAGTATACCGCGTACGATACTCCATTTTCGTATGGAAATTAAACCAGATGTTTCCAAAATAGTGAAACTTAAGGGGCAGAAAGACATTTTTCTGAAAATTGCATATGCCGTCTGTGACACACTTTCGGTGAGCACAAATTCAACCATGCATCTAAAAAACTGCGGAAGCTTTTGCGCGTACAAAATCCGTGTAGACACACACGCGTACAACAATTTTTTTTAAACCCGATTTTTCCATGCTCTGGAACGTTTTTAACGCCTTTTCATTAAAATTTGTCAAACATTTTATCGTCACGAAATCAAGCAAAGTCCCTCTTTGTTGCAGCCTTCGTGAACGATTATTGTCAATTACTTTATTTGTTAAACATTTTTCACCTGCATCCTCCGGACGGGTTTCATGTCGGTCATTCAATAAATGCATTGTTTAATTCAACTTATAGGTAAACTACAAATAAAGTATTGTGCTCGATCTGAAATGCACATTTTTCTGGATGTTTTAAAATATACCTACTTTGTATACAAAAAAGTACGACCAAAATACTGTTTTTGTTTCTGCTTTACGCAATCACGAAGTATTTATTCTTCGAGTGAAAAGAATGGGGATAAAAATTGCTTGCTCAGTGGTAAATGAATCCAGGCATTTTTACGTCCCTCGAAAACTTTCTTGGGCCACTTATCGCGTCCGTCTGAAAACCTGATGCTAGCATGCATTTCGTTTCGGGGACGCGCAGGAACGTGTGAAAGGTACTCGAGACCTCAACATGTGGCCAATAAAAAATAATTTTTCGAATGGTCTCTGGACTCTCTTTTTAAAATTATTTTCGGAGTGGGATTTTGGTCCCTTGGACAAATTAAAGTAAGATTTTAGTTTCTTTTTTAAAATAATTTTTCCAAGTGAGACTTTAGTTTCTCTTTTTGCAAATAATTTTCCACGTGGCATTGATGCTCTGTTTTTTAGAATTAATTTCCCAGTTGGATTTTAGTCTCTTAAAAAACAAACAAATGTCATGTAGGATTTTAGGATTAAAAAATATATTTTTCCGCATGGGTTTTTAGAGTTTTGTAAAAATAATTTTTCAAACAATATTGTAGTCTCTTTAAAAAAAAATCTTCCAAGTGAGATTTTGTTCTCTTTGTTTAAAATAATTTGCCTAGCGGCATTGTAGTCGGATTTAGAAAGACAATTATTTTTCGCGTCGATTTTTAGTCTCGTTTTGACTATTCACTTTTTTACTGACATAGTGATCGTATTATAATGACCATTTATGAGAACCACACATTGCGACGAGAAGTTGGCAGTCCTTGGGGAAAAAACCACTGGTTAATAAGCAAACAAAAAAAGTCGTTCCTGATTCGTATCTAGAGTCTGATCTATTGCGATTTCAATGGACGAGAAATTTCGCTCGCTCTCTCGATACAGTGTTTCTGTGCAATCGCGAAGCCTTTTATTTCTTCGCTTTTTGTCCGATGCAATAGCGCGATCGTCGAACCGCTAGTCCGCTTGAGGTGACGCCAGGAATAGCCGAAAGACTAAATATCATTGACCAGGCTGGGTCATGTTTCGATAAATTCATATGACAGATACAAATTTTGATGTTTTTTTGTATTATGATATTGTTAGAAAAATGCTGATTAATTTTATATTTTTGTAATTGAACAAAAATTGCGACTATTTTTATACTGTCATATTTATTGAACAATTTGTATTTTTATATTATTATATCTACCGAAACATCAATTCTTTTTATATTTTTATAGTCATGTATAAAATTCGATGACTTTAAAATTTTATATTTATAATTTTCGAGTTTTTGGCCCATTACGCATTTGAAAGTCGCTTTACAAACTCATAAATACCTATGAAAAACACGACTTTTTTCTCAACGTAATCAATTATCATTTTACGCGTGATTCGTCCAATTGTTAATCAATATTCCATATTGCAAAACGAATTGCGCATTACGATACGTTTATTTTCAAAATTTTCTTCATAACGAAATGAATTTGAATATGAAGCAAACTTTTGAACAATGAAATTTACCATAGGTGGCCAAATTAAATGAATCTCTCGTAAATTCTGGACACCCGTCAACTTTGACTAAATCGTCGCACGAGCAACCCGTCCACACTAGTATACTTGCTTCGGCAACTTTTTTCTTCTCGTGTCCCCTTCCCGAAGTCATTTATTCACTCCAAGAGTATACGTCGTACATAGGTGCACACACACACACACACACACACACACACACACACACACACACACACACACACACACACACACACACACACACACACACACACACACACACACACACACACACACACACACACACACACACACACACACACACACACACACACACACACACACACACACACACACGCACGCACACACGCACACACACGCACGCACACACACGCACGCACGCGCGCGCGCATACATACAGATGTATTACTATTTTACGTTGCCTACGGGGCCGAATAATTTATCAAGACTACTTCGAAATACGAGAGAGTTGTGCCCTCATTAGCAGTGCTCGTGCGTCGAAGCGGTTCTCTCGAAATCAATTTCATTCAAGAAATGCATTCTGGAAATGGAGTCTGCCAACATAATTTCCGAACAGACGCGCCAGACGTGCAAAAATATGCAAAAAATGAATGAAGTATTCCAAAATCCGTACAAAAATGTACGGGTTGTCTACTACAAAACCATTAATCATATAAACTTTGAAAGATTACAACATCTTTCATCTCACGCCACGAAATCAACCCTGACAATACCGAGATACTCGGGAGCGGTATTCTTACCTACTTTCTATAAACGTAGTACGCGATGCAATGATACATGTATAATATGCCCGCGAGCCGGTTCACGTGACCGTTATTCGTACCGTCGAGGTACCAAAACCCGAGCCCGTTCTTACGAAACATGCTGAGACTACATGAGGAAACATGAGCTCGACTATAGATATATGTGAGCTTGTGTTACGAAATATGTAATTTTTTTTAAATCGCCTTGTACATTTACCACTTCGCTTACATATCTATATAGAGAGAGATGTAAATAAAACGATGCGTAGAGGGCAATTCCCAACGGTGCTTTCAAAAAGAGATCCTGCTGATTTTATGTTTGCAATATTTGTTATAGCCAGCTGACATTTTTTAACCCAGCGATAAAGTATCGAGAAGTGGTCAATTTGAAAAAAACTTACGAAGAACAACGTTGTTGAGAACCATATTATTTGAGAGTATTGGTTATAGCACGACAAAAAAATGAAGTCTAGAAGATTTTGTGAAAAATACAACGGATGATACGGTAAAAATACGAGTCGAGGTCTCGACGACGATGTTGTTAAAGATTTGAATGGTCCAAACGTTGTACGGCTTAAGTTTTTAGTTTGGGCTACATTGCAAAAACATATTCTGCCAATTTTTACATCAGATCTTTTTAATCATGTTGAACCGTAATTTGAAAAATAAAATGATTGTTTTCGATTTATAGAAGCATCCGCTTTTTTGCAATGTCTTTCCTTCTTCCTTTATTTGTAATTTTTGGCATTTGAATGTTCCGAAAATTGTATGGCTTCAGTTTTATTCTAGGCAATAATTATGACGACACATTCTGTGATTGTTTAAATCGAAAATTTTAAATCAATTTGGGTATTCATTTAAAAAAATGATATTAATGTTTGTCGTTTTGAAAGATTTCGCATTTTTTGTTGTTGTATTTTTTGTGAATTTTTATTTTTAAGTATAATCATTTTAGTAATAGAATCTGTATTTCTTAAATAAGTTTGCTGTTTTTGATACTTTTATTATCAATTGTAAATATGGGAAACGATTCATTTTAAATGATCTTTGCGAATATTTTGTTTCCTTCGCGATCGATTCTAAGACCATTGTGGATTATTCATTCGGAAATCTCGACATTATTTTCACTTCCACGTTTTCGTCGAGAAAGCATACATACAGATCATAGATGCCTAAAAAGCATGAAAAGAAAAAACGCCGCTGCCGCTCGTTTTTTCTTTTCATGCTCTTTTCCCATGTAGGTTTCGCCAATCGAACCGTAACGGCCAATACTTGGACCAATGTTGGCGGGGCGATGATCGATTACCCAATTGTACGCCAATGCTCGGCTGAGTATTGACTAGCCAACATTGGTTTGCCAATACGAGGCCAATGTTCGGCCAAATATAGACTCGCTAATCATTGGCTTGTCGATACGAGGCCGATGTTTGGCGAAGTATAGACTCGCCAATCATTGGGTTGCCGATACGCGGCCAATGTTCGGCCAAACATAGACTTGCCAATCATTGGCTTGTCGATACGAGGCCGATGTTTGACGAAGTATAGGCTGGCCAATCATTGGTTTGCCAATACGAGGCCAATGTTCGGCCAAGTATAGACTCGTTCATTATTGGGTAATCGATATGAGGCCGATGTTTGACGAAGTATAGACTCGCCAATCATTGGTTTGCCGATACGAGGCCAATGTTCGGCCAAATATAGGCTCTCTAATCATTGGCTTATCGATACGAGGTCGATGTTTGGCGAAGTATAGACTCGCCAATCATGTTTTTGCCGATACGAGGCCAATGTTCGGCCGAGTAACGCATGATCAAACCGCAATTCGTATATTGACGATTCATTGTTTCGCGTCGAAGTCATTGAGAGACGAGATGAATACTTTTTACGAGTCCATTGGACATTAGTCTTAACAACCATACTACCAAATCAATGCACTCAATGTTGGCTGATTCTCGAACGAGCTCATACGCGATACTCTGCCCATTTTTATGAACCATCCTACACTGACAGAAAAATTCTATTAATATTAACTAACCGCGTCTATTTATTTATTCTTTATTTGAATTAACTAGATTTTTTGTGAAATCAATTTTTTCCTATTGCATTCCATTATTGGAATTATTCATTTTAAATATGTTTATTTATTCAAATTAAACTCGAACTAATGAACAAATGGTCTGTCTTTATTGGAACACACATATTAAAGGGTTGTGGGGGTAGAGAGGGTGGAGCGAGAGGAATTATATATATATATAGGTTAGATTTGGAAATTCTCCAACATGTCAGTCGATAACACTCTCTAATTATCACGATGATATTAACTAATTGATATAGTTTATGCGATACTAATAATGATGAGAATCCATTTGGTCTCTTATGGCATATCTGCGATTCAAATGTTACGAGCACTCGGTAGCATAGGGGCAGCGTGCTTGGCTATGAGTAGGTAGGTTCAAGGTTCGAGTCCCATATAGGTGAAATATTTTCTTCGAACTAATCGTTTCGAAAGACCCGGTAATGACGAATTACAATACAAAAAGAATCAATTTTTTTTTTTGGCAGTGCAGGACCAATTTTGGTGATCTATATCGGGTCACAATTATCCGCCAAGACTCGGTCGATAATCGGGCCAAGCTCGAGTGCCAATGATGGCAATCTTGACGGGGACTGATTGTTGGCCGATTCTCGAATGAACTCCTACGCGATGCTCGGCCGATTCTCATAAGCCATTCTAGGGCCAATATTGATTGCGAATATCGGGCCGCTCTTATCATCCGAGGCTCGGTCGATGATCGGGCCAAGCTCGAGTGCCAATGTTGGCAGGCTCGGCGTCGCGCATCGGCCAATCGTTGGCCACTACCGATCACCCTACATGGGTTTGGGGCCCTTTCTTAAAATTGAAACTCCCCCGATTCCGTTGTACCCTTGAACCGTATTCAATAAGCGCCCTCGTATTCATTATTGGGTATTGCTTATTGTGTGTTTCAGGACCTGTTTTCGCAGCTGCAGTTTTCGCAGGAGAGCGCTCTACCCCCGGATGCTCTTCGTCGCGCCCTCGCCGAGAGCTTCTTAGACCAGCAGAGATTTCAGCTGGGTTTTATGGATGATGCGGCCGAATGTTTCGTGAGTATTTTGCTTTTAATAAGCAGTAGCGTTTTTTTTTGCAATATGTAGAATGTCACCCTATTTTTGTAAATCGCGCATAATAGGATTTTCAAAACAAATTCGGGTCAAGTAATTCGAAACCGGTATTATAATTAATATATATATAGGTAGGCTGTGAGAATCCAGGAATGACATACTTCCGACAGGTCAACCCAGAAATGTTATATGCCCGAAATGCCACCGTACTGAAGATGGCCCAAACAACAGGACAACTATTAATAGTTTTTCTGAGAGAGTATTGGGATGAACAGGTCGGAATTTGCACACAATTGATACATAGTCTTGTCAAGGATGAGTGTTTTTCAATTGAAAAATATTATAGAATATAATAACTTCATTATTATATAATATTATATAATTAAAATATTGTATAATATAATAACTTCATTCTGAAGAATTATTTAAACGAAGTGCTCTCATGCTGCATGGTCAATCGGTGCAGGTGCTTCTGGCAACTGGGCTTATCTGAAATGGAAAATTGAAAATATACTTTCAGTATAATAATAAAACATTCGTATAACCGGATATTTTTATGAAATTTTGAAAATTGAGAAAATGACAAGGTGTCAGAAAAAAACGGTTCGATTTTTTACAAAAAAAACAACTTGAATCGTTTGTTATTAACTAATGGATAAAGATACTTTAAAAAGAATCCGGTCCTACGATAGAAAGTGTTATAAACTATGCTCTGTCCGAATTTGAAGGGGATCGGATGATTGGATTTTGGGATACGATTTACACCGTTTCAAAAAACATTTCGAGCAAAGCGCAAAAAAGGCTGAATTGCAGTGGTTTGCTGTAGCCCATTAGGCCTTGCACAAAAATTGTCAGTCAATAGTTGGACTTTTTTTCAAAATTTTGTTCCACATTGAAGTTCGTCGGCGAGGGTTTCCAAACCTGCGATCCGCGCACTGACGAGACCGCGGGCGGGCGTTCTACGGTCCCGCCGTTTACAAAGGTTGGGAAAGGCTGCCCTAGTCTATAAAATAATTTAATAAGAAATCGTATTCTTGAAATTTTAAGCTTTTGTAAAGCAACTTCTTTGGGTTATGACTCGCCGGTCATATGTAATTTCTGGATTCTGACAGCCGACTACATATATATCATTAAGCGATCTTTTTGGAAGGGATATATGAAAATATCCCTTCCAAAAACTATAATATTGCTAAAATAAAATAAAACGAGGTTTTTGAAGCTTGTTCATAAATCGGCACCATGTACAGTTAAATATTTAGTACATGTTAAGTATTTTTTTGTATCAATATACGTTAAATATTCGATACTAATGTAAGTTTAGTTTATTCTATTACACTCGTATGGGTACAGAGCAATGTTGTCTACGGGGACAGTACGGTGGCACGAATGCCAGCCCTAGTGGATACTTTCTCGTTTATATTGCAATCACGATTACGCCCTGTTCGCGCATAGCTATGTTTGTACACGTGTAAATTTATCGATACACACACGAAGAGTTCACAATGAATGTAAAAAGAACTGAACGTAGAAACGTGCGTGGGATAAGCGCGCAAGGACAAGCTGCATTGGCATATGTTCATGGCAATTGTCGATTCCAATGCTGGGCTTCGAAACTTTCAGGTTGATTTTTATGAATACGTTGAAAAGGGAAAAAAAGGGTTCAATAATTTTTTTTTTATTTTTCGAACCAATCTAAGGTTATCTAAAATGGAATATAAATTTGATATTTATCATTCGAAACATATCGGAATTTTAAGTATTTTATTTGGCGCATTTTAGTCGTTGATCGAATTTATGTATCGAAAAATTACTTTTTTAAAAGTAATACAAATTCATATACGGAACGATGTGCCACAATTTGGTATAATTGAAATTTATTTTTTGGTGTTTTTTTATACCTGATTTTTTAAATACCTTAAAATTTTTTTTTATTTTCTTACTTAGGGGCCGGTCATATATTACGTCATCGATTTTTTGCTGATTCTGTCATAATCTAAATATTGTTACCGTTATCCAACGACCAGACTTCCGCCCCCTATTTTAAAAGGACGCAATTTATGGATGGCCCCTTATGTTATTTAACCATTTTTGTTGTTTATTTATTTATTTTTATTATTCCAATCTACTTTGATTAAATTCAATTCTTGTTTTCGTCTTTCCTGGCCGAAAACTTAATATTTTCTTTAAAGAAAACATGTATATGTAATGGGAGGTACCCAGCCGCTGTTTTTACCTCTATCATAGTTGGGCATTTGCATTTTATTTGCGAATATATATCCGTCCACATTCAAATGTATCATAGAATATTTTTTTTACGAGCGTGGTACGATTGATCTTGATTAATTTTGGGGGAATTTATCCAGAAGTCAACAAAGTGAAATTTTTTATAGACATTAAAAATAATTTTTTCACACATTTCACACACAAGCATACTCCAATTAGTTATATCTTTTCCAATGTGGAGTGTGATTTTCTTTGCCTCAGGAAAATATATTGCTGAGAATTCATCTGCACATAGCAAGCGGCGAGGCTGAGGATATGTGCAGCGCAAGGCATTGCGTGCCGCATCAAAAGTTCGCCATGACACTCGTTGAGCAAAGCGTCTGCGGAGCTTGCGGTGCTACCTCTGAACCATTGCCATTTACACAGGTTCGTCTATAATTAATATATAATAATAATGATAATTTCGTCAGTCAAATATTAATTATAAGGATTATTTCCGCCAGGGATATAATGATAACTTTCCAAACGAACAACGATAATAATAATTTCCACCATAGAAATAATAATAATTTTCGTCAAATAAATAACGATAATAATAATTTCCGCCAGACAAATAATAATGAAATAATTTCCGTCAGACAAAAATGTTTCCTTTTACTACGGAAATTTGCCGAAAATTCTGCGACAGTCGTCGACATGCACCTGAGAGAGTTTCAGGTTCACATAGCCGGTGAAGATTTTTTTCCCACGGTTGGTAGGGGCGCAGGTAAACGAATCAAGTAAGAGAGGAAGAGACCCCCGAGTTTTCACAATTTATGTTGACCTACCTGGAAATCCAGGGTTTGTCGGTTGCCTCAGGCTCTCCGTTCTCGTTTTCGGCGACCTTTTCGATCCCAATAATAGAAAAAAGTGTTTCGGGAAGTTCAAGCATGTTAGTGGGAGAGTCGAGCGGTAAAAATCTTGGGAGCACGATTTTGGTATGGATACATTTCGGGGGCGGCTTGAAACGAACGTGGGAAATTTGGACTGGGACTTCGTAACTAAAAACCTATCTCTCCCTCTCTCCTTCTCTCTTTGTACATATATACAGGGTGTCCCGCTTACCTCTGCCACCCGAAATAACTCGGTAATTATCGACGTCACAAAAATAAGTTTCAGGCAAAAGTTGTACGGTGTGAAAGGGGCCATCAAATGCGACCAATTTTTTTTTGCTATTTCGGTGGAGGCGCTGACGCACAGTGAAGGTCACCTCCACTTTTTAAAATGGAATGGTACATTTTTTCTTTCAACCATCTTGTGGAACACCTCGAGCCGCATAAAAAACATTAGGGGGTCAAAGTCGTTCAAGGTCATTTCGAACACCGACATTCCCGACGGGTTGAGGATCCAGTTGTCCTCAGTTTAGTGTACAAAATTTGAAATGTACGGCGTGTAGGATGAGAACGTTCAGGAAATCTTTTAGCCTATAAGTCTCTAGCTCTCACTGCATTTTTCTAACATTCTCCGTCAATTAGAAGCATATCAGTTTGCTCTTCAAAAGAATACATCATTTACATTCGTTTGATTCATTAATACTAGTCTCACCATTCTTACTATCGTTATCTTGAGTTTGTTTGGGAGAAACATTGTACAATGTTCCGTGTACATTGTAGGTTTGGTGGCGTTGTTTACATACAAGACAATGGCAAGACTTCGGCGATAAGTGCCGAAGTGATAAGAAACTCGTGATGAGGAGATTGCAATACTGCATTGATTCCTATGGCAATCACTTTGAACATCTACTGTGAATAAAGGTAATTTCACATAAAAATAAAGTTCATGTCACTTTTTGATCTTTAATGACCTTGAACGACTTTGACCCCTAAATGTTTATTATGCCGTTTTCGATGCTCTACAAGATAGTTGAAAAAAATGTACCGTCCCATTTAAAAAAGTGGAGCTGACCTTTACTGTGCGACAGCGCCTCCACTGAGATAAAAAAATGGTCGCATTCAATGACCCCTTTCGTACGGTACAACTTTTGTTTCAAACATTTTTTTGTGACGTCGATAATTACAGAGATATTCAAGGTAGCAACAGTTAGTGCCTCACCCTGTATATATAGGGTGAGGCAGGGTGTTACAGAGCAATAGCACTCAAACTATTGATCATATCCAAAAAATGTTTCAGGCAAAAGTTTCAGTGTTCGAGAAGGCCGTCATACTGGACCACCCTATTTTTTTATCGGTGGAGGCGCTGAAGCTACGTCAAGGTCAACTCCACTTTTTTAAAATGGAATGGTACATTTTTTCTTTAACCGTCTTGTGGAGCACCTCAAGCCGCATAAAAAGCATTCGGGGGTCAAAGTCGTTCAAGGTCATTCAAGGTCACATATTAAAATGAAATACAAATCTAAATATCTCGGATCACTACCAAATATTTGGTAGTGATCCGAGATATTTAGATTTGTATCATGGATACTGACCTTGAATGACCTTGAACGACTCTGACCCCTGAATGTTTTTTATGCGGCTTGAGGTGCTCCACAAGATGGTCGAAGAAAAAATGTACCAATCCATTTGAAAAAGTGGAGTTGACCTTGACGTAGATTCAACGCCTCCACGGATAAAAAAATAGGGTGGTCCAGTATGACGGTTTTCTCGAACACTGAAACCTTTGTCTGAAACATTTTTGGATATGTTCAATAGTTTGAGTGCTATTGCCCTGTAACACTTTATGTGCCTCATCCTGGATATACACTACCGGCCAAAGATTTTCGGACACTTCACATCATTGCAAAATTATATTAGAATAATAAAATTCATTACACAGGGCTACACAGTATTTTGGTAAAATAATAAATGAAATTAAATATATTATTCTAACATTATTCGGCAATTATCCAGTGATCGAAAGTTTTGCAATTATCTGAAGTGTCCGAAAACTTTTTGGCGATAGTATATATATATACCTGCAAAATAAAATCATTCCGGCACTCAAACCATTCATGGAACTTGAGCCGGAAGCCGCACGCTGGACAATCAGGCCACCTCGAAGCTCCAAGACGCCGATACCTAAAAGGATTAGACTTAATCGGGATTACTCGGCTCATTGGACGCGATTAAGAAGCTCGAGCATTTCTTAAGCCGCGCCCGTCTTGAAGGGTCTAAAAGTTAACGAAGGCACTTTTTTTCTCATTCAATCGACTCCTTTGTAATTAATCTTTTTATTCATTCAAACTCACATCGCTATTTTCTTATATGCTAGGGTTTGTGATTCATTAATAATGTGATCCGTACGATAAAACTGTTTCACGCAGAGGGACCGTTCGGCATTTTTATCTTCGGGTCGATTGATTTATTAATTTTTAGTGGATGAGTGAATTTTTAATGGCGTGGGAAATTATTAAATTTATTTGTGACCGTTAGTATCAATAATGAATTTTTCGCTTGAACAAAATCGAAACTTTTGATCTTTTAATGAAGTTCCTGAATTCATTTTTTGTTAGAGTATCAGAAATAAAAATGCTGATTTTTCAGAAGTCAAAAGGAAACAGAAGGATAAGCCTTTGATTCGAGGGATTACGAATGAATAGTCATTTTTTATGGGATCAATCTAATCAATCATTCGCTCACGCCCTTCAATGAAGTTATCTATCTCATTTCCCTAGTCCTACATGCAATATATCGCGTAACTTTAGACATTATTATTATTTCAAGAAAAAGATTCTCCGCACTCGGATTGATTTTTACAGCGACGATCATTGAACCGTGCATAATATCTGCGATTATGGAGGAATGCCAATTTAGATATGACATTTCAATTTTTTCTTTTTTGATTTTTTCAGATGGTTCACTACGTTTCGGCGTCGGCGCTGACGTCACAGGCACGACAGAGTTCACCAGCCTCGCGAACGAGTCCCGATCTATTCGGTCAGTTGTTGCGTCGAGCAGGTGGAATGGGAGACATTCGTGACTGTCCGGTGAGTGCATTTCGAACGTCGCCTTAAAAAAAGTATTTCGGATTCGTCGGATTTAGATTTGAAAAATCTGAAATTATTCTAGGGCCTAGCATTTAGTTGGAACTTTCGGTTTAAATGATTTCGGTCGAATTATATCAACAAATTCAGGAGATATGGGCAACCAAGTTATCGCGAAGTTGACTTTGTGGAAATCTTCATAAGAGGTCTGGACAAATAACTTTGTAACTTTGTCACTTTCGTCCCGACTGACGTAAAAGAATCTCCCGGATCCCAAAATCACTTAGAAAAAACGGAAGGAACGTCACATTCGCGAAATGTGAAATGAGGTTAAGAACCGATGAATCATGATTCGTGGCGTCACTGGTCCCCGAGCTTGGTGACGGTTCTTCGAACGCTTTCAGAAAGTGAGATCTTCCTTGTCTCGTTATGGACACGAACGCTTTTTTTCTCCCAGTCAATATAAAAAGAATAACGTACGAAAAAGGTAACTTTCACCCGCTAGAACGAACATCTCGACGATACGATGCAGCGGATTGTCACAATTACAAAGCAGACTCACACCCAAGTACGCATCCTGAGTTTTCGACCAGGAGCGTGACGTGCAACGAGCGTTTACGTATTTCTCTCGACGTAGAGAACAAAAAAAAATATTTTTTAAGAACTTCTTCTTTTTGACCCGCAGAGCGCCTGCGGAGCGAAGATTCAGATATGCAGGACTCTGATGAATCGACCTGAAATCGTTTCGGTCGGTGTCGTATGGGACAGCGAGAGGCCGTCGTTGGAGCATATCATGGATGTTTTCGCGACTGTCGGCACTTCCCTTCGGTTGTGCGATGTTTTTCATAGCGTCGTTGATTCGAGATGGGGCGCCTCGACGGTTCACAACCTCGTTGGCGTTGTCACCTATTACGGAAAACACTACTCAACGTTTTTCTTTCATACGAAACTCAAGGTGAGCCTCTTGCCTACTTCAAGTTATTACAAATTACGTTCAAAATTAAGCGTAAATGGAAATGGAATTCAAAAGGATCCGATGTGTCTCAAAGCAGTTTGGGGTACATCGATATTGAGTTGAAAAAAAAAGAATGCATCAATGCAATAAACTTTTGTGCCATCCTTTCCAAACTGATTGCTTTCAAATCAATTGGCAGTCTCCGAGCTGTCAGTCGAGCGATAAATGCCCATTGAAACGTGCCTATAAAAGACCTCCCGTTCTTCAGGTCTGGATATACTTCGACGACGCGACCGTCAAGGAAATCGGTCCTCGTTGGGAGCAGGTCGTCGAGAAGTGTCGAAGGGGGCGTTATCAGCCTCTCTTATTGCTATACGCCACGCCAGGCGGGACTCCAGTAAATACGGAAAATGCACCAAAAACTGTGACGCCATTCCCCAACGGAAACGGTTTGAAGACAACGCCGAAGAATAACGCGAGAAGATCGGTAACGCCGAGTCCGGAAAAGCCAGCGATAAACAGTACAGCGAGACGAGCCATAACGCCGAATCCCGATAGCCCAACGCACATCTACACTCAGCGAAGGATATACAGCGATTATCAGAATCTTACTGACATCCAAAATAACATATTCGGCAATCAGACGAACCCTCCGAATCGCGACTCCGTCGATGGCGATATCGATTCCAAGTACATCAATCGACGCACGGTTGAGAACGTCATGCAACAGCAGAAGAAACAACAGATGCAACTGACGCGCAGCCTGAGTGCGGGCTCGACACCGCAGGACGGCATTAGCATTCCTGATCACTTGAATGTACCTCGACGTCGCGATTCTGGCAATTGGTCGGGTGATCGTAACAGCGCCTCGTCGAGCTCCTCGACCACCATGGAAAATCCGTATCTCTATATCGTCAACAAGATGCAGCGAAATTCGGGCGTGCCGAAGAGCCCGACGAGCAAGTCTGGTGAGCTGTCGAGCAGCAGCAGCGGACATTACGACGCTGGCTACGACTCCTACTCGTTATCATCCACCGACAGTCTGCAACTCCAGCAAGGCCTCAAGCACAATTTACAGGTAAGGAGGCACAGAACGATCGATGAATCGGAAACACCTTCCTTCCACTATCAGTGTATTGTTATTCCGTATAAGCCAATCTGCCCATGTGACAACCCAAATGAACTTTCCGTAAGTCAAGAACGAGCTAGATCAGATTCCAGCTACGAAAAGTGGCAAATGCACCCTACTTCATAAAAATCATTAACTCCAGTCATCAGTCCTCAAACCAGCCACATAAAGAAGACTGTAATGAACACAATACAGCTACAACTCCACATGTCCATTGCATCAAGTGGATCCATAACGTCTTCCCAATAATACAACATTCGTTCATTTCTTATTTCAGCTTGCGCAAATCCCCGAAGTTTATCAACCATCACCGGGCGACGATTGCGAGCGCTTGTGCAAAGAGTGTGATGACCTGATGGACAAGTCGCGAGCTGCTGAAGTGGCCGGCGATCTTGGAACGGCGGTTGCTCTCTGCAACGCCTCAACCAGCAAAGCGCGAGCCGCGATGGACGCGCCCTACAACAATCCTCATACGATAACGACAGCCCGAATGAAGCACAACACGTGCGTGATGAGGGCCCGCGGCTTGCACAAGCGAATACTGCAGGAGCAAGCAATCGCGAACCGCGACAAGGAGGAGAGTCCTCTCGAGGGTCGGCATTCGCGCGAGAGCAGCAAATCGGGTCAACACTCCAGGCAGGGCTCCCGCGACAAGGGCTCCCATTCGCGGCAAAACAGTCGTGAACTTTTAGTCAACCAAGCGGTGTCGATCGAGACGAAACCTGTAACGAAGAGCATCGAGATCTACGCGACTCTACCGAAGAAGAAGACTTTGAGAAGCAAAGCGACGACCGTGAACGTCATCGAGGACGAGGAGTACATGCTGTACGACAGGCCTGCTCAGCGGACCGGACTGTTCGGCCGTGCGAAGAGATGCGACGAGGACAAAAAGGACAAGAAGAGGGCTCGAAGCGAGGAGCGGAATAAGAACGTCTCCAAGGATTTCTCCATAGCTCCGTCGCGCGCGTCGATATCACCCAAAACGGTGAAGTCGGAAAACGTCAGTAATAACAAGGACAGCGCGATGGACCCGAGTGTGGCGACCAAGAACGCTCACAACAGCGCGACAACAGTGACTTCCGGTGATCAGAAGCAACAAGGCAAGAAACAGCACAAAATCCGGAGGAAACTACTGATGGGTGGTCTGATCAAGAGGAAGAACCGGAGTATGCCTGATCTGAGAGAGGGACAGGACGGTGTTCAAGCGCCTGAGCAAACGAGCACCGTCAACAACAACTTGCCCAAACAACAGTCGGTCGACGATTCGAACGTCGGATTGAAGGGCAACGAAGCCAGTCAATCGCTCAGCGGCTATTTGTCCGAAGGACACCTAGAATTTGCCGGCAACGCGAACAGCCCCAACCCGGCTAATCCGAATCTGGAACGCAGCCGTCTGATGAGAAAGAGCTTTCATGGTAGCGCTGGTAAAGCGCTGCACGTCGCCAAAGTGCCACCACCGCCACCGTTACGTACCACTTCCCAGCTTAGCAAGTCTAAGTTGCCGACAGTCGAAGTGCGAAGCAGCGAGTTACAGCCGGATCAATCGGCGTATGTGATGAGCCCCGAGGGTCCGTCCGCCAGTGCGGTGTCGCAAGAACAAACGAGCTCTTACTGGAGCCACGCGGGAGCCGGTAACTTTGCTAGTAACGGAGCGTCGATCGGTAGGAATGGCAGCTATTCCGAATACTCGGCGGAGCCTCAGTCGTTGCCATTTCTGCCGTCGTACAGCACGGAACGGAGCGCCTGCCCGTTGTCGTCTTCCAACTTGAACCAACAGAGCTACGGGCAGAAGCCGCGCATTCAGGATGACGTGGTGCAATACGCGAATGGAATTCTCTACGAGCCAACTTTCGTAGTGACGCGTGCTGACGTCCACAGCGAACAGAGTCCGGGAAAGCCACAGCAGCAGTTGCTGCATTCACAGGAGTCCCTGCCACCTTATCCTGAGAATGGCAATGTCTCGCATTCCAGACAACCCAGCGAAGAATTTCCACCACCGCCGTATCCGGCCATTCCCTCGGTGACACACTCGCGCCAACCGAGTGAGGACTTTCCTCCGCCACCACCGGAAGTCGTTGTCGAGGCTCATCACGCTCAACCCAACGCGCAACAATACCAACAACTGCTCAACCAACAGAACACGAGCTCCCGTCATCAGCAGCCGAGCCAACAGCAGCGTCAGCATCAGCAACTCGAGGCGCAACAGATCGGCAGCCTACTTGCCCAATTGCAGCTGAAGCGCGAGCAAATTCTCAGCAGCGAGGTCGCGGATGAAAAGAGGCAGTTTCAGAATCAAGAGGGGGAGGAGGAGGAGAAGAAGTCTAGCGAAACGTGGCTGAGGGAACTGCAGGCCAAACAGGCGGAGAGAAGGATGAAAAAGCAGGGACCGCTGGACGGCCAGGATGTGCCCAAGCTCAGGTCGTCGCCAACGATAACTACGGGTGCAACCGTTGCAAGAAGAACGAGTGACCTCATGATGAGCAGCCTGGGCCAGGTGCTGGAGCTGCCGGCTGGTCGCGACGTTCCAGATTGCGCCAGAAGCGTGGTCTCCTCGGTTAAAGACATGGCTGCTCGTTTCGAGCAGATCAAGATGCTGCCCAAAACGGAGCCTGATGGCAAGATGCAAACGAAACCTTTGGCAGGTCACCGCGGTATTTCTTCACCAGTCACGATAGATTCACGTGAATCCCAAGAGGTCGAGGACATCTCGGACGATCAGTCGTCGATGCAGTCGGCTCTGCCGAGTGACATCCGTGCCAGAACGGACGGCCAGTCCCTATCCAATCCGATGCTCGAATCGAGCATCGGTCAGAACACTTTTGTAGTACCTAATCCCGTAGCCATCACCCCACCATCTTGTCCCCCGTCTCAGGACAGTGGATTGAACGCGGCGATCCTCTCGATATCGTTGACGCTGCCCCACGAGAACGGATTGCCAGTTGATTATCCCGAGGATGATATAAGCGAGGTCGCGATGCAAAATACCATTCAAAACACAACGATACTGCCCAATGAGGAAGACATTGCATCGAAGAAGACGAAGCGACGTGTCGGCAAGAAAAAAAGCGTCTCGTTCTGTGACCAGGTGGTCCTGGTAGCGACAGCTGAGGATGACGAGGACGATTCCTACATACCGAACCCCATTCTCGAGAGGGTGTTACGCTCAGCTATGAACAAACCCGAGACAGTTCAAGTGCTGCGGGAGATAAGAAGTCTCCAGGAGGCTGACAATAATCGTGACAGCGGGGCGACGACGAAATTCCAACAGCACACACTACCCCTCAAATCCGAGGCCGACAGCATTCCAGCGACGCCCTTCCAGGATCAATTGAGGAGCGTAAATCCCCTTGGCACGAGCGCCCCCAATGACAACACACGGGGAAACCCCGTTAGACCAAACTCCAGCGATGTCTCCGTTGCCCTGCAGGAATCAAAGAAAATGTACGCCCCGTATAACAACTACGAGAACAGAGGCCCCAGCAAAGAAACTCATTCGATCTCACCGACGAATCAACAGCCCAAACCGGCCTCTTCCTACTCGCCGCAGCTCGTACAGCAGCCTAGATATCCTCAAAATGGATACGCGTATCACCAAGCACCGACTGGATATCCGCAGACGCAGACGTCTCATCCTCGCAATCAAACAATCCCAATATCACAGACGCAAAAACCAGCGAGTCCTTATCCCACTCAGCAGATACACAACCAACAATACCCTCCAACCTCTGGACATCAGCAGTCTAAGCAGATCAGCAATAGCCCGAAAAACGGTTACGGGAACTACTATCATCTCGAGCAACAGCACAACCAGGTAAACAAGCAGCTAACGTTGCAGCAGCATCAACAGCAGCAGCATCAGCAGCAGCAGCAGTGTCCGCAACAGCATGGATTGAATCAACGACTGACGAATCATAGCGCGAGTCCTTTGACCGTTCAGCATTCGCAGCAGTTCAATTACTCGTCGAATCAATCGCCAAATCCTTACCAGCAATATGCCGCACAAAATCAATATCCCCAGAGTTCCTATCAGAGTTATCCTCAACAGAATGGTCACCACCAGCCACCGCAGCAACAGATCAACAGATCGAATCAACTTTTGCCTCAGTATCAACCTCCGCCCAATCCATCAGCATCCTATCAGCACATCCAACACCATCAGCCGAAGCACCAAGCTACTCAACAGCAACATCAAATTGCCCAAAACTACCAACAGCAGCCCCAGAGGATCGAGAACTATCAGAGATCGTCGCAGAAGATCGAGCAACAAAATGTTCTCGCACCCAATCAGACTTATCCTAATCCATTGCAAAACTGTCAGATACAATCGAACATGAAGTATCCCAATTATCAACATCAAAACGTAGCTAAACAATCGAAGCAGCCATCTTTCGCAACATCCTCGAAGTGCCTGACAGCCTCGCTCAATCAGCCACCCACACTCGTACAAAAATCCACCCCCGCGACCTTGCCACGCACAGCACCCTGTCATCTATGTAGAAACGTCGAAGTAATTGAACCTGCAATTTACTGCACAAACTGCGAATGCTACATGTCCCGATTTCCGCCAAAAAACTAAATTCACCCTTTCTGCCTTTCTTCGTGCCCTTGAGCGCTGCATTTTAAGCTAACCAAGTGCCATTCGACCTACGCGTGATTTGCGAGCCCAAAAAGTCGATTTTTTCCGTGTGTCAACTAGGGAACCACAAAAGCGGCGCGAACAATCCCTGATCGCTGGAAATCAGTTCCCGATCGAATGCTCGATCGCAATCGCCGTAAGCCTTCTTCCATTAAGGCTTTAAAAAAATAAGACCTTTTTGCATACCGATCCGCAGCTTAGACAGTTTGAAAAGGTAGAGCAATGCGATAAGATTTCTTTTGGAAAATGAACAAGTAAACTCGTTCCGCCTCTTTTGCGTCGATCTTATTGGATATTGACGTGTACAGATGTTGTACACCTAGATTCTATTTACCTTAGCGGATATTGAGTAAGATTGGTGTGTAAAGTAGGTTATTCGAACTATAGTATTATTGTTGTAATGATAAGTTGTTACACGCGATATTCACAATGTTACATAAAGTATATTTACCGACCTTGTCCCATATGTAGTTGATCAACTTGATTGTCTCAGCTCTACAGTTAGCGTTATTTCGTTGTACATATACACCAACGCGAGATTAGACTTCGAATTAATTTAGGCTAGCGAAATCGACTGTCAATTGTATTATTGCAAATCTCACGAAGATTAGACTTCTTGTAGTATTGAACGTTTATTTCGATCTAGAATAAATGCTGACGTATGAGTTGTGATACTAGCCATGTTACTTAGGACCTTTTCATTCGTTGAATTACTTGAGAATATTTTATACGCAAAGTATATACCGCAAGTTTAAGCGATAAAATTATGACATTAGGAATTAACAGTTACAAAGTTGAGCGTAGGAAAAACGATCTCTGAGTATGCGTGAAGTTTTATTATGTGTTGATAGACTCTCAATGTTGCGTCTGTATTGGAATGTTTCATGTATTACTAT
Organism: Ophion ellenae; assembly: GCA_963210295.1. NCBI lineage: Eukaryota > Metazoa > Arthropoda > Insecta > Hymenoptera > Ichneumonidae > Ophion > Ophion ellenae. Next base: position 17,324,735 of record OY723385.1, on the reverse strand, counting down.
GTGCGTGCTACATCAGTGTACAAATTATCTATCTTTATACTTAATGTTCCAGTATTTTGTTTTAAAAATACTACCATTGCGCCAGCAGTACTTCCTTCAACGTGTCTTCGTAATAAATTCTTTTGCAAAATAACCGTTTTGTCCCTCTGATTTTTCATCTCTGATTCGCCGAATGCTTAATTAAAGGCTAACGCCTTCGTATTGGGACGACGATTGACGTAGCCACCGGTGTGAAGTTGGCAACCGACTTTACAGAACGTAATTTTTTTTTGCCTTCGGCTGTACTCGGTTTGTACGCGTTTGTACCTTAAGGGGGAAAAAGTACGAGGGTATGGAAAAATGGACGGCAACTCATTTAGAGGTAAACAATTTTAATAAACGCGATTGAAAAGAGAATCGTTTGTACCCGTTTGTACGCTTGAACTTTTTTTTCAAATAAAGAAAAAAATCGATCTAAAAAAATATATTTTCCGTTCGTACCGACAAGTATATCGTTTGTACTACCGAGAAAACGTTTGTACCCGTCTGTACTGTCGACCAATTGTTTGTACCAATTCGTACTGACGAGTATATCGTTTGTTCCACCGAGAAATCGTTTGTACCCGTTCGTATCGACGAGTAAATCGTTTGTACCACCGAGCAATCTTTTGTACCCGTTCGCATCGACGAGTATATCGTTTGTACCACCGACCAATCGGTTGCACCCACTCGTATCGATAAGTATATCGTTTGTGCCGCTCGTATAGACGAGTATATCGTTTGTACCGCCTAGCAATCTTTTTACCCGTTCGTATCGATGAGTATATCGTTTGTACCGCCGAAAAATCGTTTGCTTGGGTTTCTGCCACCGAGCAATCGTTTGTACCCATTCGTACCTACGAGTAAATGATTTGTGCGAGCGTTTAATTGTGTGTTTCGGTCTATACTGGCGAGTACATCGTTCGTACCACCGAGCAATCGTTTCTACTCGTCGTTTAAAGTCGATTTTTTTCTCATTCACACCCTGTATTTTCGCCTCCTTAGAAGCCCAAACTAAATTAAGCTTTTTACCGTCAATGACGCCTGATTAAAATGAAAATAAAAAATCAACCAAAAACTTTTTTATTTCCACTTTAAAAACGGGTACAAACGATTCCCTTGCAATGGCGTATTTCAAAATCATTTAGCTCTCAATGGGTTACGGCCCATTTTTCCATATCCTCATACTTTTCTCCCTCTTACACTCAGAAAAACGTTCGGTAATACCAACTATGTATATTTAGTTGAACCAATTTTGCTTGAAGCAACCTAATTTTACTCGCTTGAAATACAAGTCGACTCAAGTGACAAAACCAGTTTAGTTGAAACAACCAAATTATCACGTAAAAATAGCAATATCTCCCTGGCCATATAATGGGTTGGATTAACTACATCGGAGTTCATACAAGTAATCCGCGTGTTATGTGAACTTTATATTTGGTCGTTATATTGGCCAATAAACTACATTTTCCAACTGAATTAATTATTACGCATAAAGCGAATGACGGTTGGTTCTACAATTGAATAAGTTAATTGAAACAAATGATTTAATAAAAGTTACTTCGAGGTAAGACCGTGTTTTCTTTTTTCTACGGTGTGCATATTTTTCAGCTATTGATTGCTATTGCTACTTGAGTTCTTGTAGATGCAATCGATCAATTTTTTCCCGGCACGATTTCTAGATAACGACTGTATTTGGCAAATCCCACCACGGCGCGCTCTGTTCGATCGCTGTGAGCGATTAGTTACCCAGCTAACCACGTACCGCAAATGTACCGCTCATGTGGAGTGCGCCGTACTGGTACTGTTGCCACCTTATACGTGCGTACGGTACTGGTACATTACCGGTACGCATGCACATTACAGATGCATGCACAAACTGATGTTCCAGACCGAAGGGTTCATCTGCACCTGCCAAGATGAAGCTGTCAACACCCTGTGTCCATCGCAGTCTGGTTATGGGACAGCCGATGCTGATCATTTTGTGTCGTGCATGCAAACAATCGCCGGAGAGACTAATGCATCTAATGTCGGCCTGCCCAGTATATGCAGTCTCCGACTATATTCATCGCTATTATGCGGCCCTGAGGATGTTGTATTACCATCTGCAGCACTTTTATCAGATAAACCGGAGCCCGTGCGGCTTCATTTGCATGGGGATATTGCCTCCGTTGTCGGGGGAGAAAGGTGCAAGATTTATTGGAACTTTTCGTTCGTGACCATCGGGCCGCTTTAAGCAACCATGCCTGATGTTTTCCTCTTCGGTTTCGACGACAAGACGATATACGTCATTGAGTTTTCCGCCTCGGCCGCGGCAAACGTGTCGCGAAAAGAAGAGGAGAAACGGCTCAAGTATCAACCCCTTCTGGCCGAGCTGCGTTGCCTGCACCGGGGATTCAGGGTAACCCTCGTTGTCCTCATCATCAGCGCGCTCGAGTGGATGAAGAAGTCTTTTGTTTTAGGCCTTGTTGGCATACCTTTCTGCAAACCTAGTGCCCGGGTGCTAGCAGGTCGAATGCAGAAGGCGGACATTCTTGGATTCCTCCGTTTACTCAGGTAACACGATTGCGGACTGCGGTAGCCGTTCACCCCAGTGGCGTAGCGTAGATTTTTGCCGCCCGGGGCTAACCCTAAATTTACCGCCCCCCGCCCTATGTTCGCAAGTAAGTGTCGCTTGCCGCCGCCGCCCCACATCTGCGCCGTCGGAGGCCATGCCCCCCCCCCCCCCCCACGCTACGCCACTGGTTCACCCTCTAGCTTGAGGGAGCGACTAACGCAGAGCGATTTTAAAGGGCTACAACTAAGTCGAATTTTGTGAAAATTGATTTTTTTTTGCATTTCTTGAAAGTATATAATTTTAAGAATATAGAGTTAAAAAATCATTAAGAAATTCGATAATTTGTGGCAGTCTGAATTTGAGGGCAGCTGCGCGCCCTAACGTTGCCGCGTGCCGTGGCATTGAAAATTCAGGGTGCCCCAAATACTTCTACTATGACCTATGCATGGGTGTTTCTCTACTAACTGGAAAATCGATGTCCCAGGCAACTTTCATGTATTTGAAGGTATTAATACTGGCTTGTATATATCTAAAACAATGGTTCATTATCTATTCTTCGTGCGTCTTAACATATTATTAAGAAATTCGAACATTTGTAGAAGTTACGAAGGTGTCACTGGGGCGAGGCGGAGCAGCCTGAATGTGAGGCGCCCTAACGATGTCGCGCGCCGTGGCATTGAAAATTCTGGGTGCCCAAATACTTCTACTATGACCTATGTATGGGTATTTCTCTACTAATTAGAAAATCGATGTCCCAGGCAAATTTGATGTCCTATTTTTAAGTTTTCATTACTGCCTTGTATATATCTAAAACAATGGTTCGTTATCTATTCTTGGTGCGCCATAACGCATATAACGACGTAATATCTTAATATTCGCTTAAATGTCTTTCAAACATCATAAAACACAGTCAGGGGACTGTGTTTTCCATTCCTAGAATGATAAGGTTCATGGCTAATATTTATTTTTAATTTTAACATTACCTAATCCTAACATTCATAAGTTTAACTAGAATAGAGTACATGTGTTTATAAAATACGACCAAAACTTTAAATAATTTTTCAATATGAAAAACTATTACTAAAATGCTGTTCTAAAAATTTAAAAACAGTCCCCTGGTTTGACTTTAAAATCGCGCCCAATTCGTATCTCGTTTAGTAGACATATTTTATTGCGATAAACGAAACGCAAGAGGTGTAAAGTTCGTCCAAATGGCGAGCTAAGCTAGCTAACGCCATATTATTCCGTGTGAACGCTGCGCTTGTGGCTGAACGGCGTGACAGAGCCACGTCGTATATCAAGCCACCGCTTGATTAAATGTGTTATATACTGCCAGGAGACCCAAAAAGATCGATTTTTCAAAAAAATTTCATGAGAAACCTTTAAATCTATTAACGTAAAAATTTGTACATATTATGGTAACTTTTAACTGTATTTTAACGTTTTTTATTTGTAAAAATAATTATTTTGAAAGCTGCTATAGCTGATCTCCGGGCGCACCTCTAAAAAAGGCGTCTTGCGGTGAGCACGATATCTCTGGACTTGATCATCTAAAGTGAAAAAAAACCAAAAATATTTCGTTAATATAAGGGATTATCTTGCAATTGATCGAAGGAATAAGCAAAAAAATATTTTTTGACAAAATAGCGGCTTCTCAACAAACAAAAAACAAAATCGATTTTTGACAGAAATTTGGGCCTTAAATTGTTTATAAGATGGAAAATATTTATCAGTGAAAAAAAAACCTTCGATTAATTACTAAAAAATAGGCTAGAAAAGATTGTGTTAAAATTTGAGACTAATCGGTTCGGCCGTTTCTGATAAATCTTGCTCACCGACTTTAAAAACACAGTTTTAAGAAAAACGCGTTTAAAGTTTCAAAATCACTTTCTAACGCTCTGACACGTCATTGCAAATGAGCGTGTAACTTCAAGAATATTCGCTGGATTGACAAGACATTTTCTGGGCGTGTACGTAAATCTAAGTCCATTACGAAAAAAAAATAATAAAAAAATCGATTATTCGAAAATTTCAACTGAATATAACTCCTCAAAAATCCTCTGGTAAGTAGCTTTTCTGCTATTTTATGTGATTAAATTGAAATAATTTCATACATCATTTATTCAGTTAATAAGTTAGCACGTGTGACTCTCAATTCTAGAAACATTTCAAATGTTTTAGCACTAGATAACTTTTTTTTGCAAAAATAACAGTCCCCTGTGCACCGTCCCCTGTCATTTTATAACACAGGAGACTGCTTCATGCTCCAGGGGACTGTTCTATTTTCAAATATTGTCAGATATTAGTCATCTTCTAACTTATGCGACTGATAGTATGCTGTTCATTTTAGGTAATGATGACTTTTGTGATGACAGGTGCTAGCATTTCAATTTCAGAAGTGTGGAGCACTAAGGAAAGGCACAATTTAACATTGATGATATTTACACGGACTCCAAATGTGAAAACGAAACCAGACTCGATCTTCATGTGGACTCGAAATTAGAGATTGTAGAGACTGAAGTTTCGTATGATATTCTATACAATACTGAATTCGAGAATGTTCCTGGGCCAAGTTCAATTTCAATCAGCTAATATATCATTGCAGACTACGTTTTAGTTGAGTTTCCTGTACAAAAATAAAGATTGTAGGTATATCGGTGTAATTAATCAGATAAGCAATGAGGATGGCGAATTAACTGTAACTGTTTTGAAAATTTGTGATTTTTCTGGAATTTGTCTGGATTTTTCTGGAATAGCTTTCGACCAAATATTGTAAAAATGACTAAATTTCCATTCGAACCCTAAAAGGAAACGAATATCTTATTACCTTAAGTTACCTGTACCGATATATAAAAAATAAATTAGGCCTGATTGTTTGTACAAAAAAACAACGATAAGACTGATTTTGTTGCAAGCTATAATGACAATTATTTAATTATATACTGCTAGAGGGATTAGTAACAAGATGTGTATTGTGATATGTAATAGGATAACGAAATGTTTGTTTTCTACGAAGCAGTTAACGTTCCTTTATGAAGATTATGACAAGACTGACCTTGTTATTTTTCAAAGTGAGAGGTTCAATAATGAACACGTTTTCAAGGGGAAAAGTTAATTTTAATAAGTTCAATTCCACTTATGCTGGAATGCTGCTCTACTTGAGAAGGTTATGTAAAAATATGTTCGACCGATAAAACATATGTATAAGCTTATATAATTAATGAAACATAATTATTGTATATATTATATTAGCATCTATTTTTTTATGAGATCTAGCGTTGGTTAGACGTAATAAGCAATGTTAAAAATTTCACAAAAATAAAGATATTTGATTGGTTAAATTCGATAACGAAGATTTTTGTTTGTTAATTTCAACAGTTCCCTGGAAGATATTACAGTCCCCTATTACGAATTTTCACAAAATGGCCCATCTGTTGCTAAATAAAGAGAAAATGTGTTGGCTTTCAATGACATATATTTAATTTATTACTGCCTTTCGTTATACATACTTAGTTTTTTATTTTTAAGAAAAAAAACTTGCATGGAACAGCGTTTTATGGGTGACTTTCCAATTAGTAGAAAACACCCATATACATTTTCAACTGGATAGAAAAGTGGTTTTAGCATTACGATCCTTCGAAGGTTTCGAAACACGTTGTTTCAGTTAGTTTGAGCCAGTCATTCACCAGCTTTACAACTGAACATCGTAGCCTTATTCTGTAGTTAAATTCTTGCGTTGTAAAATATGGAAGGAAACATGTTGAATAACACGGGAAGGAAGTATTCTTCGTAAACAATTGCGAGCAGGTAATGATGATAACCCGCTCGAAATTGAAGGACTTTTAGACAGCCCCGACGCCACCAACTGAAGGTAAAATTAGGAATCTTTTTTTGTAAAGATATTTTATTGTTAATTAATTTTTTAAATCTGTTCCTGATTATTCATAATTTCTCGTCAAGATAAAACTTTTTATCTGCTTAAATTTTAGTTATATCATATAAACAATTAAAGATACTCCAAATCTCTTCCCCAACTTAAAGCGTGGTTGTCTCGGAACACTCCCGACTAGAAATTTTGCTACGGGGCAGACTAGGGCTGTATCCGACATGCCGTATTCCGTACCACGGCACTTTACAGGCTGCCGTATCAGGGCGTTAACAGGCGTGGAACGCTTTTTACATCCGGCCCTGATGCGGATGCCGGTTACGGACGTGATCAGTATACCTTTGCAGGCTCTGATCCGGCTGCCGTATCTATGCCTGAAGTGACAAATAAAAAAGATCCAAAAATTATGAATAAAAAAATTCTGTTAGTATTTTTTGTTTCCGTATACCTTATTTATGTTCCTGCCTATATGATAATTAATTAAAACGTATTCCGCCTCGTTACAGTTTTCACCTACCCTCGGAATTGAACCTATGCCCTCTTATTCTAGAGCTCAGCTCGCTACCTATTTGGCCATCCTAACACTTGTATAAACGTTCTTATTTTCTTTCCTATCTTTATCAGTCTAATTCTATTCTAAAGAATGTCAATAACTTTATATGTGATGTTGAAGCTTGCTTAATTGCAATGCAACAATAATTATGTTTTTGCCGCTGAATTTTTTTTGCCCATTTAGGGCCTTCGCACACGGCGTATTTTCTACGCGCAGACCACGCGATACAAATGCGATGCACACTAGGGTGACTTTTATAAGGTGGGCATGCGTTTTTAAAGGCCTTGGGCGGTGATTTTGCGACTGAAAAAAATCTGCTTTTTAGTGGTTTTTCAAGCTCCCTTTGAAAAAAATATATCGTATTTTGTCATGAACAGTATATGCCAGAGAAAATAGCGTATTCTAGAAAAAAATGAAAATTCCATTCTGCGTGCAGGAGAATGAAGTCTAGAAAATTCCGAATATGGTACACTCCCGAAAAACTTTATTTAAGCCCCCCATCGAGGAGAAAAAATTATCAAACATACGATTTAAAGTCGATAGATCGGAATTTAATCAGTGGAACACATGAGCTAAATCAGACACGGGCGCGCTATAGAAAGTGCTAGTCCGCTGACGTCACAGCTTCACCTTCCGAAGGCTGTCACAGGAAGTTGGTCCTATGACACGCGGTCGAACAGAGGGACCTGAATGTGTCCCTATCAGAGAACGTTATTGAAAAGAATGTCAATTTCAAAAATGTCCGAGGATTCGCTAATAACTTTGAGAATAAGCAATTCTAGCAATACATATTGAAGTAATTTGGCGTGAAATTATTATTTTTTTACCAAATACTACGAGTATTTTTGTTTTTTAATGTTGCATAAATAATCTGAACATTCTGGAGTTACATAATTTTTAAATCTTAAATTCTAAATATAAAAATATTCTACATAATTCTAAATATAAAAATAAATATGGTAAAATTCTGTACTTACAGAATTTTAAGATAATTTATGAAACAGTAAAAAAACAAAAATACTCGTAGGATTTGGTAAAAACTAATAATTTTAGGCGAAATTAATTTAAAATGTAATGTCAGGATTATTTATTCCAAAAGTTGTTAGCGAATCGCATTTGATTTAAAATATTATTTGCGGAGCACGAAGTCCTCGAATATATTCGACATGGACATTATTTTCAATAAAGTTCACAATCGATTGAGTTCAATCGGTTATCTTAACCCTCAATCCGTGAAGGTATTTGAGGCACCTTAATCCCGTGAGCCTGGGTCGTTTTCGTTTACGCACTACTAAACCAACAATTGTCTATGAAAAAAAAACTGAAAAAATGCATGGTCAGTTTTTAGGCCGTACTTCTCAAGGGAAAATAAGCTTCTTTTCTTTCTTATGTTTACTATTTTTTTTAAATTAAATATTAAACAACCTGCGAAGAAAATGATTTGGGCAGGACGAAACGACCCAGGTTTGTGAAATGCGGGTTAAAATTCTCTATTCAATCGGTCAGATTGGATCGAGAAGTCTGATGATGGTGCGAGAACGACGGTAGGAGCATTGTTTATTCAACAAAGATAAACTCGGTGCTCGGAATGGTTCTCGAAGCCTCGATCGGACATTCCCGATATTACTGCCCCGAATTCGTCTCCGACTTTATCTTACTTCCGGTCAGATTGAGTCGAGAAGTCTGACGATGCTGCGAAAACGACGGTAGGAGCTTTGTTTATTTAACAAAGATAACATCGGAGCTCGGAATCGTTCTCGGGGCTTCGATCGGACATTCCCGATATTACTGCCCCGAATTCGTCTCCGATTTTATCTTATTTCCGGTCAGATTGGGTTGAGAAGTCTGACGATGCTGCAAAAACGACGGTAGGAGCATTGTTTATTTAACAAAGATAAAATCGGTGCTCGGAATGGTTCTCGGGGCCTCGATCGAACATTCCCGAGGCCCCGGGAATCATTCCGATCACCGATTTTATCTTTCGCGAACCTGGGTCGTTTTCGTCCTGCCCAAGATCATGTTTTTCGCAGGTTGCTTAATATTAAATTAAAAAAATATTCAACATAAGAAAGAAAAGAACCCTATTTCCCTTGAGAAGTACGGCCTAAAGATTGACCATGCATTTTTTTCAGATGTTTTTCATTGGCAATTGTTGGTTTGGCAGTGCAAAAACGAAAACGACCCAGGTTCACGGGATTAAGGTACCTCAAATACCTTCACAGATTGAAGGTTAAGATAACCGATTGAACTTAATCCATAGATTGTAAACTTTATTGAAAACATTTCTATTTGGAAAATGTTCGAGGATTTCGTGCTCCGCGATTCGCTAACAACTTTTGGAATAAATAATTCTAACATTACATTTTAAATTAATTTCGCGTGAAATTATTAGTTCTTACCAAATCCTACGAGTATTTTTGTTTTTTTACTGCTTCATGAATTATCTTAAAATTCTGTAACTACAGAATTTTACGATATTTATTTTTATATTTAGAATTTAAGATTAAAACATTATGTAAGTACAGAATGTTCAGATTATTTATGCAACATTAATAAAACAAAAATACTCGTAGTATTTGGTAAAAAATAATAATTTCACGCCAAATTACTTTAAAATGTATTGCTAGAATTATTTATTCTCAAAGTTATCGAAAATTCGAAGTTTCGGAATTAACATTCTTTTCAATAACGTTCTCGGATAGGGACATATTCAGATCCCTCTGTTCGACCGCGTGTCATAGGACCAACTTCCTGTGACAGCCGAACATTCGGAAGTTGCAGCTGTGACGTCAGCAGACGTCACTTCCTATAGCGCGCCCGTGTCTGATTTAGCTCATTTGTTCCACTGATTAAATTCCGATTTATCGACTTTAAATCGTATGTTTGATAATTTTTTCTCCATGACGGGGGGCTCAAATCGAGTTTTTCGGGAGTGTTCCGTATTCGGAATTTTCCAGACTTCATTCTCCTGCACGCAGAATGGAATTTTCATTTTTTTCCAGACTACGTTATTGTCTCTGGCATATACTGTTCATGCCAAAAATACAATATATTTTTTTTCAAAGGGAGCTTGAAAAACCATTAAAAAGAATATTTTTTTCGGTCGCAAAATCACCACGCAAGGCCCTTAAAAAACGCATGCTCACCTTATAAAAGTCACCCTGTATATGCGGTTTTCAGAACCAGAAAGCGTGTGGATCATATGTGTATCGCGTTTCTATCGCGTCGTCTGCGCGTAGAAAATATGCCGTGTGCAAAGGCCCTTAGGCTGTGAAAACAACTCACACACATGTAATTTCGACAAAAATAGTAAATTCACTTTTATTCTTATATATAAATTATATACATTTATATATAAGGGTGATTCATAATAATCTGTACACCCGGAACTGGCGGGTTCAGCAGGGTACCCCGAGTAAAACTGTCAAGGCTTTTTGGTCTCTGTCAAATGGTTTTTGAATGGGAACGATTCGAATTTTGGCGTTCGATGAATTGTTGTAGGGCTGCAGTCTGCCCTTGACGACGACGCCACTCGAGGTCTGGATCTGGCGCGAGAAACGTAGCAGGTGACGGCAAGGTAGATAGGCATCTGTCTTGCTTTCCCGGCCCATTTGACGTTTCGCGTATTGTTTGCTATTATTTTCTGTCATCTTGGGCACGGTCTTACATGCAGATCTTGCAACCAAGGCAAATTTGAGTGGTGGGGGTAGCCGCGTTATCGTCCCGATTTTTTTGCCACTACGCGGCGCTGTCAGTTATTCATAGAAACGCATATGAGTGGCATTATGACGCAAGGTTATAAATACCGTGATTGAAATAAATAACAAGAGAGATAAATGCATAATGACGACTAATTCCTGTGCGGTTCCGACCTGCAACACGGGACGGAAATCAGTAAAAGAGAAGTGCTCCGTGTTCAAAGTTCCATCGAATCGTGAACTGCGTGAAAATGGATTGCTGCGATTCCAGGAATTTTTTACCTAAGGTCGTCACAATTTATTTGTGAGAAACACTTCCAGGAGCGATTCATCAGAAGGAAGTGGATAAAATATGACGCAAATGGTCGGATTATCGCAGAAGTAAGTTTATCCGTTGGGTTTTTTCCATAGTTTTAATCGATATGAGTTTTAATAATTTTTGTGACTTAACATTGATTTCTTTTAATGAATATGACAATGACTATGTTTTTTTCAGTCGCCGTATTCCCGTGTTCGTCTCGATCCTTCGACAGTACCTTCTGAATTTGACAACATCAATGAAGTGGGCAATGTCAATAATGTTGCCGATAGCTTCATCGAACCACGCAATAGAAAGGAGTACAATTATTGTGTTACGAAAGAGACGCCCACAGATGAAGCGGAGAGTACACCGATTGCCGTAGCAATTGAAACTCTGACCTCTGTGAACTTGGCACCCGAGTATCTCCGATCTCAATTTTTTTTTGGTGATTTCCGAAGGTTTTCGATTGTAGTTGATTGTAGTAAACTTAATATCGTTTGTAGTAGCCCAGAAAAAAAATTGAGACCACCAAAAAAAAACGGCATCCCCCGAAATAAAAATAACGAACCTTTATAATTTTTGTTTCGTTTAAAATCGTTTGTAGTGGATTGTAGTGAATTTATTTTCGTTTGTAGTTGAAGGGTTTTTTTTTTATTTTGGCCAAAAATGAAAATCGAAACATAAAACGGCCGGTAACGATTTTTGGAGTGAGTTCTGAATCCTAATTAACAAATATCTAACATAAAAAACATAAACTAAAACAACAGCATTACTGAAATGGAATATTTCACTATTTTTACAAGCAGATTTTCCTTAGCAATAACCGCAAAGGCAGAAAAACGATCTATCCTAGGTTTGTAGTTGTGAACTAGGTAACTACAAACGACGCCCGGGCTACTAAAACGTTTGTAGTTGTTTGTAGGTCCGTATTGATCGTTTGTATTTGCAGAGAAAATGACTACAAACGAGGAAATTACCTGAAAATTATTGTTCCACGCTTTTGGAAGGTTATGTCCGTTTGTAGTGAAAAACTATGTAACTGTTGTGCCCCGGCTTCTGACGATGCGCGAAGAGCACGGAAATTCGCTCTCGAGTAAGTTGACACCGTGGGTTGTCGGATGCTCGAGGGCGAGGGTATGTGGGGACTTTTCCCGTTCCGAGTAAATCTCCAACTCGGGATATTGCAACTTGAACAACTTATATTTTATTTAAAATTAGGCAACAATATTACAATTCTTTTTTATGCCTTGAGACCGACCTCCTCGGCTTCTGGCCGAAGACTGCCTTTCGATTGAATCTTTCGGCTAATTGTTAACTCGGGATTTCGCAACCAACATTCGAGAACGTTCGATTCGTTCGATTGCGATTCAGCGCTTTTCCGGCTGAGTCGAGCGGAATATCGGGCTTGTGAAATATCGGGCTCGATATCGTCGCGTGGGGTCTTTGAACCTCAAGCGTTAGCAATATGAGAATTCCTGTCTTTTTAGGGCACAACATTCCTCCACCTTGGGAAGACGAAATTCCCAATTTCGGCGATATAATACATTTTTTTTTTTTTCTCATAGCTTTGGCAAGTTTTGTCTCTCGGTCGTCTCTCGGCTTACAATAATACAATAGATTACGAAGGTACAAGTGCCTTTCTAATATTATATTATATACCCTTTTTTTTTTTAATATTTCGATTTTCTCTCTTTTTTTTTGTTTCATACACATTTACGTTGTGCGTGTGCGAGGTGCATTTCGCGTGAATATGACTCGCGGATTTTGTGAGTCAGCTGTTGCCTTGCGTTTGGCAGCTCGCGGTCTGGCCAGAGCTACGTCAGCAAGGTCGTCGTTCGGCGATGTCGCATTTAAACGTCGCCGTTGCAACGCTTTAATTCCGAAATATGATATAATCATTGCGAAGGGAATAATTCCGCTGAGGGCATAATTCCCTATGATGTGACTCTGTGTTGTCACATGATCGTAATTTTTGTTTAACTTTGTTTTTAATATTTCGATTCGTTCGCCAATTTTGTTAACTTCGTATGGATCATTGATTATCGTATGAGGAATATTTTCCAATATTAAAGGTTGAGGTATTTCGTTTTCTGTAGTCAGAAAAGATAGGTTGAATGGCGGTAAAAATTGTAGGAATTTTTCGTGTACAGTTTCCTTCAAATTTTCAATCTTAAAATCTATGGAGGTGACGGAACATTTCCCATCCAAAGCCAATAATCCTGTTCCAGTAATTGTTGCATGAGTCGTCGCAGAGTTTTTACAGTTTATCGTGAGAGCTATTGTCTCTGGGGCTACATATATCCATTGCCCTTCTTGTTCTAGAGCAATGACCAAAGAATTCTCTAATTTAACTAAACGATGTGTACAATTCGCTTTTTCGGGGTCTTTTCCTAAAAATATCGACAGTTCGCATGACACTCCTGATCGTATTATTTGTCTCGCGTTTTTCGGATGACAGTAATATTGATAATTTTGTCGTTTACATTTGGATAATTCGTTTTCTGAGAATGACAGATATTCTCGACGCTCTCGATCAATTATAACATTTTTTACAGTCGTTTCTATGAACCGAAACGTGTCTTTTTCTACTCTTACGGGTAGAGGATAAACTTTATTCACATTGAACTCGTTGTTGTTGATTAATGGGATTTTTATCACAACGGTGAGGGTATTCTGAATACTATATGCGCCTAATTCAGAAATTTCCAGTAATTCGTTAATTTTTTCTGGACGTATTTTTGTCGGAAAATTCAGTCCTTTTGGTAGATTTGGTAATGCTTCTATTAGATACGCGTAGAGTTGTCTAGGCGGCAATATTGTAGGATTAACGATTCCTTTTGGCAAGCACCACCATTGGTGCACGCCCCAGCAACCGACGTCACGCGACGGATTCGCGTATGGGTGGCGGGTTGCCACCCGTTCAACAAAAAAAATATAAATAAAAATAAAACGAAATCATAAAATAACCAAAAATGAAATACAGTGATAAAAATAAGAGAATAAATAATAAAATGAACTAATATGAAATGAAATGGAAAGATAAAGTAAATAAAACCAAACCAGATTACGTTCAAATGAATGAAAGAATCTATAACAAAAATAAGCGAATAAAATAGTCGAAAAGAGAGAATAAATAAATTAAATTAAATTTACAAGAAGAACAATAGGAAGAGCTCTAGGTTTCTAAAGAAACAAAACGAGTAATAAATGAAAAACCCAATGAGAGCAAGAGTTGAAACAAAAATTAAATATACAAATATATATATATAAATATATTGAATACTATGCAAATAAATTTTTCGAGTAAGTACGAAAAGAAAATAATGAATGAAAAGCATAATAATAATTAAATAAAGAGAGGAAAAAGAAAGGAAAAACAAATATAAACCAAATCTTTTGCATATGGTTACATTCCAAGTTCCCACCGCTGCCACCAATGTTGTGCCCCGGCTTCTGACGATGCGCGAAGAGCACGGAAATTCGCTCTCGAGTAAGTTGACACCGTGGGTTGTCGGATGCTCGAGGGCGAGGGTATGTGGGGACTTTTCCCGTTCCGAGTAAATCTCCAACTCGGGATATTGCAACTTGAACAACTTATATTTTATTTAAAATTAGGCAACAATATTACAATTCTTTTTTATGCCTTGAGACCGACCTCCTTGGCTTCTGGCCGAAGACTGCCTTTCGATTGAATCTTTCGGCTAATTGTTAACTCGGGATTTCGCAACCAACATTCGAGAACGTTCGATTCGTTCGATTGCGATTCAGCGCTTTTCCGGCTGAGTCGAGCGGAATATCGGGCTTGTGAAATATCGGGCTCGATATCGTCGCATGGGGTCTTTGAACCTCAAGCGTTAGCAATATGAGAATTCCTGTTTTTTTAGGGCACAACATAACTACAAGCGACGCCCAGGCTTCTATAACGTTTGTAGTTGTTTGTAGGTCCGTATTTATCGTTTGTAGTTGCAGAGAAAATAACTACACACGAAGAAATGACGTGAAAAGCATTTTTCAGCCATTTGAGAAGGAAATGTTCATTTGTAGTAATAAAGTAGGCAACTACAAACGATGCTCGCGCTTCTAAAACGTTTGTAGTTATTTGTAGTTCCGTATTTATAGTTTGTAGTTGCAGAGAAAGTAACTACAAACGAGGAAATAACCAGAAAATGATTTTTGGACGATTTTCGAAGGATGTGTTCGTTTGTAGTAGTAAACTAGGTAACTACAAACGACGCCTGGGCTCCTAAAGCGTTTGTAGTTGTTTGTAGTTGCGTTTTTATCGTTTGTAGTTGCAAAGAAAGTAACTACAAACGAGGAAATCACCTGAAAATGTTATTTTCACGATTTTGGAACGATATGTCGGTTTGTAGTGAAAAACTAAGTAGCTACAAACGACGCCCGGGTTTCTAAAACGTTGGCAATTGTTAGTAGGTCCGTATTTGTCGTTTGCGGTTGCAGAGAAAATAACTACAAACGATTCCTCGTTTGGAGCTATTTTGACGTTTGTAGGTACATTGACGTGAAACGTTTGTAGTTTGTAGTTATATTGACGTGAAAAGCATTTTACAGCCATTTGAGAAGGAAATGTTCGTTCGTAGAAATAAAGCAGGTAACTACAAATGATGCTCGCGCTTCTAAAACGTTTGTAGTTGTTTGTAGTTCCGTATTTATAATTTGTCGTTGCAAAGAAAGTAACTACAAACGAGAAAATCACCTGAAATTGATTTTTCCACGATAGTGGAAGGATATGTTCGTTTGGAGTAAAAAACTAAATAACAACAAACGCAGCCCGGGCTTTTAAATCGTTTGAAGTTGTTTGTAGTTTATAGTTGTATGACGTGAAAAGCATTTTACAGCCATTTGAGAATGAAATGTTCGTTTGTAGAAATAAAGTAGGTAACTACAAACGATGCACGCGCTTCTAAAACGTTTGTAGTTGTTTGTAGTTCCGTATTTATAATTTGTCGTTGCAAAAAAAGTAACTACAAACGAGAAAATCACCTGAAAATGATTTTTCCACGATAGTGGAAGGATATGTTCGTGTGTAGTAAAAAAGTAAGTAACTACAAACGCCGTCGGGGCTTTTAAATCGTTTGTAATTGTTTGTAGGTCCGTATTTATCGTTTGTAGTTGCAGAGAAAATAACTACAAACGAGGAAATTACGTGAAAAGCATTTTTCAGCCATTTCAGAAGGAAATGTTCGTTTGTAGTAATAAAGTGGGTAACTACAAACGACGCCCGGGTTTCTAAAACATTTGTAGATATTTGTAGTAACGTATTTATCGTTTGTAGTTGCATAGAAAGTACCTACAAACGACGAAATCACCTGAAAATGATTTTTTCACGATTGTGGAAGGATATGTTCGTTTGAAGTAAAAAACTAAGTAACTACAAACGCCGCCCGGTCTTTTCAATCGTTTGTAGTTGTTTGTAGTTCCATATTCATCGTTTGTAGTTGCGGAGAAAATAACTACAAATGAGGAAATGACGTGAAAAGCATTATACAGTCATTTGAGAAGGAAATGCTCGTTTGTAGTAATGAAGTAGATAACTACAAATGATGCTCGCGCTTCTAAAACATTTGTAGTTGTTTGTAGTACGGTATTTATCGTTTTCAGTTGCACAGAAGGTAACTACAAACGAGGAATCCACCTGAAAATGATTTTTCCACCATCATGGAAGGATATGTTCGTTTGAAGTGAAAAACGAAGTAACTACAAATGCCGCCCGGGCTTTTAAATCGTTTGTAGTTGTTTGTTGTTCTGTATTTATCGTTTCTATTTGCCGATAAAGTAACCACAAACGAGGACATCACCTGAAAATGAATTTCCCCCGATATTGGAAGGATATGTCCGGTTGTAGTAAAAAAAACTGAGTAACTACAAACGACAACCGGGCTTCTAAAACGTTTGTAGTTGTTTGTAGGTCCGTATTTATCGTTTGTAGTTGCAGAGAAAGTTACTACAAACGAGGAAATTACGTGAAAATAATTTTTCAGCCATTTGAGAAGAAAATGTTCGTTTGTAGGAATAAACTCGGTAACTACAAACGACGCTCGCGCTTCTAAAACGTTTGCCGTTATTTGTAGTTCCGTATTTATCGTTTGTAGTTGCAAAGAAAGTAACTACAAACGAGGAAATAACCTGAAAATGATTTTTCCAATATTTTCGAGGAAATGTTCGTTTGGAGTAAAAAAATAAGTAACTACAAACGCCGCTCGGGCTTTTAAATCGTTTGTAGTTATTTGTAGATCCGTATTTATCATTTGTAGTTGCCGTGAAAGTAACTACAAACGAGAAAATCACCTGAAAATTATTTTTCAATGATTTTGGAAGGATATGTCCGTTTGTAGTGAAAAACTAAGTAACTACAAATGACGCCTGGGCTTCTAAAACGTTTGTAGTTGTTTGTAGTCCCGTATTTATCGTTTGTAGTTGCAGAAAAACTAACTACAAACTAGGAAATGACGTGAAAAACATTTTTCAGCCATTTTAGAAGGAAATGTTCGTTTGTAGTAATAAAGTAGGTAACTATAAACGATGCTCGCGCTTCTAAAACGTTTGAAGTTGTTTGTAGTTCCGTATTTATCGTTTGTAGTTGCAGAGAAAGTAACTACAAACGAGGAAATAACCAGAAAATGATTTTTCCACGGTCTTCGAACGATATGTTCGTTTGGAGTAAAAAACTACGTAACTACAAACGCCGCCCGGGCTTTTAAATCATTTTTAGTTGTTTGTAGTTCCATATTTATAGTTTGTAAATGCAGATAAAGTAACTACAAATGAAGAAATGACGTGAAAATAATTTTTCAGCAATTTGAGAAGAATATGTCCGTTTGTAGTAAAAAACTAAGTAACTGCAAACGCTGCCCGGGTTTTTAAATTGTTCGTAGTTGTTTGTAGTTCCGTATTTATCGTTTGTAGTTGTAGAGAACATGACTACAATCGAAGAAGTCACCTGAAAATGATTTTTCCATGATTTTCGAAGGATATGTTCGTTTCTAGTAGTGAACTAGGTAACTACAAACGACCCCCGGGCTTCTAAAACGTTTGTATTTGTTTGGAGGTCCGTATTTATCGTTTGTAGTTGCAGAGAAAATAACTACAAACGAGGAAATTACGTGAAAAGCATTTTTCAGCCATTTCAGAAGGAAATGTTCGTTTGTAGTAATAAAGTGGGTAACTACAAAGAACGCCCGGGTTTCTAAAACATTTGTAGATATTTGTAGTAACGAATTTATCGTTTGTAGTTGCATAGAAAGTACCTACAAACGACGAAATCACCTGAAAATGATTTTTCCACGATTGAGGACGGATATGTTCGTTTGAAGTAAAAAACTAAGTAACTACAAACGCCGCCCGGTCTTTTCAATCGTTTTTAGTTGTTTGTAGTTCCATATTCATCGTTTGTAGTTGCAGATAAAGTAACTACAAATAAAGAAATGACGTGAAAATAATTGTTCAGCCATTCAAGAAGGATATGTCCGTTTGTAGTAAAAAACTAAGTAACTGCAAGCGCTGCTCGGGTTTTTAAATTGTTTGTAGTTCCGTACTTATCGTTTGTAGTTGTAGAGAACATGACTGTCATCTTCAGATCACGACCCCATTGAAAGAACTTCCATACAAGGTATATATTTTTTAAATAATATGCTTATGAAAATATGCATTCAGAATTATAATTACATAAAATACCATGACACTAAAACTGGAGGAGGGTGGATTTACTCAGCGATGATGTCTATGTTAAAAGCATAGGAAATTTAAAAAAGCTGAGAATGTAATAAAATTTGGTGTGCATATTCTTAAGCATTAAATAAGAAAATACAATTTTTTAAAGATTTTTCTTCTACATAGTTCTCGAGTCATTAAATATTAAAGTTCACGTGTATAAGCATAGAGCTAACATATGTACAGATATACATTTCGTGCAATAAAAACTCTAATACTCGACAACTGTGTAGAAAATAATTTTGAAGCAGAATTTGTGTCTCCAGAATTGATGCTAAAGAATGTTATCACCAAATTTTATTGACTTCTTATCATGATGTCGGTAAAAATTGCGCCAGAAAAAAATTTAACCATAGAATAATTGAAAATTTGCCAAAAACACGTGATTTCTCGATGACGTTTTTTTTTTTAATCGAGTTTTCGTTCCCTTTCGATTTTTTTATGCCTAAAACCAATTAATATCGTGACCTCGATGTCTGAACTAAAAGTATACGAAGTTATTTTTTTTAAACGTTTTAGTAAGGCGCCCAAAATGGCATCCAGAATGAAAAATTTGTTCCCGAAACTTGCCGAATTTTTTTCTCGAAAACTATAGACACTAGCAAAAATTGTCTAAGAACAAAAATGTCTTAAAAATAGTTAAAGAATACTTTCAATTTTTTCAGAAGGATCAGTAATGTCAGTAATCAATAATGTTTGTCGTAATTTCAACAAACGTCATCACAAAGTCTGAAATAATTCGATAGCATTCTTCGAATAATCCTCACAATATTTTTATGTAGCACTTATTGGTTGAAAAAATATAGCGGCCAAAATGAAAAAATTTTCTTCGAAACATGACGATTTTTTTTTCTCAAAAACTATGGACAAGCAAGATTTGTTTAACAATAAAAAGTCTTAAAATTAGTCAAAAAACGCTATACAATTTTTTCAGACATTTTGACGCGTGTTGAAATTTCAGTTTCGTAATTTTCTAAAAAAATAAAAAATTGCATCAGATCATACTAAAAAAAATTGGAAAGTGTTCTTCGACTAATTTTAAGCCATTTTTGTTCTTAGACAGTTATTGCTCAAGTCTATAGTTTCGAGAAAAAAATTCGTCAAGTTTAACGAAAAAAATTTCATTCTGGCCGCCATTTTGTATTACCAAAACGTTTAAAACAAATTACCTCGTGTACTTTTAGTTCAGACATCGAGATCACAATGTTGATTGATTTTAGGTAAGAATAAAAATCGAAAGGGAACGAAAACTCGATTTAAAGAAAAACGTCATCGAAAAATCACGTCTATTTGACATAGAAAAATCGAAAATACGATTTCGAATTTTCAATTATAAATTTTTTTCTAGCGCAATTTTAACCATCAACATTCGAATGAGCAAAAACATAAGGAACAGTGGTTCCCAATTTTTTCTGTTTGAATTCATCACATGGCGACAGCTCAAACTCGGATGTTGAAATTGCGTCCTCTGGCCGTTAATGGGTTAAGGAGGTTCACGCGTTAGGCATGCATCAGACGAATTCCAAGATTAATTGTTTAAAATTCTTTACTTCTTAACAATCATATTCAACTGTCGGTAAAATTTGAGAAAGTTTGACCGTCTAGAATTCGAGTTATTTGTTGTAAAAAATCGTCTTTCTTCGTAACTATGTCAAAGAATAGTACTATATGAATTTGTCTTTCAAATTTCTAGTCCTTCTACCACGTTGTTGAAGACAAATTAATTATTAAAAATCGTCATTTTTCGTAACTTCTCATAAGATCTCATGTTAAAGTTGCGATTTCAAGCACTGAATATCTCGATTACCAGATGGTGAAACCTTCTCAATTTTTTTACATAATATGAGGCTCAAGAAGATTCACGCAAAATTAAAAAAAAGTTATCTTTAAAAAATTGCGTCTGATTATTTTGCCTTTACTTTGTACATACTATTATGATTATGGCGCATGAACCTCGTTAAGGAGTGTACAGTCGGCAAATGAATAGCGAGCTGTCAAAAATGAAGTGCTTTCTTTAATAATTCATTTTGACTAGTGCACACTGAAGTTTTGCTCTTACCATCGTAAACTGTCGGACAATACTTGAGTATTGAGTATTGGGGGCTTAGCTAATCTTGTGTCGAAAGACAGATTCACTGACATTCTACAAAATCCTTGACATAAAAAAATGGTCCAAATGCGAATGTACTCGGAATAATATGATTTACAATTCTAATAGATGTAAAAGTTCCATGAGTATAAACATTTGTTTTATTTTCACAGATGTTGTAACCAACGAAATGGAATTGGATCCCGTAATAAATCATTCGGCTGAGTCGATGCAGGATGAACCATTTCAAGATGATCGCATACCCGAAACGAGTTGCTGCACACTTTGCTTTTCAGAAGTTCCCTTAAGCTGTGAGTATTTCCCGTTAATTGAACTGTAAAATAAGTAAATTAATCCAATACATGGGATGTTGGGTTCGTTATAATGTTCTGTGAGTAGTAAAGGAGGCTTATGGAGAGACGCCTGATGACGTCATCCTGGGTGATATGTATATGTGGTGTCTGGCGAGCCAGACTGTCTCGGTGGGGCCTTATGGAGAATTGGTGGTGGGGGCACAGTTTTGGGGAATCGGTGGTGGGGGTAGCGGTTGCTGGAGGCGGTATGTGCAGGAGTGTGCGGGGGTAGCGGAGGGGTAGGTATGTGAGGTTACTATTGAAAGTGACCAGGAACAAATCGGTTTACACGAGGGAGAATGGTGAACAGAACGAATTATATTTGGGGATAAACGGAAACGATACACACGCGTCAACAAGTCTGAGACGAATGAATGGCACGCAAGAAAAAAATTAACAGCGAGATGCCTAGGAACGTCTTTCCTTTTTTTTATAAATATGTATATATGACGAGCTTTTCGCGATAGTCAATATTTTTAACACTCCCACTTTGATATAGCGAAAGGTCCCCCCCCCCCCTTTTTTTTTTTGTAAACTACGTTTGACTTGTCGAGTACACGTAGCATATCTCGTTGTTGTTCGAATGCGTTCCTGGCAAGGGGCTTCGTAAGTATGTCCGCTTGCTGTTCGCTCGTCGGGACGTACTCTAAGGCAAATTCCTTCGATTCATACATCTCACGAATAAAATGGTACTTGATGTCGATGTGCTTGCTTCTCTTGTGAAACTCCGGGTTTTTGATTAGTCGAAGTGCGCTCTGATTGTCAATGCAGAGCACGCTGGTCTGCGCCGTAGGTGTTAGTTCTCGGAAAAGTCTTTTAACCCAGACTAGTTCCTTTGCTGCGTGACAAGCTGCAACATATTCCGCCTCAGTCGTCGAAAGTGTTACAGTACTTTGCCGCTGTGATTTCCACGTGATCGTCGATGAGCCAAGCTTGAGAACGTAGCCTGTAGTAGACCTCCTGGTCTCTATATCTCCGGCGTAATCGGAGTCGCTGAAAGCGATGATTTTGTCGTCGCTCCCACTGTCGAAGTACAGGCCGTAACGTGTTGTGCCCTTGAGATATTAGAGGATTCTTTTTACGTTGTTCCAGTTAGCCTTCGATGGTTTCTCGAGGTACTGGCTAGCTTTGTTAACAGCGTACGTGATGTCTGGCCTTGTGGCCACAGACAAGTACATCAAACTTCCGATTGCTTGTCGATACGGTGCGTTTGCGACTTCCTTGCTGTTTGATCCCACTGCATCGTCCGATTCGTGTTGTTTATCCGCCGGTATAGTCACCGGGTTCGCGTTCTCCATCCTAAAGCGCTCGAGGACTCGTTTTATATAGGCCTCTTGATGAAGGAATACAGCACCGCTTGATTTTCGTTCTATCTGTAATCCGAGGAACATGTTCGCCACGTCGGTCTTTACTTCGTATTCTTTCTGCAACTCTTGCAATAGATTTGTTATACTTTTCTCGTCTGCCGAGGCGATCAATCCGTTGTCGATATATATGGCGAGAATCAATCGTCTGTTGCCGTCTCCTGAGACGAAAATACACGGGTCGGCCTCCGTGGCTTTCAGGTCAAACCTATTAAGTGTGTCAGTGAATCGTCGATTCCAGCAACGTGACGCCTGCTTTAGACCGTATAAGCTGCGCTTTAATTTGCACACGCGATTACTTCCGTCTTCATATCCCTTAGGTTGCCGCATAAAAATTGTTTCGTCTAGGTCACCGTATAAAAACGCCGTCTTTATGTCGAACTGTCGTAGATCCATCTTCCAGCAAGCTGCCACCGCAAGAATGCCTCTGATCGAATCAAATCTTGCCACAGGACTAAATGTCTCCTGATAGTCAATGCCGTGTTGTTGGGTGAAACCTTTCGCCACGAGACGTGCCTTGTAGCGCTGAATGCTCCCGTTCGCATTTTTCTTGATTTTAAAAGTCCAGCGATTGTCAATTACTTTCTGGTTGGTCGGTGGGTGAGTGAGAATCCATGTTTGATTCTGTTTGTGCGATTTCATTTCTTCTTCCATGGCGCGTCGCCACAAGTCGGCATCCCTGGATCTCACAGCTTCCTCGTACGTACACGGTTCTTCTATCTCAGACAGTAAACAGACACTCAGCTGGGCTTGAGGAGATCTTGCGGGCTTCTGAATCGTGTCTTTGTTTCTCAGATTATATCCGAAAGGTAACCATCGAAAACTTGTTGCCTGATCCGCTTGGGGAATATTATTATGCTCTGGGGCGGCCTCTTGTTCGTCTTGAATTTCTTCTTCGTCCGGAACCACTTCATTTTCTTCGGCTTGCTCCGACTCTTCCATGTTGACCGGTGCCCCTGCATCCCTCGGTGCATCTTCTTCTTTGGGTATCTCAAGAAGGGTATAATCTTCCGTACTTTCCTCGTTGTCTCGTCGTCCCGAGAACTTGACGTCCCTGCAGACTCGGATTTGATTTTCTCGTTTGAACCAGACGCGGTATCCTTTTGTCTCCTCGTCAAATCCGACCAACAATCCCTGTTCGGCTTTCGGATCCCATTTGCGCCTTTTCTCTTTTGGAATGTGCGTAAAAACTTCTTCTCCAAAAGTTCGCAAGTGGTTGACGTCGGGAGGTTTTCCGTGCCACAACTCGTAGGGCGTAACTTCTTTTACAGTGCTCGGTCCCGTCCTGTTTAGAACGTGAACAACAGTGTTCACAGCCTCAGCCCACAGTCTCGTGCCGAGTTTCTTTGCGAAAAGTAGAGTCCTCGCTGCTTCGACGACCGTTCGGTTCTCGCGCTCAGCTGCTCCGTTCTGCTCTGGGGTATAGGGAACTGTCTTTTCGTGTCGTATACCGAGACTATCCGTGAGTTCGCGTACCTCAGAGTTGATAAATTCAAGGCCGTTATCCGTTCTCAGGGTTCTGACCCCGCGTGGTATGGTTTTCTCGCACCTCTTGAAGAAGACACGAAGATAATTCTTCGCCTCAGATTTCTGATTGAGGAAAAATACCGTTCGCATATGAGAAAAGTCGTCCTTTAATAGGAGGAAAAAGCGTGAACCTCCAATCGAGCTCTCCTGCATTGGGCCGTACAGGTCCGCGTGCACGAGCTCTCCAGGTTCGCTTGCTTTTGTCGTACTCTTCGGGAACGGGGTGCGGTGCATTTTTCCTACGACGCACGACTCACAAAAAAAGTCTTCATCGACCGATACTTCAACGCCCCCTTTTTTTAAGAAGTTCTTGACATACCTTACGTTCTGATGTACCAATCGCTCGTGCCAGTCACGAAACGAGACCGCTGCTGCATTCGCCTCGACAGTATCTTTCTCGGAGACGATTTTCAGCTTCATTCGAAATAGCTTACCATATCGCTCTCCTATGAGGATTGTCTTTCCGTCCTTTTTCAGCTCGGATTTCTTGTCGTCCGATTGTAGCTCCAGACCCTTATCGAGTGCGGCTCCAACGGAGAAGAGATTATATTTCAGCTGTGGCACGAATAATACATCCGACAAGTGTTTCTCATTCCAGGAACGACCATCGAACGCGAGGACGTTAATGTCACCCCTTCCTGTCGCAGAAATGAATTTCCCGTCGCCAATTCTCACTGGTATCTCTTCTTCGAGGGTTTGAAAGTTAATGAACCAACTGCGTTGTGTAGACATGTGATCGCTGGCACCTGAGTCCAAACACCACACGGTCTCGTAGCCTCCCTGCTCTGTCGAGGTTGCTAGAGTCTCTACGATGAAGGCATCTCCCTTCGGCTTACTGTGGCTTGACTCTCCGGATGTATTTTTCTTCTTGTCAGGACATTCTCTTGCCCAATGTCCAGGCTTAGCGCAGACATGACATTTTCCTGGTGTCACGTCCTGA
This sequence comes from Ophion ellenae, assembly GCA_963210295.1. Lineage (NCBI taxonomy): Eukaryota > Metazoa > Arthropoda > Insecta > Hymenoptera > Ichneumonidae > Ophion > Ophion ellenae. The sequence goes on along the minus strand of OY723385.1, from coordinate 17,299,721 downwards.
GGGGACGTGGGCATATGTTTTATCGCGGTTCCCTCTTTTTAGCCTACGCCTAGCGCAATAGCTCGGGATGAGGGTGAAAAAGGGAAAGGTGCATGCAAAGATGGGAGCGACGCAGTGACTCGATTAAGAAATGAATTGATCTGTACAAATAATTAACAATTTGGGATTTATTAAAATTAACCAATTTAGTTAATTCCGTCAACAAGAAAATACATAGAGGTTCGCTTACATTTATGGTGCGTCGTGGATACGATAATCGGTTTACAGCGGTTGGGTTCGGGCCTCCGCAGACAGGTCGGACCCCTCGGTTGCGCACGCTCCGTGACAATGTTGAGATTACACGTTGATACAAATTTTCACACACGCGAGTTTCACACGTACACATTCAACGTAGACAGTTAAATGATTTCTTACAGTTCGCGTTTTTATGAGGAACAATTGCGAAGTTCAAGTTTCGCGTTTTTATGAGGAACAATTGCGAAGTTCAAGTTTCGCGTTTTTATGAGGAACAATTTCGAAGTTCAAGTTTCACGTTTGCTGTCAGGAGACAGATGTTCTACTTATTCCGATGAAAGTTGTTGGGAGACTTTGTCCGATCACGATGGAAACTGTTGGGAGACTAGCTCTGAACGAGTGGTGATGGAACACTGACTTCAAGATTGTTGTATCCTAGCTTGTAAGATATTTTGGATGCTGGGATGGTGGGAGAAGAAGTTTCTCGAAAAGTGCATTTTTGTCATGCGTTCATTTTTTGATTGGTGGGAAGGATGTAGGAAATTTACAAGTGCATATGATTGGTCGAGTTGGAAGGGGAAATATTTTTGAGGACTATGATTGGGTGTAGGCTATGATGTGTGTGATCTCCATCTCGATTCTCGGAAACTAGTCCGCGTCTCGTTATCTGGAGCGTTGGAAAAATATAGGGAGGAAAAAGGGCCTTGGTCGCATTGCCGTGCTTGCCTCAAGATAGGCTTTGTTGACCCAGGTGTGAGAGCGCATGGGAAATACTAACGTAGTTTTATTGCCAGGTCAACTTTTCGGCATGAAGGATTTTCTTTTGGAGAATGTATATTTTTGTGGAGTAAGGATTTCGATATTTTCGTGTGTCTTCGTGTGTTGTACGTTCTTATGGGTAAGGATTTTATCATCAACTGCGTTTGACGGTTGCGTATAGATATGGTCAAGACCGACTGTGCTCTCGCGTGGGAAATTATGCGCGACGCTCGCTTCTTATCGATATATTTCGTTTCGGCTGTGGTACGCCTAATTCTAAAGAAAATATAAGGACCCGTCGAAAAATGAGAATGCCGTTATCGTGTGTATTGGTTTTCGTAGTTTTCCACGATTTCCATGCGGCATCGGGTAAGCCCGCGTTTTCGCCGGAGTTGAATAAAATAGGAGAGGAAAAAGAAATAGATAGTGCTTTTTCTCGCGACGTTACACCTCCCCCCTTTAGGATTGAGCGTCTCGCTCGATCGTAATCGTTGGGAGTGGTGATCAAACGTATAATGGCACGATAATATGAATTGGCATTGTCATTGATCGACTTACAATGTGACTTAAAAACATTGGAAAGTAGGTATTACTTTTTATTGTATATATATATATATTTAGACAGATCTTCAATGAGGTTTCCTTTTTCCCTTTTTAAAATTATAGTTATATGTAGACTTTTTGTTGCTTAAAATGTATCACATTTTTCGCTCCCTTTATGCATCGATACTTATTTGCTTGTTTAATCCTATTTTACCTGACAAGGTTAGAAGAACAAAATAATGAGAATAAAAGTAATTTAAAAAATGATCAATCATGATGATCTTTTTGTACCTGAATATGTCTTCTCGCGTAAACTCAACGGAAGGAACGCGATTTGGAGGATTCGTCGTATTTTGGACTAGTGGAAATGTTAAGGTGGACATCATGTGTTGCAGCGTTGGTCTTGGTATGACTCCTTGGTTCGGCTGAAGGGGCCGTCACGAGTTTATAAAGTTCTTGACCAATCTCTGCATCCGTTGAGGTTTTCTTCCTGCACCTGCATCGACGAGGTAGATCGGCCAGCCATACACAGTGTGTTGGCTGTATACATGGATTACCGTATGTATGAGGAGCTTGATTGGTCGCATGATGGGTAACATTCGGGTGAGACCAGCGCTTGCTGTACCGAATTGAATGAATTTTTCCCAGGTGCGATTCCAGATGGAGTCCGCTTGGCGTTATATATCGTTGTTATCCAGGAGATATAACAACTTCTCCTCTTGATTGACAGTGTTTTGGCCACTGATGCCCCGTGCCATATTGTTTAGGGCAGCGGGTTGCTCCACAGGAAACATGATATGTTTTCGTACGTTGTCGATGTTCTGCGGAATAGATCCCACAGGGTGATTCTGGGTTGGTGTATCGCCAAGTAGACTTCGTCGCCGGCTTCATGCTTGCAGGTAGTATGGCTTCGACAGGAGCAGCCATGAACTTGTACCAGATGTCTCCGTAAAGGTAATATGAAGGAAGTAAGGAATTACAGGTTGTTTGAGATCTTCTTTTGGTAGTATATGAGTTCGAGGAGTAAGGAGATATTTTTCGTTCCCACGAGTGACAGGTTGATCGTAATATTCTTATAACCTGATCAGATTTACTTCTATTACTATCTAATGAATAACGTGTACTATTTCGCCAGCAAGTACCACTATATAAATAGACTTCTTCATTGAATTGTATACAATTCGTCCGAGGCTTATACTACTAACAACAGCTATTTTGGAATATTTGGCGCTCTTTGCTGCAATGTTGCGTATGCATATAGTAATGTAATGATTTTCTAATATAACATAATAACTACGTATATAAATTTGAATTGACATAAGCGATTATATCTGGGTTCGTGTCAGGAAATCTCTCTCGAATTGCGAAACAGTTATTTCGGCGTGGTTTGAATATAAGTAGTTTCCGGTGTTCTGTACTGAGGATACTGTAATTAAAAAGTCAATATTTTTCGCTGGTTGCAAGTACAAAGGTGATATTGTTGATACTGAATAGGTTGATAACGGCCACCTGAAAAATAGGGTAATTATTATTATTATTTGTTTAATTAGGGTTAAAATCGGATTCGTCGACTCTCGTCGACTTGATTTTTCTTTTCGGCTTTGTTTCGACGTTAATGTGCGAATACCGTAATCTATTCTCGTGAACAATGCGTGCTTTTTTGTAATATTGGATTTTCACGTTACCCTTGTCCAGTTTTTCTAGCACCCTATGTGGTCCAGTATAATGGTCTCCAAGTTTACCTGGTTTGGGACCCTTTTGGAGATAGACAAAATCTCCAACCTTAAAACTCTTTGGATTAGCATTTTTATCATAATATTTTTTCGAACGATGTTTGGACGAGACTAGGTTTTCATAGGCGAGGTTCCTGATTCCATTTATTCTCGTAATTAATTCAATCAAATACCCGCGATAAGTGGGCAACTGATCGGATTCTCTAAGTGGTTCGCTTGATGGAACTCTCGCTAGTTTGCCAAAAACTACTTCATATGGAGTATATTTTGTACTCTCATGAACGCTGGTATTATATGAAAGGGTCGCTAATTCTAGCCATTGATCCCATTCATTATCCTTATCTGCATATTGTTTCAAAAATTCAGCCAATACATGATGAGATCTCTCAAGGGATCCGTTAGATTGAGGGTGAAATGCCGTTGTCCGACATCGCTTAATTCGAAATCGTTTAGCGATTCGTTTCATGAGGCCACTTAAAAAATTACTTCCTTGATCTGTTAATAGCGCCTTGGGTGCACCAAAAACGCATATAAATTTCTTTATCAATGCATCGGCGACCGTTGTTGCTAGTGCATTTGGGAGTGGAATAGCGACACAAAATTTTGAAAGATTGTCTTGGATAGTCAGAATGTATTCGTTCTGATTGGACGTACGTTGCATTGGACCTACTATGTCCATCGATATTTTTTCAAAAACCGTGCCCGGTGTATCCGTTATGATCATTGGCTGTTTTGTTTTGACTCTAACCAGTTTCTTTAATTGACAATCTAGGCATTGCTGAATTCTTCTCTGAATATCCGATTTCAAATCTTCCCAAAAATACTCTCTTTTAATTCTGTTATATGTCTTGGAGACGCCTTTGTGTCCTCCTATAGGGGATTTGTGCATCTCGTAGAAAATGGAATCTCGTTTTTCGGTTGGCACGTAGCGTAGTGTCCCTAAGCAGATGATTACTCTTGTTTCACTGGACTTGAATGTTTCTTTTATTATGTTCAAGACGTCAGCCCATATTAGGCGCTCGACGTGGTTACTGTGGCAAATACTCACTGATTGGAGCTTGAGATTTTCGCAAAGATCTTTTAATTCCCTTACGCTTTCTTTAATATTTTCTGATACGAAGGATAATGAGCCAGAATACTCGCCTTTGATGACTAGGGCAATGTGATATTTTTTTCCAACCTGTTTACTATAAGCACGACCTTCTGTTAGATTCTTCCAGAGGGGAAGTTTATTTACTTCAAATAATTTTTGCGATCCAGAGTCGCAAGGTTTTCCAATTGAGTCGACAAAATATACTAGGTTATCGTTGCGAAAATGGAACAATTCTTTGCTTGTTATGCAATTCGCGATTTTAAATTCCGAGGTTTTGTCTTCCTGGATCGGAAGTCCTTCATCCTCAGAGGATAATGAGTCAACTGCGTTGGTGGAGTCGGAATCTAGGTCAGTGGAACTTTTGGGATTAGGAATTTGAGGTGCTTTGCGCAGGTTAGGCCTCTCAGCTGATTCGGGGTCAGTGCCCTTTCGGAGTCGCCTAACACGCGCGGGCCTTGTTATCTCGGCTTCTGTTTCCTCGCTGCTACTTTCCTCGTAGTTTATGGCCTTACGATTTCGGAGCGCAAGGCGCCGGGACTTGGAGCGCACATCTGTCTCCTTGGAGGCAGGTACGTCAACCATTTCCGATACATCGTCACCGAGTTTTTCTTTAACCTGTTGTTTTGTTTTCTTAGCTACCTGAGATACGTAGTTCTTCGCTTGCAAGCGAGTGACGACATTTATTCCTTCTATTTTTGGGGTTTCATGAATTTCTGCTTGAGTTGTAAAACGTATAGGGCCTTCGTTTTCGCTAACACTGTTTTCTGCTAATTCGCGGAGTATGTCCTGTGCTATCTCATCTAGATTCTCGTCGTTTTTTTGTTCGTAATGAGGTATGGCTTTGACGTCCTCGAGATTTTCGATAGGGTTACGTGATAAAGCGTCGGCGTTTGAATTTAATTTCCCTGGTTTGTACACGACGTCGTAGTCGTATTCCGAAAGTTTAAGTCGCCATTTCAGGACGCGTGCGTTCGCGTCTTTGGCTGTTTTAAACCAGACTAGGGGTTTATGATCGGTCACAAGCGTGAATTTCCTACCGTAAATATACGGCCTGAAAGCTTTGACGCTATGAATAATTGCCATTGCCTCTTTTTCATACGTATCGTACCGAAGGGCTGCCCCGCGTAGTACGCACGATGTATAAGCGATCGGTTTATCTTTCCCGATTTCACCTTGTGATAATACTCCGCCTAAGGCGTAGCCGGAAGCATCCGTTGTTATTATGAACGGTTTTTCAAAGTCTGGATACTGCAAGATGGGAGCTTCACAGAGTTTATTTTTGAGTACTTCGAAGGCTTTTTGTGTTTCCTCCGTCCATTCGAACTCGACCTTATCTTCCAAGAGTCGTGTTAATGGTTTTGCGATCTTCGAGAAATCCTTAATAAACCTACGGTAGTAACCTGTTAGGCCTAAAAATTGCCGAATATTTTTAACAGTTTTGGGAACTGGGAATTCCCTTACCGCTGACAATTTATTGGGATCCGGTCTTAAACCGTCCTTCCCGATTATATGCCCTAGGTAATTAACTTCTGGCCTGAGAAATTCACATTTATCCGGTTGCAACTGTAGATTGGCTTTACGCAACCTTTCCATCAGTTCCTCGATTTTCGCGCCGTGCTCCTCTAAATCCTTGGCGTAAACGACGATGTCGTCGAGATAAACGAAGAGGGACACTCCTTGGAGTCCACTCAACACGACGTCCATCAAGCGCTGGAAAGTCGCCGGGGCATTTTTCAGCCCAAAAGGCATTCTCGAAAATTCATAGTGCCCATATGGAGTAGAGAAAGCAGTTTTCGGCTTATCTTCGGGATTCATTTCTATCTGATGGAATCCGGACGCTAGATCGAATACGGAGAAATAATTCGCGTTGCCTAATTGATCCAGAATGTCTGTGATGTTAGGCAACGGATAAGAATCACCGATTGTCTTTTCGTTAAGGGCCCGAAAATCAATTACCATTCTCCAACGCTTATTGCCATTGGAGTCGGGTTTCTTTGGTACGATCCAAACAGGACTGTTGTTTGGGGATTGAGAATGGTTGATAATCCTCGAGTCCAGTAGCTCGTCTACCTGACGCTGGACTTCGCCCTTAAGAGCCTGAGGAAACCTGTATTGTTTTGTATTGATCGGGAGGTCATCGACCGTGGGGATCTTATGTCGCAGCACAGATGTAGACTCCAGAGGTTCGCCTTTTATGTGAAACCTATCTGGGTATTTTTCGATAATTTTTTCTACATGATCTAGCTCATCTTTGGCTAGATGATCGAGTCGCAGGAGCCCTCTTATTGTCTCCGTGCGCTCTGACAGAGTTTTTATGTTACGCGATCTTGGGTCAGACATGGAAACACAATTTACCGTTTGAATTTCCCTCAGATTTGAATTTTTATTTATTTTCAATTTTGAATTTTCTTCGTTCATTGGCTTTTCTTTTATTTTTACTCTTGATTTTCCAATTTTATTCGATTTTGATTCTTGGCCCGATATTTTATTATTATTTTTATTTGATTGATTGATCTCAGTTCCAGTTCTTTCCTCGCTACCGTAATTTTTTCTAAATTTTCCTTGATCATCGCTCTCTTTGGGGCGATGCCAGGTTTTTAATTCGACATTTTTCGTCGATTTTTTAAAATTGGCCTCCTTTGGACCCTGGATATACGCGATTGTCTTGCAATCGTCGCTTGAAATAGAAGAGTCACGAGGGATCGAACTGGAGTTAAAAATTGTCATGCAATCTTGATTTGTTTTATTTTCTGCTAAGTCTCCGATCGTGTCGAATTCTTGCAGTTTTACGACTGGCACGATCAGTCGTATGGCATCATTTGTGGTATTGTAAACCTTCAAATGAGCCTTACCGCGGATGTTACCAGACAGTCGCCGGCATATACACCATTGCGGATTTTTAAAGGCGAGAGATAACCCTCCTTTATCGTGCTATCCTCCACTTTTACGTGAAAGGAAGTTTCCGAACGCGCGGGGATTTCTATCACCTCGTCAGGTTCGCCTGATTTTTCAAATGGCCAAGATCTTGTTCCGAATTCAAAACGTTCTGTTGCATAATTAATTTTTGCTTTAGTTTCAAAAAAGAAATTCGACCCTAATAATCCAGGATAGGGGAGCGGTATCGAATCTGGAATTATATGAAATAGGGCATTAAACCCGAATACTTGAATTATTACGCTCCCTAACGCGTACACTGGTAGCTCTGATATACCTTTTAATTTTATAATGTCTGACTCATCGATACCGACCATATTCCTTGTATATTCTTTCTTTATGAGATTGGGAATGGCTCCAGTGTCTAATAGCATTATCGTGCGACCCTTTTCCGGTAGTGCTCCGATACACACCGAGGGTAGCTTATCGAAGTTTTCTGCGTTTACTGTGTAGGTCGGATATCGTCGGCTTGAGCCTCTTGCGTGGCCAAATTTGCTGGACGCGTGGGGATCGGGGTACCGCTCGGCGCGCCCGTCCGAAGGGTATTCCTCCCGTTTCCCGACAGGTTTTGCGACTTATTATATTCAAGTGTGCGGCAATTTTCTAATGTGTGACCTATCTTTTTGCAGTATCGGCAGGTAGGTATATTGTTTTGCGGCGAATTTTTCGGAATTTTAAAACATCTGTCCGCAGTGTGCCCATGATTGTGACAGTATTGGCACTGGGGAACAGATGAGGGGCGAGGACGATCATTGGAGAAATTTTGTGGCTCTTTACGCGATGTACACTCGCTGGCCGTGTGCCCTGGGTTTTTACACAATTGGCACGTAATTGTGTAGGATTTTTGATTGCGAAAACATTTGTCCGCGGTATGTCCTATTTTTTTACAAATTTGGCACGTGACAGACCCCTGATCATTAGCAGATTTTCGACATTCATTGGCGCTGTCGCCCTGGAATTTACAAATTTGGCAAATTACCGTTGCAAATCGACAAGCTTCGGTCGGGTGATTGTCCTTTTTGCAAATGTTGCATATCCTCACAGGTCTAGTCGGAATGGCTCTTTCAGATTTGGTGGAACGCGATTCCAATTCCCTTCGAGCCTTGAGATCGCGTTCGATTCTAACCGCGTGATCGATGGCGGTGGGCATGTCTACGCACGGTGGGAGTCGGTGTTCGATCTCCTCTTTTAATCCGCGTTTAAAACTTGTGAGAAAATATTCATCCATTTGTCTCCTAAATAGTTGGTCCTCTTCCCCATTATTGGCTAATTTTCTTGCTTCTAATATTTCTCTTGCCTTTTTCCTAATTTTCGTCGCGAATTCCATAACGCTATCGCCGCTTGCCTGATAGATATTGCTGAGTTCTCCCAACAGCTGAATCTCGGATTTGTTTGGCGCGTATAATTTTTTTAGAAAATCTACGAGGTCTTTTACTGTCTCGAATTTAATTCCATGTATGCTTTCTCTGGCTAGATCTTTCAATTTGTTCCTCAATAATTTTACTAAATACTTCTCTGATTCGGCTGGAAGCATATCTTTGGCATCTTCACAACCGGTCATAAATTCTGAGAAGGGGATATTTTTCCCGTCAAATTCCGGAACAACGCTAACAGCTTCCTTCAAAGATATTAATTGATTCGTTCCTAGAGCCATATTGTTTGAATTATCTGGATTTCCCTTAGTTGGTAATGCTAATTTTTTGATGGATCTTTTAGGAGCTTCGAGGCCAGATAATAAATTAGCGTTTGATCCTCTCAATGCGTACCCTGTACTACGGGATTGACCTGGTTCGTCTGTTTCTGAATGCGGTAAATCCTCAGTAATGTTTAAATCGAGCGACTCGCATGTGGATTCCTTATCCATTAAGGCAATTTGCAACAGCACATACCCTTTTTACAATCCCGGACGAGCCCCCAAAAATTATATGTCACGTCCTGAGGGGACGTGGGCATATGTTTTATCGCGGTTCCCTCTTTTTAGCCTACGCCTAGCGCAATAGCTCGGGATGAGGGTGAAAAAGGGAAAGGTGCATGCAAAGATGGGAGCGACGCAGTGACTCGATTAAGAAATGAATTGATCTGTACAAATAATTAACAATTTGGGATTTATTAAAATTAACCAATTTAGTTAATTCCGTCAACAAGAAAATACATAGAGGTTCGCTTACATTTATGGTGCGTCGTGGATACGATAATCGGTTTACAGCGGTTGGGTTCGGGCCTCCGCAGACAGGTCGGACCCCTCGGTTGCGCACGCTCCGTGACAATGTTGAGATTACACGTTGATACAAATTTTCACACACGCGAGTTTCACACGTACACATTCAACGTAGACAGTTAAATGATTTCTTACAGTTCGCGTTTTTATGAGGAACAATTGCGAAGTTCAAGTTTCGCGTTTTTATGAGGAACAATTGCGAAGTTCAAGTTTCGCGTTTTTATGAGGAACAATTTCGAAGTTCAAGTTTCACGTTTGCTGTCAGGAGACAGATGTTCTACTTATTCCGATGAAAGTTGTTGGGAGACTTTGTCCGATCACGATGGAAACTGTTGGGAGACTAGCTCTGAACGAGTGGTGATGGAACACTGACTTCAAGATTGTTGTATCCTAGCTTGTAAGATATTTTGGATGCTGGGATGGTGGGAGAAGAAGTTTCTCGAAAAGTGCATTTTTGTCATGCGTTCATTTTTTGATTGGTGGGAAGGATGTAGGAAATTTACAAGTGCATATGATTGGTCGAGTTGGAAGGGGAAATATTTTTGAGGACTATGATTGGGTGTAGGCTATGATGTGTGTGATCTCCATCTCGATTCTCGGAAACTAGTCCGCGTCTCGTTATCTGGAGCGTTGGAAAAATATAGGGAGGAAAAAGGGCCTTGGTCGCATTGCCGTGCTTGCCTCAAGATAGGCTTTGTTGACCCAGGTGTGAGAGCGCATGGGAAATACTAACGTAGTTTTATTGCCAGGTCAACTTTTCGGCATGAAGGATTTTCTTTTGGAGAATGTATATTTTTGTGGAGTAAGGATTTCGATATTTTCGTGTGTCTTCGTGTGTTGTACGTTCTTATGGGTAAGGATTTTATCATCAACTGCGTTTGACGGTTGCGTATAGATATGGTCAAGACCGACTGTGCTCTCGCGTGGGAAATTATGCGCGACGCTCGCTTCTTATCGATATATTTCGTTTCGGCTGTGGTACGCCTAATTCTAAAGAAAATATAAGGACCCGTCGAAAAATGAGAATGCCGTTATCGTGTGTATTGGTTTTCGTAGTTTTCCACGATTTCCATGCGGCATCGGGTAAGCCCGCGTTTTCGCCGGAGTTGAATAAAATAGGAGAGGAAAAAGAAATAGATAGTGCTTTTTCTCGCGACGTTACACTGGTCTTGACTGACCTCGTCCTCGTCCTCTTCCTCGTTCGGATTTTCTCTGAGCTTGGTTCGCGGCCAAGGCCCTGTTCTCCGAAGATTCTCCTCCCACGCCGTTCCTCATCTCTTCGACGGTGAGTCTGGACGTGAGATTCGCAAGGGTTCTCTCCGCTGAGGCTGCAGACTCCTATGCACTCACAAAATGATCGTAGCTACGAGGCAGTGTCATCAGAATTTTAGTGATGATCATGGTGTCGGATACTCTTTCGCCCATGACGTCGAGTTTATGCGCAATATCCTCCAACTTTGCGATATGCGACGAGATAGTGTCTCCGGATCCCATTGTGGCGCTGTACCACATCTGTTGAAGCATGTGGACGCTTGCTTCAGATTTAAGCTCATAAACTGACTTTAATTTCGTCCACATCTCCGCGGCACTATTCAGATTGATGATGTGTAAGAGTGCCTGAGGTCCAACGGTCGTGCCGATTACTTTTTGCCCGATACGATCGGCTTTCTCCCACTCGGCGAGTTTTGTCTCGTAAATCGCCTCGGCTGCTGCGCTCCCACCAGCCGGTGTCACGGGTTTCGCTATCTCTCCGTTTACTACTTTCCAGGTACCGCTGGCATTCACTGTAACACGAACTTGAAATTTCCAGGAAGCCCAATTTTCAGATCCCTTCAGATGCGCTATTTTCACGAGTTCGTTTTCCATCGTCTCTAACTGGAGTTTCTCACTTTTGCACGAGGCGGGAGATTATATCTAGACGCGTTCTACGTTTTATCAGTTCGTTATCGTAATAAACCTCAAAACACGGAAATATTCACCACCCGATGCTACTGGGCCCATAACCTATTGAAAGTGACCAGGAACAAATCGGTTTACACGAGGGAGAATGGTGAACAGAACGAATTATATTTGGGGAAAAACGGAAACGATACACACGCGTCAACAAGTCTGAGACGAATGAATGGCACGCAAGAAAAAAATTAACAGCGAGATGCCTAGGAACGTCTTTCCTTTTTTTTATAAATATGTATATATGACGAGCTTTTCGCGATAGTCAATATTTTTAACAGTTACTACTATACCGACGGTGATCGCAGCGTTGTTTGTCAGGCGATTCGATTTCACAGATATGGTGGGTAAAATAGGTTTCGGTGCGCTGCGCACGGTAGGGATGGTCTTATACCGTGGATGGGTTAGGGGGATGGTTGAACAAAAAAGAAATTATTTTCGACAAGATATAAATGTTTTTATTCAACAGCATACGGCCTGGTACGTGCGTTGGTGAGTGGCGTAGAAAATGGTAACGTGGAATACATTTCAAAAAGGTTTATTATCGTGAGGGAAGTACATTTCTCTTGCCAGGTTTATAGAGGCGAAGCGCTAAGCAGCTTGCACGAATTAAAACTGGGTAGACACATGATAACCGCCCGTTTTATTTTTTCCCCGTTGCGTAGATGAGCCTAGGACGGGATTGAGAGGGGAAAGGGTTACATGGAAAATGACTCATTGTTTGTACAGGTGTGTAAGATGGAGCTCGTTGTGGTGTAGAGTAGGGAAGACGATGGTTCTTATGGTCTTCTGGAAATATGGTCTTATGGTCTTCTGGAAATATGTTTACGATTTCAATAGTTTACCACGACGCTTTTAAAACTGGAGTATTGTAGAGCGGACGAAAGAGACGAGCGACCGAGTCAATACGAGAACATGTAAATTTTCGGGCGCTCACGGCATGGCACAAGACAACGACGTGCAACAGAGCCGCTATGGTTAGGAAGTATTTACAACCTACTTCCTCGTCTGCCCTATGGCCATTGGGTGAGCGCCTCTAATAACATCGTTGATAATTTACAATTCTTAGAGGGAACATCCTGTTGTCACAAAAGATATTGTAAACTGTAAACAATTATTCGAAAATATATACAATACCACACCCAAAGTTGCATATATTGAACATATTTTGAGACAATACAGTAATAACCAATACCGCGACACGATTGTTTGGAAAACGAAAAACACCCATATTTTCGAGGGTTCGTTTCACCCCTTAAAACCGTTTTTCCGCCGATAAAGAAAAATACGTATCGCAAACCACAACAGACCAGGAAATTGGAGTATATCAAATCGACCAAACACACCGCACCAGTCACAGCAGCTTACGGATTCGTGACAACGAGAGAATCGGGACGCATCTCACTACCAATCTTAAAACACCTACATCAACAAACGATAGCTGGTTTGGTTTTCCCCGTCAAAATCAACAAGATGGACGAGCGGGGTGTTTTGTCCGCACCGGTATACATACCCGTGTGACTCAACTTTGAACATCACAGATACCATCCGACGTGTGTCGGTTGTTAAATTACGTTGTCGCGGGAATCAATCCTGAAGAAAGTGGTGATGAATATAAAGTCAAGGGATAACCCATGTTTCGCGTGGTCAGTGGTCGCTGCTCTCTACCCAGTGAAAAAGAATGTGGACAGAGTAACTTCGTATCCACACTACTCAATCGTACTGCAGCTTCGAGGCATTGTTTTTCCCATCACTCTCGATCGAATAAAGACATTTCAATCGCAAAACAACGTTTCTATTAATGTATTTACAACGGAAAAGAAAAGCATCATTCCGATTCGAATATGCGACCAATAGCTGGTCCAACACATCAATTTATTGTACGTGGAGGATTCGTCGGAGTACAGTGTGGGACAGTTTGTATGGATAAAAAATTTATCACGACTCGTGAGCGCGCAGCTGAGCAAAACAGCCGGCAAAAAACACATCAGCGATCGGTGAGTAAAAAGGAGCCTACTCGAGAATATACATATGAATAATTATGTACTTCGATAATATAATTTCTTCCATCATTTTGTTACAGGTGTTTGCACTACTTTTACACGGAGGCTGCATTGGGATCGCACGAGATGGATTGTGGAAAATCAAACGATTGTGCCATTCAATTACCTGATGAAACGGACAAATGGCTAACATTCGAACACTTTCAACGAAAAGAGCGACTTCCATTTGTGATTTATGCTAATCTTGAGTGCGTTTGGGCAAAGGTTGTCATAAAAAATATACAGCAACAGCACGAAGTGTTTAAGATCGCGTACTATTTACATTGTTCGTATGACCATTCGTTATCGGGATACTACTCCCATTGCGATGCCGATTGCATCCCATGATTTGTTGAGGACCTTAAAGATGTAGCTTTGCGCATCAACGTTATTTTACGGGATAATGTTCCCATGGTACTTCTAACTCCGGTTGAGTGGGCAAAATTTCGAAGCGCTACTCACTGCCATATATGTGAGAAACCATTTGCCGAAGACGACATACGTGTTCGTGATCATTGCCATCTGACCAGACGTCATAGAGGTCCCACACACTTTAATTACAATTCGAAGTACAAGCAGTTTTTATAACCGTAGTTTTTCATAATTTATCCGGCTATGGTACGCAGTTCATCATTAAGGAACTAACCACAGCATTTGAAGGGAAAACCACCGTGGTGCCCATAAACAAGGAGGAATACATTTCTTTCACAAAAAACAGCTCGAACGGCAGATAAGTCACATAAGATTCAATTACGTTCCATCGATTCATACAAATTTCTCAATGCAAGTCTGGATAACTGGCCTCTTTTTTGACAGTGGACACATTCATAATGTCACGGTCGCAATTTCATGGCATGCCTGTCGACAATTTCATCCTATTAACTCGAAAGGTTAATAGGATGAACCCAAACAGACTGGGAAACTATCACATACCGCTACGAGACACATTTTACAGTACTTTGACTGGTGACATTGTGAGTGAGAACGAATACGCGAGAACGTATGGGAGCGGTTTTCTATTCAAACCTTAAGGGAATATAGTGACTTGTACATCAAGACCGATGTTTTTGTTACTGGCCGATGTTTTGGAGAACTTTCGCAATAGCTGTATCAAGAGTTACCGGCTCGACCCCGCTTATTACTGTACTCTCCCCGGTTTCACATGGGATGCAATGTTGAAACATACATCCGCTAACTACGAATTGTTCGCCGACGTTGACATGGTATTATTTGTTGAACGGGGTATACGCGGCGGTCCGAGTCAGTGCTCAAATAGGTATGCGTGAGTCAATAACAAATACATGGCATTGTTCGATCCATCATGGTCCTCATCGTACTTGATGTATTTCGATGTAAATAATTCGTATGGATGGGAAATCCGTCAACCATCGACCTATGGTGATTTTCGATGGGTCAATGACTTGTCGAGATTCAATTTAGCATTGATCGCGCTAGATTAACTGGCCGGTTACATGCTTGAGGTTGACTTAGAGTATCCGGAATGTCTACACGATGCACATACGGACTTCCCATTTTGTTCAACACATGATAAACCACCTGGTCGGCAACACAAAAAACTGCTTGCAACCGTGCATAACAAGGGACGGTATGTTATTCATTATCGCAATCTACAGCAGTGTGTACGCCACGCTCTCAAAATCATTAAAAATCATAGAATACTCCAATTCTCCCAATAACCTGGCTACGAACATATAGCGAGCTCAATACGCAGTACCGGACCGAAGGAAAGAATGGCTTTGAAAAAAATCTCTATAAATTCATGAATAATGCGTTGTTTGGGAAAACTATGGAAAATGTACGCAACCATGTAAGCGTTAAGCTTTTAACATGGTGGGTGGGCAGGTACGGTGCAGAGGCAATCATTTCCAATCAAATTTTCATAGCCGGAGTATTTTTTCAGAAAACCATATTGCTGTCGAATTACGCAAGCACGAGGTGCAATTCAATAATCCAATGTATGCGGGTATGTCCATTCTCGACATATCGAAGACATGATTATATGACTTTGATTATGAGTACATGATGTCTCTGTATAAAGACAAATGTACAGCATTATACACCGATACGGCTAGTTTCATGTACAACAGTGAGTGTGAGGATGTGTATGACTACATGAAGGGTAATATCCATCGTTTCGATATAAGCGAGTATCCGGGGAGCAATGGGTATGATATACCGCTTGCCAACGAAAAAGTTCCCGGACTTATGAAAGACGAAAATAATGGTCGGATAATGACGGAATTCGTAGGGCTCAGAGCAAAAATGTATGCAGTCCGAGTCAGTGGTAAAGACGTTACGAAGAAAGTGAAGCGCGTTAAAAGAAACATCGAGGCGAGAACGATCACATGACAAACGGCATATCGTACCCGGTACCGCGAAAACGCTACCATGAGGGTCTTATAGAATACAATCGTAGTATGTATTCTTGTAAACGGTAAATAATCTTGTAAAATAATTGTAGAAAGTTCTGTGAATAATCAGTCCTGTAAATATCGGGGTTCGTAATTAAGCGTTTCGGTCTGTTATGTGTAATATATTGGTTCATAGATTTTTCAACTGAGAAACTGAAGAAGAGCTCATTGTAGTTTGGTGAATAACCTAATTTTTCCTACACCCTTCTGACACTCTTCTGTGTGAGAGGTAGAAAGAGAGAGAGAAAGAAAGAAAGAAAGAGAGAGAGAGAGAGGGTTTAAAGGATGAGAAGCAAAAGAAAAACCTACCTAAACTGGAAAACACTTGCTGCGGTGAAGAGAACGGTGGACGCTTTGTGAGAGAAAGACCAACTATTGTTATCTGGTAGAAGCAGAGAAAAAGAGAGCGAGAGAAGAGTCATCAAATTTAAAACATTTACATTGTTCGCTACAAATCAGATTTGCTTATCCAGCTATTGTGAGTGTTATCGAAACCCAGCCGCATTACTAACATTCGATTACCACGCTGCTGCAATACTTTTTCAATGAGATAAATATCGGGATATTGAACTTTAAGTAGCTCCTGATCGTACAAATCACGTGCAATGACTTCATCGTTATAGTCCGTCAGGTGAAATGCTACACACTTCGTGTTTTTCTCTCGATGTATGGTAAATATTTCAGCTGTCTATTTCTGTGTGTAATCCTTTCAGAAAACACTCCTATATTTACTGATTCTCAACTCACTTTATCGCAAAATTTTACTTTCATGATGATGCTTTTTTTTAATGGACTCTTGTCAAAAGCACGTTGTAGCAGCTACTTCTCATTTTCAACGTTGACGCTCCTCGATTTCACCTGAGTTATGGTATAGTGTACATAATCATTATACTCGCCTACTATGTTATAAAGAATATCGATCCATGTATAATCAGTACGTAGCCTAAATTGCATTCACATCTTATTTCTCAATGCACGATTGAGATGCTCGCAAATTAATGCTTTTACATTGGTATACGTTGAATATATGTGAATATTGTACTTTTTCAATAGGACTTTGAAGTGACCATTATAAAACTATTTTCTCTAATCAACCTGCGGTTCTGCGGTATGCACCCCTTCACAAGTGTCGACTTCATTGCGGTTGCTGCATCTTTACCATTCTCACCTCGCAGGGGTACGGTGCATGCAAGTTTTGAGATAGTATCGATGAAGGTGAGGTGAAATTTATGTTTGGAGTTTATATATGCGTACGACGGCATAACGACAAGATCAGCTTGATTTTGTTCGTCCAAGCCACGGATGGTCACAAGTAAAAGTCTAGTACCGTCGAGTTCATCAACGCTTCGTACAACGATTGAGATTTTTATTTTATTTTACGCTCTTAGAGTAACGCCACCGACTATGTCCTGTCGATGTTGCTGAATCTGTGCTGCCCAAGTTATGGTGGCCATCTGCGGTAGTTCTAAACCCACCTGTACTCTTATTCAATTTGCATCCAAACACAACGATGCTCATGCTCAGAGCGTGTAGAATATCAGACGATCAGCAAAAAAATAATTTTTGGTTCACGCAATTCCTCAATTATTGATATAACTTAATTCGAATATCCAGAACTTCCAACTGCTTGTGATACTCGAGCAATCGTTTGTACTCGTTCGTACCAACAAGTATATCGTTTATTCCACCGATCAATCGCTTTTGCCCGTTCCTATCAGCGAGTATATCATTTGTACTGGCAATTAATCGGTTATACTAGTGCGTACGAACGAGTACATCATTTGTACCACCGAGCAATCGCTTGAACCCGTTCGTACTAGCGAGTAAACCGTTTGTGCCACCGAGCAATCTTTTTTACCCATTCGTGTCGACGAGTATATCGTTCGTTCCACCGAGAAAACGTTTGCACCCGTTCGTATCGACAAGTATATCGTTTGTACCACCGAGCAATCTTTTGTACCCGTACGAATCGACGAGAATATCGTTTGTACAGCCGTGTCATCGTTTGCACCTGTGCGTACGGCCGAAAATATCGTTTGTACCATCGAGAGATCGCATGTAACCGTTCGTATCGACGATTTGGTCCACCTAGCAATCGTTTGTAGCCATTCGTATCCACGAGTATATCGTTTGCGCCGCTCGTATAGATGAGTACATCGTTTGTACCGCCTAGCAATCTTTTTACCCGTTCGTATCGATGAGTATATCGGTTGTACCGCCATGTAATCGTTTGTTTGGGTTCGACGACCGTCTTCGAAAGTCTCCTGAAGGTTTTCGAATCCACGATTGCCCGGTGGAACGCACGATATACCCGTCGATGAGAACGGTTACAAACGATTGCTCGGTGGTACAAACGATATTCTCGTCCGTACGTACGGTTGCAATCGATCACACGGTGAAACAAACGATATACTCGTCAATGCGAACAGTTACAAACGATTGCTTGGTGGTACAAATGATATTCTCGTCCGTACGCACGAGTACAAACGATTACACGGCGGAACAAACGATATAGTCATCGATACGAACGGGTAAAAAGATCGCTAGGCGGTACAAACGATATACTCGTCTATACGAGCGGCACAAACGATATACTCATCGATACGAGTGGGTGCAACCGATTGGTCGGTGGTACAAACGATATACTCGTCGATGCGAACGGGTACAAAAGATTGTTCGGTGGTACAAACGATTTACTCGTCGATACGAACGGGTACAAACGATTTCTCGGTGGAACAAACGATATACTCGTCGATGCGAACGGGTACAAAAAATTGCTCGGTGGCACAAACATTATACTCGTCGATACGAGCGGCACAAACGATTGCTCGGTGGTACAAACGATATTCTCATCCGTACGCACTGGCACAAACCATTACACGGTGGTACAAGCGATGACACGGTGGTACAAACGATATACTCGTCGATACGAACGGGTAACAAAGATTGCTCGGTGGTACAAACGATGTACTCATCTATACGAGCGGCGCAAACGATATACTCGTGGATACGAATGGCTACAAACGATTGCTAGGTGGACCAAATCGTCGATACGAACGGTTACATGCGATCTCTCGATGGTACAAACGATATTTTCGGCCGTACGCACAGGTGCAAACGATGACACGGCTGTACAAACGATATTCTCGTCGATTCGTACGGGTACAAAAGATTGCTCGGTGGTACAAACGATATACTTGTCGATACGAACGGGTGCAAACGTTTTCTCGGTGGAACGAACGATATACTCGTCGACACGAATGGGTAAAAAAGATTGCTCGGTGGCACAAACGGTTTACTCGCTAGTACGAACGGGTTCAAGCGATTGCTCGGTGGTACAAATGATGTACTCGTTCGTACGCACTAGTATAACCGATTAATTGCCAGTACAAATGATATACTCGCTGATAGGAACGGGCAAAAGCGATTGATCGGTGGAATAAACGATATACTTGTTGGTACGAACGAGTACAAACGATTGCTCGAGTATCACAAGCAGTTGGAAGTTCTGGATATTCGAATTAAGTTATATCAATAATTGAGGAATTGCGTGAACCAAAAATTATTTTTTTGCTGATCGTCTGATATTCTACACGCTCTGAGCATGAGCATCGTTGTGTTTGGATGCAAATTGAATAAGAGTACAGGTGGGTTTAGAACTACCGCAGATGGCCACCATAACTTGGGCAGCACAGATTCAGCAACATCGACAGGACATAGTCGGTGGCGTTACTCTAAGAGCGTAAAATAAAATAAAAATCTCAATCGTTGTACGAAGCGTTGATGAACTCGACGGTACTAGACTTTTACTTGTGACCATCCGTGGCTTGGACGAACAAAATCAAGCTGATCTTGTCGTTATGCCGTCGTACGCATATATAAACTCCAAACATAAATTTCACCTCACCTTCATCGATACTATCTCAAAACTTGCATGCACCGTACCCCTGCGAGGTGAGAATGGTAAAGATGCAGCAACCGCAATGAAGTCGACACTTGTGAAGGGGTGCATACCGCAGAACCGCAGGTTGATTAGAGAAAATAGTTTTATAATGGTCACTTCAAAGTCCTATTGAAAAAGTACAATATTCACATATATTCAACGTATACCAATGTAAAAGCATTAATTTGCGAGCATCTCAATCGTGCATTGAGAAATAAGATGTGAATGCAATTTAGGCTACGTACTGATTATACATGGATCGATATTCTTTATAACATAGTAGGCGAGTATAATGATTATGTACACTATACCATAACTCAGGTGAAATCGAGGAGCGTCAACGTTGAAAATGAGAAGTAGCTGCTACAACGTGCTTTTGACAAGAGTCCATTAAAAAAAAGCATCATCATGAAAGTAAAATTTTGCGATAAAGTGAGTTGAGAATCAGTAAATATAGGAGTGTTTTCTGAAAGGATTACACACAGAAATAGACAGCTGAAATATTTACCATACATCGAGAGAAAAACACGAAGTGTGTAGCATTTCACCTGACGGACTATAACGATGAAGTCATTGCACGTGATTTGTACGATCAGGAGCTACTTAAAGTTCAATATCCCGATATTTATCTCATTGAAAAAGTATTGCAGCAGCGTGGTAATCGAATGTTAGTAATGCGGCTGGGTTTCGATAACACTCACAATAGCTGGATAAGCAAATCTGATTTGTAGCGAACAATGTAAATGTTTTAAATTTGATGACTCTTCTCTCGCTCTCTTTTTCTCTGCTTCTACCAGATAACAATAGTTGGTCTTTCTCTCACAAAGCGTCCACCGTTCTCTTCACCGCAGCAAGTGTTTTCCAGTTTAGGTAGGTTTTTCTTTTGCTTCTCATCCTTTAAACCCTCTCTCTCTCTCTCTTTCTTTCTTTCTTTCTCTCTCTCTTTCTACCTCTCACACAGAAGAGTGTCAGAAGGGTGTAGGAAAAATTAGGTTATTCACCAAACTACAATGAGCTCTTCTTCAGTTTCTCAGTTGAAAAATCTATTAACCAATATATTACACATAACAGACCGAAACGCTTAATTACGAACCCCGATATTTACAGGACTGATTATTCACAGAACTTTCTACAATTATTTTACAAGATTATTTACCGTTTACAAGAATACATACTACGATTGTATTCTATAAGACCCTCATGGTAGCGTTTTCGCGGTACCGGGTACGATATGCCGTTTGTCATGTGATCGTTCTCGCCTCGATGTTACTTTTAACGCGCTTCACTTTCTTCGTAACGTCTTTACCACTGACTCGGACTGCATACATTTTTGCTCTGAGCCCTACGAATTCCGTCATTATCCGACCATTATTTTCGTCTTTCATAAGTCCGGGAACTTTTTCGTTGGCAAGCGGTATATCGTACCCATTGCTCCCCGGATACTCGCTTATATCGAAACGATGGATATTATCCTTCATGTAGTCATACACATCCTCACACTCACTGTTGTACATGAAACTATCCGTATCGGTGTATAATGCTGTACATTTGTCTTTATACAGAGACATCATGTACTCATAATCAAAGTCATATAATCATGTCTTCGATATGTCGAGAATGGACATACCCGCATACATTGGATTATTGAATTGCACCTCGAGCTTGCGTAATTCGACAGCAATATGGTTTTCTGAAAAAATACTCCGGCTATGAAAATTTGATTGGAAATGATTGCCTCTGCACCGTACCTGCCCACCCACCATGTTAAAAGCTTAACGCTTACATGGTTGCGTACATTTTCCATAGTTTTCCCAAACAACGCATTATTCATGAATTTATAGAGATTTTTTTCAAAGCCATTCTTTCCTTCGGTCCGGTACTGCGTATTGAGCTCGATATATGTTCGTAGCCAGGTTATTGGGAGAATTGGAGTATTCTATGATTTTTAATGATTTTGAGAGCGTGGCGTACACACTGCTGAAGATTGCGATAATGAATAACATACCGTCCCTTGCTATGCACGGTTGCAAGCCGTTTTTTGTGTTGCCGACCAGGTGGTTTACCATGTGTTGAACAAAATGGGAAGTCCGTATGTGCATCGTGTAGACATTCCGGATACTCTAAGTCAACCTCAAGCATGTAACCGGCCAGTTAATCTGGCGCGATCAATGCTAAATTGAATCTCGACAAGTCATTGACCCATCGAAAATCACCATAGGTCGATGGTTGACGGATTTCCCATCCATACGAATTATTTACATCGAAATACATCAAGTACGATGAGGATCATGATGGATCGAACAATGCCATGTATTTGTTATTGACTCACGCATACCTATTTGAGCACTGACTCGGACCGCCGCGTATACCCCGTTCAACAAATAATACCATGTCAACGTCGGCGAACAATTCGTAGTTAGCGGATATATGTTTCAACATTGCATCCCATGTGAAACCGGGGAGAGTACAGTAATAAGCGGGGTCGAGCCGGTAACTCTTGATACAGCTATTGCAAAAGTTCTCCAAAACATCGGCCAGTAACAAAAACATCGGTCTTGATGTACAAGTCACTATATTCCCTTAAGGTTTGAATAGAAAACCGCTCCCATACGTTCTCGCGTATTCGTTCTCACTCACAATGTCACCAGTCAAAGTACTGTAAAATGTGTCTCGTAGCGGTATGTGATAGTTTCCCAGTCTGTTTGGGTTCATCCTATTAACCTTTCGAGTTAATAGGATGAAATTGTCGACAGGCATGCCATGAAATTGCGACCGTGACATTATGAATGTGTCCACTGTCAAAAAAGAGGCCAGTTATCCAGACTTGCATTGAGAAATTTGTATGAATCGATGGAGCGTAATTGAATCTTATGTGACTTATCTGCCGTTCGAGCTGTTTTTGTGAAAGAAATGTATTCCTCCTTGTTTATGGGCACCACGGTGGTTTTCCCTTCAAATGCTGTGGTTAGTTCCTTAATGATGAACTGCGTACCATAGCCGGATAAATTATGAAAAACTACGGTTATAAAAACTGCTTGTACTTCGAATTGTAATTAAAGTGTGTGGGACCTCTATGACGTCTGGTCAGATGGCAATGATCACGAACACGTATGTCGTCTTCGGCAAATGGTTTCTCACATATATGGCAGTGAGTAGCGCTTCGAAATTTTGCCCACTCAACCGGAGTTAGAAGTACCATGGGAACATTATCCCGTAAAATAACGTTGATGCGCAAAGCTACATCTTTAAGGTCCTCAACAAATCATGGGATGCAATCGGCATCGCAATGGGAGTAGTATCCCGATAACGAATGGTCATACGAACAATGTAAATAGTACGCGATCTTAAACACTTCGTGCTGTTGCTGTATATTTTTTATGACAACCTTTGCCCAAACGCACTCAAGATTAGCATAAATCACAAATGGAAGTCGCTCTTTTCGTTGAAAGTGTTCGAATGTTAGCCATTTGTCCGTTTCATCAGGTAATTGAATGGCACAATCGTTTGATTTTCCACAATCCATCTCGTGCGATCCCAATGCAGCCTCCGTGTAAAAGTAGTGCAAACACCTGTAACAAAATGATGGAAGAAATTATATTATCGAAGTACATAATTATTCATATGTATATTCTCGAGTAGGCTCCTTTTTACTCACCGATCGCTGATGTGTTTTTTGCCGGCTGTTTTGCTCAGCTGCGCGCTCACGAGTCGTGATAAATTTTTTATCCATACAAACTGTCCCACACTGTACTCCGACGAATCCTCCACGTACAATAAATTGATGTGTTGGACCAGCTATTGGTCGCATATTCGAATCGGAATGATGCTTTTCTTTTCCGTTGTAAATACATTAATAGAAACGTTGTTTTGCGATTGAAATGTCTTTATTCGATCGAGAGTGATGGGAAAAACAATGCCTCGAAGCTGCAGTACGATTGAGTAGTGTGGATACGAAGTTACTCTGTCCACATTCTTTTTCACTGGGTAGAGAGCAGCGACCACTGACCACGCGAAACATGGGTTATCCCTTGACTTTATATTCATCACCACTTTCTTCAGGATTGATTCCCGCGACAACGTAATTTAACAACCGACACACGTCGGATGGTATCTGTGATGTTCAAAGTTGAGTCACACGGGTATGTATACCGGTGCGGACAAAACACCCCGCTCGTCCATCTTGTTGATTTTGACGGGGAAAACCAAACCAGCTATCGTTTGTTGATGTAGGTGTTTTAAGATTGGTAGTGAGATGCGTCCTGATTCTCTCGTTGTCACGAATCCGTAAGCTGGTGTGACTGGTGCGGTGTGTTTGGTCGATTTGATATACTCCAATTTCCTGGTCTGTTGTGGTTTGCGATACGTATTTTTCTTTATCGGCGGAAAAACGGTTTTAAGGGGTGAAACGAACCCTCGAAAATATGGGTATTTTTCGTTTTCCAAACAATCGTGTCGCGGTATTGGTTATTACTGTATTATCTCAAAATATGTTCAATATATGCAACTTTGGGTGTGGTATTGTATATATTTTCGAATAATTGTTTACAGTTTACAATATCTTTTGTGACAACAGGATGTTCCCTCTAAGAATTGTAAATTATCAACGATGTTATTAGAGGCGCTCACCCAATGGCCATAGGGCAGACGAGGAAGTAGGTTGTAAATACTTCCTAACCATAGCGGCTCTGCTGCACGTCGTTGTCTTGTGCCATGCCGTAAGCGCCCGAAAATTTACATGTTCTCGTATTGAATCGGTCGCTCGTCTCTTTCGTCCGCTCTACAATACTCCAGTTTTAAAAGCGTCGTGGTAAACTATTGAAATCGTAAACATATTTCCAGAAGACCATAAGAACCATCGTCTTCCCTACTCTACACCACAACGAGCTCCATCTTACACACCTGTACAAACAATGAGTCATTTTCCATGTAACCCTTTCCCCTCTCAATCCCGTCCTAGGCTCATCTACGCAACGGTGAAAAAATAAAACGGGCGGTTATCATGTGTCTACCCAGTTTTAATTCGTGCAAGCTGCTTAGCGCTTCGCCTCTATAAACCTGGCAAGAGAAATGTACTTCCCTCACGATAATAAACCTTTTTGAAATGTATTCCACGTTATCATTTTCTACGCCACTCACCAACGCACGTACCAGGCCGTATGCTGTTGAATAAAAACATTTATATCTTGTCGAAAATAATTTCTTTTTCGTTCAACCATCCCCCTAACCCATCCACGGTATGAGACCATCCCTACCGTTCGCAGCGCACCAAAACCTATTTTACCCACCATATCTGTGAAATCGAATCGCCTGACAAACAACGCTGCTATCACCGTCGGTATAGTAGTAACCTCACATACCTACCCCTCCGCTACCCCCGCACACCCCTGCACATACCGCCTCTAGCAACCGTTACCCCCACCACCGATTCCCCAAAACTGTGCCCCCACCACCAATTTTCCATAAGGCCCCACCGAGACAGTCTGGCTCGCCAGACACCACATATACATATCACCCAGGATGACGTCATCAGGCGTCTCTCCATAAGCCTCATTTACTACTTCTGTGAAAGAACTCCGTCTATGATGTATGAGCCGAACGGACTTAACAGAAAATTTGGCATGCTATGAACATCAGTGACCAACAATAATATCGCCTAATTCTTTTTGACAAATTATTTAATCAAATAATTATTCACAATTCATCTGTCAATTTTTTTAACTAATCGGATGTGTTGATTTTTTAGAAAGCTAATAAATTTGAAAAAATATCATAAGCGTTTGAAAAAAATTCGACATTTGACTAGTGTAAGGACAAGAAGAACTGACAGATAAATTGTTGAATAATTTGGACTTTCAATAATGTATCAAAAACTATTAAACGATATTATTGTTGATCATTGTTGTTCGTAGCATGCCAAATGTTGCTGATTTTAATCAGATTTTCAGTGAATCACGTAGTACGATAATTCCAATTAGGTGCAATTTTTTGCCGGAACGGTTCGGCTCGTACATCCTTAAATGTTTTATTTATTCCGGAAATTCAATTTATTTATGTTTGTACAGGTACTACTGAAGGGAGGACTGAATCCATTCTGATACCAAAGCCGTGGACTGTTGGTGAATTGAGCACAGATAACGCGGGTATTCTTTTTTCATACGCTACATCTAAGGTCGAAAACGGCGAAAATGTACCGGTCATACAAAGACTCGTTAAGCTGGACTCCAACAAACAGCTGCGTTATTTTGTGTACGGGCGTGTCGTGGACGTGCACGGATGTGAACTCCCGCAAGTCTTGGACAGCATGGACTTACTACCTGAAGCTTTGGAAAACTTCAAAAATATGAATTTGTGAAACGGTCTCGGTACTATCAACGAGCATTATCTGTCATTAAACAGCGTCTTCAAAGATGCCGTCGACCATTGGCGTGACCGAGATTGCACTTTGATCTCGGAATGGAAAAGATGTTCTTGCTGCATTCAAATGAGAGCTGCAGTGCTAAAGAGGGTATCGAGATAAAAAATGGGGAAATCGTTGAAACGTGTCCATCAAGCTTCCAACCCTATTGACCAAAGGAAGATAAATGCATTGCGGAAAAAAAATGAACGTATCAGACGAATTCACCAAAGAACCTGCAACGTGTCCATCTATTAGAGGGAAGTTGAAAAGAAAAAGCTGCTGAAATTGCTCTCATTCGCAATGAAACTTTAATCGACAGATGCTCAAAACTAACGATTCCAGCGACTCAACAGACTGCACTTCAGAAAATAATTGCGGCTGCAGGAAAGAACGGCAAGAATCGGCGATACAGAGAACAGTGGATCATACTTTGTTTTTTAATGAATATAAGGTCGCCGAGTTTGTACGAATTCCTTCGTAAGAACAATGTTCTGCCACTGCCTTGTTCTCGATCCATCCGCGATTATTTTTCACTGATCGACCTGAAGTGTGGTTTCGATAAAGACTTCGGCAAATTGCTTCAAAAACATTTCGATAAAAAAACGCCTTTGTAACGACATGGAGTGATTTTGCTGGATGAAATTAACTTGAGGAAGTCCGTGGGCGTATCTTCAAAAGATTTGACTTACGTCGGGTTGACAGACTTTGGTGATGATGGACAGGGGTGAAGAACTCGTGAAACTGGTCGTTAAAGCCATCGAATATTTGGAAAAAGCTGGTGCGAAAAATCATGGGGACGTCACCGATTGTGCAGCGACGAACGTCAAGATGTGGTCACTATTGGGTCTCTCAGGCTCGATGGAGGATAGAAAGACCTGGTTCACGCACCCCGTTGATGAAAAACGGAAAGTCTTCAGTAGAGTAGCAACGCCAGTTCTAACTCAGGGACCTCAGGGGGGAGCGGGGTGGGGGTCCCGCGCGGGGTAACCGGGGTGTGACGTCACGGCGGGAAGGGTAAGGCCAGGTAGTAGGGGAGCAAGGCAGGTTCTGCGGCTGAGGAGGGGGGGGGGGAGATCAAATAGCGGCAGGTAACCGTTGGAAAGCCATACAAGTTTTTGTAGTTTTTATCGTATAACTCGGAATTATCAGCCTCATTATGGACACATGTGGGTAAACTACTATACATGGCTACAAAAGTTGCCACCAATAAGAAAACGCTAGCTGCCATATGAAGGGCGCTCTTTCAGAGACTTCTTAAA
Source organism: Ophion ellenae (assembly GCA_963210295.1). Lineage (NCBI taxonomy): Eukaryota > Metazoa > Arthropoda > Insecta > Hymenoptera > Ichneumonidae > Ophion > Ophion ellenae. The sequence goes on along the minus strand of OY723385.1, from coordinate 17,272,184 downwards.
AAAAAATGCATTATTTATTGCATGCAACTGCAGGTATGACAGGTGTCGATAACAAAACTCAACCCGTCGCGGTTTCATTCCGAAAGATTACGTCAACATGTTCACATGTGCGAGTATGTACGCAGTGCATCCGGCCAAGCACCCGCTGGACTTACCCAAAAACGAGCTCGAACAGGTTCCAAAGGTCTTGCTCCTGAAATATTAGGGTGAATATGTTGGTTTATTGTGGGATCGTTTGCCAGAACATCATCGGAACGATAGTGAAGTGATATCATATCTTCCATGCATGAAGCATTATAATACGCCAGAGATGAAAGATCACATTGATGGCCCCCCACCTCAACGTCGGGAGTGTGAAAAATGCTGTGGAAAATCACCACGTATGGGCTTCTTCAAACGTGTTTGAACCCGTTTTCTTTTTGGGAGTGTGAAAAAATGTCGTACGAGGAAATTCTCCACGTACGAAGTTCTTCGAACGTGTTTGAACCTGTTTGTCACGACTGGAAAAGTGGGGAGAAGTTTAAAAATTTGAGTGGGCGGGTTACGAGGGAGCATATAATATCGTGGACCAAGCTCAGACTACCACACAACATCAACATCTTTCTCTCCAAAAAAAACTTTGAAAAAAGAAAAGTGTGGAAAATGGATTTCACGAGCATCAACAAAGTCAGCCGGATGGCGGAATTCCTTCCAACGAAGAAGCTGTCAGAACTCCCCGTTCACTCGGATCATCGAATCACCAACATGAAGGCCGTACAAACCAAGTTTGGGAAGGCTACATCGCGGACATCGCGGATGAGTTCTCTGTCTTCTTACCGGCGCGACTTGTGAAGGCCTTCGGCCAAGATCCGACAATGTTTGCAAGTGGCACGTGATGGTCAACTCTGCATGCGGTCCATTGGTGGGAAATACAACAGTGTCGAGGTCCGTCGTCTCTGAGCATGGTGGAAAAGACAAAATTCGTTGGACCACCATCGTCGAGTAGCTGTCCGCATCATCGAAAGTATGCTGCAACTGGTCAACTCAGTGGTGGGAAATACGACAGCGTCGAGTTCCATCGTCTCCGAGCATGGAGACAAAATTGGGCACCATTGTCGAACGGCTGTTCGCAGTCGTCACGCTTCTTTTTCAAAGTGTTGACAACGTAAAAATGCATATGTTTGATTGAATTGTAAAGATGGATGTTTTTGCCGTAAAATAAAGAATACAAATGACACATATTTTCATCTAAATGTTTTTTTATTCATTTAAAAAAAAATCGCTCGCTCACACTACGCTTCATATACGCTCAACCAGCTTTTCAGCGATTTTACAGTCTCATGGGCGCAGTTCTATTTCGTGTTGAAGGGATGATGGCGGCATTTGGAGTTTGTGATTTTCGGCAGCTTCTGCAGCGATGGACAGTCCAGAGTCTCCAAGCCGATGACGTTTGTCGCGGGATCCGAGAATCTTGATAGCCATGCGCATTTCTCAAATCCCTTTGCATAGATCGTAGGTGCTCCATGCAAGAGTTCTCGAATTGTCTTTCTAGCTGCTTCGTATCGTAGGCCATTGTGATCCCATCGTATTTCATGGAAATTGCGTTCCAGCCACTCGTTTGTCATTTTGTACTTGGCCGGTAAAGAGTCCCATGCAAATGGGGCGTCGAAGGCGAGCGTCATCTGTAGAGCATTCATATCGTGGAGTCTGACGAACGACATCGCCTTCAGGACAAATTCGATGACGAGTCTCGTGAAGCCCTGCACATCGACGATAAGCGCCATGTTGTCTGAAGTGGACGCGAATCATCGGCATGATTTTATACAATTTCTTAACGATACGATCTTTTAAAAATACGATTATGGAGGATCATGCAAAGCGCCAACGATTATCAACTAAACATCAATAGTCATTGATAGTCCAAATACCCCATCTGGAAGGATTAAAGTATTCCATGTACAGGCATTTTATATGCATGGGTACAGGACACAGCGGTGATGGGTTAATGTGGCGAGAAATCGACTTGAATGCGTGATTGTCTATACTCTAACCCCTGCTCGATGAATTTCGACAACGTGGAAGTGGGTGAGCTTTATGAATAGTACGTAATCTTACAATAAATGTAAATAAGTATGAATCAATACGCGTTGAATATCATTGCCACGGGAGATACTGATTATGAGGGTATACACGTTTTTCATTGGTGAGAGTAGCAGCTTTGTCCCCAGCTGAACGAAACAGTGACCACGGATTTTCTTACATGCATTATTCAACGGTATTGAATCTATCGAATATTGGATGCCCAATGACTGTAGGCCACATTTTTTTTAATTGTGCTTCAAACAATTTATCTATCAATATTTATATCACCAAAGAAGACATTGCTCCGATACGCGTGGCTCAACATAAGAAGAAGAAAAGCATATCAATTTGCTACAAGATACCGAGGATAACAATGTATGACATTTCACGTAGATCAAGAACCTGTCAAGCCTCGTGAGCGCAGGACTAAACAGAGAAAGCAATCAAAAATATATATATGCCATCGCTGTGTGAAGTTAACATAATTACTATATCGTTATATGTGCTAGACGAATCAAACAACAATCCATTATTTCGCAGGTGTCTGAATTACTTTACATCAAAGGATAAACTGCAATCACATGAGATCGATTGTGGAGCACTAAAGCACTGCCCCATCCGACTAACAAATAATACCAATAAGTGGCTCCAAATCATCAACTCCAGTCGAAAAGCACGACATCCATTCATCGAAAACGTCTATTTGGAGTGTTTTTTTTTTACTGATGATGGAGAGAAGATGAGAGTGTGCAAAGACTGATAAGAAGAACGTAGCAGAGGATATATATCAATATCATGAAGTATTAAGTATTGATAACCACATGTGCTTGTCATATGACGAATCGCTATCATAGTATCAATCACATCATATCATGGTTTGTGGTAGAACTAGAAAAACTAGTGCTGTGCATACAATGCATTTTCAACGAAAAGTAATGCTTATCATGAGTGAATTCTAATACGTTCACGCTATGGCAATAATTGTGTATTCAGTCATCATCAACCAATAGAGGTAGAAATTGAATTACTCAAGATACAATGGCGTATGCCCCACATAATATTAGATGAGATCAATAAATTATCATTACTTTGAACTTTGAAAAGTGGGCGATACTTGAATATGAGTTTTCGCTCTTGGGATCTATACGAATGTCCACCGCTTCAAAGCACAACGAAGCATTCATAGACCGTAAAAGCTGCCTCCCAACTGGGGAAACCAAAATATGTAATTGATGCGGCGCAGACTGGTAAAAAAGATAATCTATGGCAAAGGACATTATATTATTCACCGACTGCAAACTCACAAGTGTTCAACTTTATCTCAATTCAGCATTCTTTTCTCAGGAGAACTCGCATTTGGACTTGAAAAAAAGTTTCGGCATTTTGTTCAATATGTACTCTCGATTTCGTAAATACTATTATGACTGCAATAGTGATCGTTCTTTACTAACCATCGGCAAGTCTTATTGTAACGGCCCTCTCGCAGATAATGATTGATCGCATCAGAACGAGCCTGTAAAAAATGCGGCCGTAGATGTGTAAATAGAGTTCGAATGCAAAGAAGATTCACCACCGAATACGACTGCATATTGATTTAATCTTACACGATCGCGTTGCTGGATATTGTTCATTGACCGACATTATCCGTAAAATTGTATAGATCAGCACAATTCCGAGAGATACGAAGCATCATGGTTGTCTCGCAATCGTCATGGTCTAAAGTGGGCCTATGGAAACGTTCCATATAGCGTGACTGAAGGTTTGATAACAGCTGCAGTTGAAGGTTCAACGGAAGACGACATGTTGTAACGTCGCGAGCAAAGCGCATAAAAATATTGCGTTTTCTTTCTCCTACTTTGTTGAAAACCCCCGAGAACGCTGGCCTGAGCGATTTCCCATGGAAATCGAGAATAACCATTAAACGAATATGGCATTCACATTTTTCGACACATTCTTGTATCTTCTTAAGCTTAGACATACTACAACTGCAATGTAACCTATCGATAATAAGCGAGCGTCGGGCGTACTTTCGTACGACCCTCCTTACCCACTCGAATCCAACGAGAACATAGTTTTAGGCACGCTTTCTCGGAAAAGTCGTAAAACAAAAATTATCATACTGCAAGCCAGATGACCCAGAGTTCACCCGCCGGCGAAGGCATATCTGAGCTCCAATTCTTAAATCCGTGTGGGAATCAAGGATAGACCAAGACCGCCGGAAAAGTCCACTCGACTCGGTCATAAAACCGGGCCGCGACGAAAAACAAAATGCACATGGAAGGGCTATGAGGCGCATAGCAGCTGCACTATCGCGGAGCGACTCGGCGCCGGGCCCTATACTTTAGATAAACAAACACGATCTCATGCGCTTTTTCCACGAAAACTCGCTCGGAATAGCTTCATTCCGATTGGTCGCCTTGTAATTAATTTCATGCGCCTAGACTCCCAGATACAAAGAACTGTCTCCTACGTCGACCGCTCCGATTGATTAGAAGAGTCAAAAACGAAAACCCCCTTTTTTTCTCCTACTCCACCCAAGAAGGGAAATCTGGAGCAGGAAGGTCCAGAGGATTAAAAGAAAAATCAGTTCAGCATCATCATCCGAACCAGAAAGATCTCTTCTATCGATTCCAACCCTGTATCGCGATTCGTAACTCTATTCCGCGTTTAACAATCCAACTCTGTTTTTCGATCATCCATTTGCATATCTATATACTTCGAAAAGTATTGTGAACCTTCTCCGCGCTCTTCACACTCACGAAGTGACCCTCTGACCCATCTGCGGCACCATTGTAAACACAGCGTGTGTGCGGCCCACCGACCGACTTTGTACAAGCGAGCGTAACAGGCCGAGAGCGAAGGCCCTTTCACCGAAGTCCAAAGGACCGTCATCCAGCGAACGTAAGCTAACTGCACCATTTTTTTGTATCATTTTCTTAATCCGCCGAACTGTACTCTTCCCATGTTTCCGACCGGCCAAGTGGACGGCACTTGGTAATAAACGAAAATTTGTAAACGGTAGCTACATCTGTCGCAATCACTCATATAACTCTTGACCATCTAGGCACTCGAGACCTAGAACACCCGTTCCACACATTCTCCTTTTACCCTCATCCCGTGCTATTGCGCTTGGCGTAGGCAAGACAGAGGGAATCGAAAGTTTATGCTCTCATCCCTTCCGGATGTGACATATTAATTTTTGGGGGCTCGTCCGGGATTGTAAAAAGGAAATGTGTTAATTAACCCAATGTCTGACGACGAATCAACTAGCTCATTAAATCTAAATATTACTGAAGACCCAGCGGAGCAATCAGGATATTCACTGAGAAGTTCCAACGTAGAATTATTGTCTGGTCTCGAATCTATTCCAAAAAGATCAATAAAAACATTAAACTTACCTCGTAAAACCGAAATAAAAAACACCGTAACAATGACGACGTTAGGAACAAATCAGTTAATCTCCCTTAAAGATGCAATAAGTTGCGTTCCCGAATTCGATGGAAAAAATATCCCTTTGTCGGAATTTATCACGGGGTGCGAAGACGCAAAAGATATGCTTCCTCCCGAAGCTGAAAAATATTTAGCCAAATTAGCTAGAAACAAATTAAAAGATCAAGCTAGAGAAGCGATACATGGGACAAAATTCCAAACGATAGAAGAACTCACAAAATTCCTTAAAAAAATATATGCACCAAACAAATCCGAAATGCAATTGTTAGGAGAACTCGGTACAATTTTCCAGGCGGACAACGAAAGTGTCGTAGATTTCATTTCAAAAATTAAGAAAAAGGCAATAGAGATACTTGAGGCGCGAAAATTCGTTAACAATGGCACAGACGACCCCATTTTCAAGACCATGGTGAGCGATTATTGCCTAACGTGTTTTAAACGGGGTTTAAAAGGGGAAATTGAACAACGACTCCCTCAGTGCGACCTAATTGAAGACGCGATCGAACACGCGATAAAAATCGAACGCGAGGTTAATGCGCGGAAAGAATTGCAAACAAACACCGCTAAACTCGAAAAACCCGTTCCAACACAAGCAGTTAAATTATGCAGTATTTGCAAAAGGGACAATCATTCAACTGAAGCTTGTCGATTCGGATCCCTCACTTGCCAAATCTGTAAAAATCAAGGCCACAGTGCTAATGAATGCCGAAAAGTATCAAATGAGCAAAGCTCTGTCTCTTGTCAAATCTGTAAAAAACCCGGTCACACGGCAGATCGGTGTTATGCCAATCAGAACTCCCGCCCCATAAATTGTCAATTGTGCAAAAATCCAGGACACACGGCCGATAAATGCAATTCGCAAGGCAGGTTCACAAACTTCGCAACAGACTGTCGACGTCTGTCGGCCGGTCCTCAATGCCAAATTTGCAAAAAAATCGGGCATACCGCTGATAAATGTTTCCAAGCAAAAACCAAGCCGCCTAACCCCAACTCGAACGTTTGTCGGTACTGCAAAAGGGTAGGGCACGTTATCGAAAATTGTCGTACCCGCGAATTTAATAACTCGCGAAATCAGCCGGGAAACGGCTTGAATACCCCTCGGGCGGACGCGCCGAGAGGTTCTCCGATCCCAAAGCGTCCGGTTACCACGGTCGTAACGACCCCACCGAACGAACCCATCCTACCTACACAATAAATGCAGAAAATTTCGACAAATTACCCTCGGTGTGTATCGGAGCACTACCGGAAGTGGGTAAAATATCGGTACTGTTAGACAGTGGCGCTATCCCAAATTTGATTAAAAAGAAATATATAAAAAATTTGGCTGGTATCGACGAACAAGATATCATTAGATTAAAGGGAATATCCGAGGCACCAGTTTTTGCATTGGGAAGTGTAATGCTGCGTGTATTCGGATTCGAGGCCTTATTCCATATCATACCCGATGAGGTAGGAATCCCTCACCCCGGTTTATTGGGGACCCGTTACTTTTATCAAACAAAATCCAAAATAAATTTCGAGACAGAGTGTTTCGAATGTGGAAATAAGACATTGCCTTTCGAAAAAACGAATGAACCCGACGAGGTGATCGAAATCCCCGCGCGTTCGGAAACGACCTTCCATGTGAAAGTCGAAAACCGCACGTTAAAGGAAGGATATATCCCGCCTTTAAAAATCCGCCAGGGTGTTTACGCCGGCGATTGCCTGGTAACAAACACCCACGGAAAGGCCCATTTGAAGGTTTTTAATACCACAAATGACGCCGTAAGACTGCGCGTGCCAGTCATAAAACTACAGGAATTCGACATTGTCGAAGACCTGACGAAAATCGAATCAAATCCAGATTGCATGACAATCTCCAGTTCCAATCCTATTTTTCGCGATGCTATTCCAATTTCTCGCGATTCTGATCCTACTTCGGACGTAGATTGCATGACAACTACGCCGGTCCAGAGCCCAGTAGTGGCCAATCCAAAAACATCGACAAAAAACGTCGAAATAGAACTTTGTCAACGCTCCAGCGAGAGCGAAGACGAAGAAAAACCTAATAAAAACCAAAAATCAAAAACAAACCAAAACGAAAAGAAAACAAAATCCGGTTGGACGACAACCTTCAGTTCTAGTTCCTTCCCTCGTGATCCTTCTATTCCAGGCGTAGATTGCAAGACAATCACGTCAATCCAGAGCCCAATAGAGGCCAATCCAAAAGTTTCGGCGAAAAACGTCGAAATAAAACCTTGCCTTCGCCCTAATGAAAGCGATGACCAAGGAAAACCAAATAAAAATTTCTGTAGCGAGGAAAGAGCAAGAACAAAATCCAATAAAATATCAAAATCAAACAAAGACGAAAACGCGAAAAGCAAAAAACCAACATCAATCAAAAAATTAAACAATGAGAAAAAGGAAAAATCGACAACGAATCAAAATAAAAATCAAAACCAAAATAAAAACCTAAGTGTAAAAACAATTTTAGAAACAAACGTAAATTGCGTCTCCACCTCTGAGTCAACATCGCGTATAATCGAAAAAAATCCAGAGCGTCCAGAAATAATCAAGAATCTCTTACGTCTAGATCACTTGGGAGACGAAGAATTAAAACATGTCGAAGAAATTATCGAAACGTATTCAGATCGGTTCCATTTAAAAAACGAAGTACTGGCAGCTACCCACGTACTCAAACATAAAATTCCTACAGTCGACGACCTCCCAATCAACACCAAACAGTATCGGTTCCCACAAGCCCTTAAAGGCGAAGTCCAGCGTCAGGTAGATGAGCTGCTAGAATCAAATATCATAAACCACTCGGAATCCTCAAATAACAGTCCTGTTTGGATAGTACCGAAAAAACCGGACTCCAACGGCAATAAACGTTGGCGGATGGTAATAGACTTCCGAGCCCTTAACGAGAAAACAATCGGCGATTCTTACCCTTTACCGAATATCACTGACATTCTGGACCAATTAGGACACGCAACCTATTTCTCCGTATTCGATTTAGCATCCGGTTTTCATCAAATCGAGATGAACCTCGAAGATAAACCAAAGACAGCCTTCTCCACGCCATACGGGCATTATGAATTCACTCGAATGCCTTTCGGGCTCAAAAATGCTCCGGCGACCTTCCAACGCTTAATGGATGTTGTGCTCAGCGGACTCCAAGGAGTATCCCTCTTTGTTTATCTTGACGATATTGTAGTTTACGCAAAAGACTTAGAAGAACACGGTGACAAAATTCACAAATTAATGGAACGATTGCGTAAGGCTAACCTCAAATTACAACCGGATAAATGCGAATTTCTCAGACCAGAAGTAAATTACCTCGGCCACATAATTGGAAAAGATGGATTAAAACCAGACCCAAACAAATTGTCAGCAGTAAAGGAATTTCCTATCCCAAAAAACGTTAAAAATGTTCGCCAATTCTTGGGCTTAACAGGATATTATCGCAGGTTCATTAAAGACTTCTCAAAAATTGCAAAACCTCTAACCCATCTCTTAGAAGACAAAACCGACTTTGAATGGACGAACGAAACGCAAACAGCATTCGAAATTCTTAAAAATAAATTATGCGAAGCCCCTATCCTCCAGTACCCCGATTTCGATAAACCATTTATTATTACGACAGACGCTTCCGGGTACGCCCTGGGCGCAGTCCTGTCACAGGGAGAAATAGGAAAGGACAAACCCATAGCGTACACATCGTGCGTATTACGCGGCGCAGCCCTTCGGTACGATACGTACGAGAAGGAAGCCATGGCGATCGTTCACGGCGTGAAGGCCTTCCGTCCTTATATCTATGGTAGAAGGTTCACGCTCGTTACGGATCATAAGCCCTTGGTTTGGTTCAGAACCGCTAAAGACGCTAACGCGCGAGTACTCAAATGGCGACTCAAACTTTCCGAATACGACTACGAAGTCGTCTACAAACCCGGCCCACTTAACTCAAACGCTGACGCCTTATCCCGAAACCCGATAGAAAAATTGGAAGATGTCAAAACCATACCCAATTGTCAACAGGAACAAATCGAAAATTCAAAAATCACGTTACAAGGTTTAGCGCGCCAATTAGAAGAGACTAGTGATAGCGATGAGGAAAACGAAAATCCCACAACTTTCACAACTCAAGCTGAAGTCCATCCCATTCCCTGTGAAGAAAATATAAACGTTGTCACTCGCTCACGAGTAAAAAACGATGCATCCCCGAAATTAGGAGAACCGTCACAACGAGAAAACGAAATATCTGGCGACAACGCTATGACCAGGGTCGATGCACCTACCACCAAACGGGTAGACGTGCACTCCGAACCCCGACACCTTGCGCGCCGCACTTGTAAACCCATAAACTACGAGGAGAGTAGCGACGAGGAAACAGAGGCCGAGATATTCGAGCCTACGCGTGCCCGACGACCCAGAGAGGCCGTTCACCCCAAAACAGCTGAGGGCCCTAGCCAGCACAAAGCACGTCCTATCCCTTATTCCAAAAAATCCGCCGATCCTAACTCCGATGATTCGACAGATTCAGATACCAGTTCTCATGATCCGTTAACTTCCGAAGACGAGGATCCTCCTGCAGAGGAACCAACAATGTCCAAATTTAAATTCGCCAATTGCATTGATACGAAAGAATTATTCCATTTCCGTAATGACAATTTAGTCTATTTTATCGACTCACAAGGAAAACCATGTGACACTGGAGCACAAAAATTATCAGAATCAAACAAGCTTCCGCTCTGGAAATATTTATCAGTAGGCCAAGCCTACAGTAAAAAGGTCGGAAAAAAATATCATGTTGCCCTAGTCATCAAAGACGAATATTCTGGATCATTATCCTTTGTATCAGAAAATGTTAAGGAAAGCATAAGAGAATTAAAAGACCTTTGCGAAGATCTCAAACTCCAATCGCTGAGTATTTGCCACAGTAATCACGTCGAGCACCTAATATGGGCCGACGTCCTCAACATAATTAAAGAAACGTTCAAAGCCAGTCCAATAAAAATATTGATTTGTTTGGGAACATTACAGTACGCGCCGATCGAAAAACGCGATTCCATTTTTTACGAGATGCACAAGTCCCCGATAGGAGGACACAAAGGTGTCTCAAAAACGTACAATAGAATTAAACGCGAATATTTCTGGGAAGACTTGAAATCAGACATCCAAAGAAGAATCCAACAATGCTTAGAGTGTCAACTAAAAAAATTAGTCAGAGTCAAAACAAAAAAACCGATGATGATTACCGACACTCCAGGTACAGTTTTCGAAAAAATATCGATGGATATAGTAGGTCCAATGCAACGTACTTCCAATCAAAATGAGTACATTCTCACAATTCAAGACCATTTATCAAAGTATTGTGTTGCTATCCCGCTATCAAATGCACTTGCGACAACAGTCGCTGATGCATTCATAAAAAGATTCATATGTGTTTTCGGCGCACCCAAGGCATTACTGACAGATCAGGGGAGTAACTTCCTAAGCGGTCTGATGAAAAGAATCGCGAAACGCTTCCGCATAAAGCGATACCGAACTACAGCGTTTCACCCCCAGTCCAATGGATCCCTTGAAAGATCTCACCACGTGCTAGCCGAATTCTTGAAACAGTATACCGATAAGGATAACGAATGGGATCAATGGTTGGAACTAGCTATGTTTTCATACAACACCAGTGTTCACGAAAGCACAAGACATACTCCTTATGAGGTAGTCTTTGGAAAACTAGCAAGAGTCCCGTTGAGTGAACCTCTTCGCGAATCAGACCAACTACCCACTTATCGTGGATACTTAATCGAATTGATAACACGAATAAACGGAATCAGAAACCTTGCTTACGAAAATTTAATCTCATCCAAACATCGTTCAAAAAAATATTATGATAAAAATGCGAATCCTAAAAGTTTTAAGGTAGGACACTACGTCTACCTCCAAAAGGGACCGAGACCTGGTAAACTCGGAGACCATTATACTGGACCACATAAGGTTCGAGAAAAACTGGACAAGGGTAACGTAAAAATCCAATATAATAACAAAACACGAATAGTGCATGAAAACAGATTGCGATACTCACACATTAACACTGAAACCAAAACCAAAAAGAAGAACAAACTACCAAGAGTCGACGAATCCGATTTTAATCATAATTAAATAAATAACCACAACAATTACACTGTTTTTTCAGATGGCTGTTATCGAACTATTCAGAAACACCAAGGGGTATAACTTTTATGAAATCCCAAAAACAACTTCGAAATTCCAAAAACAAATTCAAATCTCCGAAAACAACAACGCTGTCTATTAAGAATTATCTACCACTAATTCGAAAGATATCCGCCCAATGTTAACACTACAGTTATATCCGATGAGCGACACATCCAGAAAGAAATTTAAACGCTATACTACGATATTCTTATTCAATAATGTAACTGAGAATGTTAAATTCTTCAAAATAGTTTATCTCCTGCGATACAAGCACTAGACGAATTTACATATAGTTTAATGAAAGCTCCAAGCCATATGGCGGCTCTAGGTAGCGAAGTATTACATGTTATTAAATGTACACCAATAGAAGTAAACCTGATCAGGTTAAAAGAATGTTAAAAGAATGTTAAAAGAAGTTTAAAATAATGCTAAAAGAATGTTAAAAGTATGTTAAAAGAAGGCTTAAAGAGTTTGAAAGAATATTAAAAGAATGTTAAATGAATATTACGATCAACCTGTCACTCGTGGGAACGAAAAATATGGCCTTACTCCTCGAACTCATATATTATCAAAACAAGAACTCAAACAACCTGTAATTCCTTCCTCGATATTACCTTTACGGAGACATCGGGTACAAATTCATACCTGCTCCTATCAAAGCCATACTACCTGCAAACATGAAGCCGTCGACGAAGTCTACTTGGCGATACACCAACCCAGAACTACCATATGGGATCTATTCCGCAGAAAACATCGACAACGTACGAAAACACATCATGTTTCCTGTAGAGCAGCCCACTGCCATAAACAACATGGCACGGGGCATCAGTGGTCAAAACACTGTCAACCAAGCGGACTCAATCTGGAATCGCACCTGGGGAAAGTTTTTTGAATTCGGTACAGCAAACGCTGGTGTCACCCGAATGTTACCCGTCGTTCGATCGAGTACGCTTCTCACAGATACGGTGATCTATACGTACAGCCTATACACTGTCTACGGCTGGTCGGTCTACCTCATCGGTGCAGTAAGGGACTCGGTTACGCACCTCCTGATGCACCTGGCTAAGTGACCTAAGAAGAAAACGTCAACCGTGGAACTGGTCAAGAACTCTAAACTCGTCACATCTCCTTCTGTCGAACCAAAGGATCAAGTCAAGACCAACGCTGCAACACATGATCTCTACATTAACATCTCCGATCGTTCAAGGTACGATCAACGTCCTAAAACACGTCCCTTTCCTTTGAGTTCGCACGAGAAGACATTCGAGTATCAAAACGATCATTTTAGTCATGCCTAATAACGTTTCTCTCTATCCTCATTACTATTGTTCTTTTAACCTTGTCAAGTAAGATAAATTGGAATGAGTTAATAAGTATCTATTCGTAAAGAAAAAGAAAGAAAAAAACGCGTAAATATACATCTTACAGTGATGTAAAAAAAGGGAAAAAAACATATATACATAATTTAAAAAAAAGGAAACCAAAAATCTCGTACAAAAATCTTTTTAAAAGAAACACATACGCTTTCTTATAAGTCGATAATGAAATTCATGCGTACCTCCTAAGCGCAAGATAACTATAAGTTACACCGTCATAATAGATACCAACCTTCGAATATATTTAAGTCAAATTGTAAGTTGATCAATGACAATGCCAATGCATACTATCGTGCCACTATATTTTTATCACCACCCTCAATGACTGATCGAGCGAGACGCTCAATCCTAAAGGGGGGAGGTGTAACGTCGCGAGCAAAGCGCATAAAAATATTGCGTTTTCTTTCTCCTACTTTGGTGAAAACCCCCGAGAACGCTGGCCTGAGCGATTTCCCATGGAAATCGAGAATAACCATTAAACGAATATGGCATTCACATTTTTCGACACATTCTTGTATCTTCTTAAGCTTAGACATACTACAACTGCAATGTAACCTATCGATAATAAGCGAGCGTCGGGCGTACTTTCGTACGACCCTCCTTACCCACTCGAATCCAACGAGAACATAGTTTTAGGCACGCTTTCTCGGAAAAGTTGTAAAACAAAAATTATCATACTGCAAGCCAGATGACCCAGAGTTCACCCGCCGGCGAAGGCATATCTGAGCTCCAATTCTTAAATCCGTGTGGGAATCAAGGATAGACCAAGACCGCCGGAAAAGTCCACTCGACTCGGTCATAAAACCGGGCCGCGACGAAAAACAAAATGCACATGGAAGGGCTATGAGGCGCATAGCAGCTGCACTATCGCGGAGCGACTCGGCGCCGGGCCCTATACTTTAGATAAACAAACACGATCTCATGCGCTTTTTCCACGAAAACTCGCTCGGAATAGCTTCATTCCGATTGGTCGCCTTGTAATTAATTTCATGCGCCTAGACTCCCAGATACAAAGAACTGTCTCCTACGTCGACCGCTCCGATTGGTTAGAAGAGTCAAAAACGAAAACCCCCTTTTTTTCTCCTACTCCACCCAAGAAGGGAAATCTGGAGCAGGAAGGTCCAGAGGATTAAAAGAAAAATCAGTTCAGCATCATCATCCGAACCAGAAAGATCTCTTCTATCGACTCCAACCCTGTATCGCGATTCGTAACTCTATTCCGCGTTTAACAATCCAACTCTGTTTTTCGATCATCCATTTGCATATCTATATACTTCGAAAAGTATTGTGAACCTTCTCCGCGCTCTTCACACTCACGAAGTGACCCTCTGACCCATCTGCGGCACCATTGTAAACACAGCGTGTGTGCGGCCCACCGACCGACTTTGTACAAGCGAGCGTAACAGGCCGAGAGCGAAGGCCCTTTCACCGAAGTCCAAAGGACCGTCATCCAGCGAACGTAAGCTAACTGCACCATTTTTTTTGTATCATTTTCTTAATCCGCCGAACTGTACTCTTCCCATGTTTCCGACCGGCCAAGTGGACGGCACTTGGTAATAAACGAAAATTTGTAAACGGTAGCTACATCTGTCGCAATCACTCATATAACTCTTGACCATCTAGGCACTCGAGACCTAGAACACCCGTTCCACACATTCTCCTTTTACCCTCATCCCGTGCTATTGCGCTTGGCGTAGGCAAGAAAGAGGGAATCGAAAGTTTATGCTCTCATCCCTTCCGGATGTGACAATGTGTCCAATCGTATATGTTAAGGGTCATGAAAAATGGAAATGGCTAGCTGATATACTAAATATGAAAAATTAGCTATTTATTGAGTCGTTGAATATGGACTTTGACGATATGGATGTCTCAAGTAGATTAGATGGAAGTTCTACTTTACGATGTGAAAAGCATACAAACGATTGTGCCCTACAAAATGTATTTTAAATCTTTAATCGGTGGTTGAATCATAAAGATTCGTCCAAATAAAAGAAATGCAACACTATGTACTTTTTATTCTCGTCACTCCATACTTAGTTATGTCAGCATCATCTGATATCGGATTGTGCATCTGAATACAATATTACTTTAGAAAGTGCAACTCAATTTTTTTTGTATGGAATTTGATTGAAAATAGAGTATCATAATCGCTCAATGATGATCGAACACATTCATCGGTATACGTTCGATATATGTTCGTGAGCCGTTTGTTGGAAGTTTGCGAGGCATTTGAAAGTTTTCAACAGTCGTTCGTGAGACGGTCCAGATACTTCCGAAGACATTCATAAGACGTTCGGAGACATTCAAGAGAGGTTCGAAAACATTCATAACACGTTGAAGACATGCATGAGGGGTTCAAAGAGTTTCAAAAGACTTTCTACGACGTTCATGAAACGTTTGAAGGTATTCGTGAGACGTTCAAGAGACTTTCGAAAACGTTTATAAGACGTTTGAAGACATCCATGGGGGGGGTTCGAAGACACTTGAGAGACTTTCAAAGACATTCAAGAGGGGTTCGAAGACGTTCAACAGACTGTCGACGACATTCATAATGCGTTTGAAGACATTCATGTGTTTGAGTTTGTTTGGGTGCGCACCCAAACACATTCCACCAAAACTGTGGAAATCCCAAACAAACCCAAACAATTCCAGCGAAACTCAAACGTCATAAAAGTCTTCGTTTTATGGATGTCGCCGAAGATCTCCGAACGTCTTCGAAAGCCTCTTGAACGGCTTTAAACCTCTCGCGATTGTCTTTGAAAGTCTCTTAAGCGTCTTCGAGACCCTCATGAATGTCTTCAAACGCATTATGAATGTCGTCGAAAGTCTCTTGAACGTCTTCGAACCCCCCGTGAATGTCTTTGAAAGTCTCTCAAGCGTCTTCGAACCCCTCATGAATGGATTCGAACCCCTCATGAATGTATTCAAACGTATTATGAATGTCGTCGAAAGTCTCTTGAACGTATTCGAAAGTTTCTTGAACATCTTAAAACCCCTCGTGAATGTCTTTTAAAGTCTCCAAAACGTCGTCGAACCCCTCATCGATGTCTTCAAACGTATTATGAATATCGTCAAATATCTCTTGAATGTCTTCGAAAGTCTCTAAAGGTCTTCGCACCTCTCATGAATGTCCTCGAACGCCTTATGAACGTTTTTAAACGTCTCTTGAATGTCTCACGAACATCTTCATGAACGTCGTAGAAAGCCTCTTGACACTCTTTGAACCCCTCATGCATATCTTCGAACGCCTTATGAATGTTTTCGAACGTCTCTTGAATGTCTTCAAACGTCTTATATATGTCTTCGGACAAACCCCTCGTGAGTGTCTGTGAACGTCTCTCCTAAGCGTCTTCGAACCCCTCATGAATGTCTTCAACCGTATTATGAATGTCGTCAAAAGCGTCTTGAACGAATTCGAAAGTTTTTTTAACGTCTTCAAATCCCTCGTGAATGTCTTTGAAAGTCTCTTAAACGTCTTCGAACCCCTCATCGATGTCTTCAAACATATTATGAATATTGTCACAGATCCCTTGATCGTCTTCGAACCTCTCATGAATGGCTTCAAACGTCTTATGAACGTTTTCGAAAGTCTCTTGAACGTCTCATGAATACCTTCAAACGTCTCATGAACGTCGTAGAAAGTCTTTTGAAACTCTTTGAACCCTTCATGCATGTCTTCAACGTGATATGAATGTTTTCGAACGTCTCTTGAATGTCTCCGAACGTCTTATGAATGTCTTCGGAAGTCTCTGGACCGTCTCACGAACGACTGTCGAAAACTTTCAAATGCCTCGCAAACTTCCAACAAACGGCTCACGAACATATATCGAACGTATACCGATGAATGTGTTCGATCATCATTGAGCGATTATGATACTCTATTTTCAATCAAATTCCATACAAAAAAATTGAGTTGCACTTTCTAAAGTAATATTGTATTGAGATGCACAATCCGATATCAGATGCTGACATAACTAAGTATGGAGTGAGGAGAATAAAAAGTACATACTTTTCTATTTCTTTTATTTGCACGAATCTTTATGGTTCAACCACCGATTAAAGATTTAAAATACATTTTGTAGGGCACAATTCTTTGTATGCTTTTCACATCGTAAAGTAGAACTTCCATCTAATCTACTTGAGACATCCATATCGTCAAAGTCCATATTCAACGACTCAATAAATAGCTCATTTTTCATATTTAGTATATCAGCTAGCCATATTCGTTTTTCATGACCCTTAACATATACGATTGGACACATGTCGTCTTCCGTTGAACCTTCAACTGCAGCTGTTATCAAACCTTCAGTCACGCTATATTGAACGTTTCCATAGGCCCACTTTAGACCATGACGATTGCGAATCAACCATGATGCTTCGTATCTCTCGGAATTTTCCTGATCTATACATTTTTACGGATAATGTTGGTCAATGAACAATATCCAACAACGCGATCGTGTAAGATTAAATCAATATGCAGTCGTATTCGGTGGTGAATCTTCTTTGCATTCGAACTCTATTCACACATCTACGGCAGCATTTTTTACAGGCTCGTTCTGATGCGATCAATCATTATCCGCGAGAGGGCCGTTATATTAAGACTTGGCGATGGTTAGTAAAGAACGATCACTATTGCAGTCGTAATCTTATTTACGAAATCGAGAGTACATATTGAACAAAATGCCGAAACTTTTTTTGAAGTCCAAATGCGAGTCCTCCTGAGAAAAGAATGCTGAATTGAGATAAAGTTTAACACTTGTGAGTTTGCAGTCAGTGAATAATATAATGTCCTTTGCCATAGATTATCTTTTTTACCAGTCTGCTCCGCATCAATTACATATTTTGGTTTCCCTAGTTGGGAGGCAGCTTTTACGGTCTATGAATGCTTCGTTGTGCTTTGAAGCGGTGGACATTCGTATAGATCCCAAGAGCGAAAACTCATATTCAAGTATCGCCCACTTTTCGAAGTTCAAAGTAATGATAATTTATTGATCTCATCGAATATTATGTGGGGCATACACCATTGTATCTTGAGTAATTCAATTTCTACCTCTATTGATTGATGATTACCGAATACACAATTATTGCCATAGCGTGAACGTATTAGAATTCACTCATGATGAGCATTAATTTTCGTTGAAAATGCATTTTATGCACAGCACTAGTTTTTCCAGTTTTACCACAAACCATGATATGATGTGATTGATACTATGATAGCGATTCGTCATATGACAAGCACATGTGGTTATCAATACTAAATACTTCATGATATTGATACATATTCTCTGCTACGTTCTTCTTATCAGTCTTTGCACACTCTCATCTTCTCTACATCATTTGTAAAAAAAACACTCCAAATAGGCGTTTTCAATGGATGGATGTCGTACTTTCCGACTGGAGTTGATGATTTGGAGCCACTTATTGGTATTATTTGTTAGTCGGATGGGGCAGTGCTTTAGTGCTCCACAATCGATCTCATGTGATTGCAGTTTGTCCTTTGATCTAAAGTAATTCAGACACCTGCGAAATAATGGATTGTTGTTTGATTTGTCTAGCACATATAACGATATAGTAATCATGTTAACTTCACACACCGATGACATATATATATTTTTAATGGCTTTCTCTGTTTAGTCCTGCGCTCACGAGGCTTGACAAGTTCTTGATCTACGTGAAATGTTATACACTGTTATCCTCGGTATCTTGTAGCAAATTGATATGCTTTTCTTCTCCTTATGTTGAGCCACGCGTATCGGAGCAATGTCTTCTTTGGTGATAAACATATTGATGGATAAATTGTTTAAAGCACAATTAAAAAAAAACGTGACCTACAGTCATTGGGCATCCAATATTCGATAGATTCAATACCGTTGAATAATGCATGTAAGAAAATCCGTGGTCACTGTTTTGTTCAGCTGGGGACAAAGCTGCGACTGTCACCCATGCAAAACGTGTATTATCTCTTGATTGCACATCAATCGTAGCCCTCATAATCAGTATCTCCCGTGGCAATGATATTCAACGCGTATTGATTCATACTTATTTACATTTATTGTAAGATTACGTACTATTCGTAAAGCTCACCCACTTCCACGTTGTCGAAATTCATCGAGCAGGGGTTAGAGTATAGACCATCACGCATTCAAGTCGATTTCTCGCCACATTAACCCATCACCGCTGTGCCCTGCACCCATGCATATAAAATGCCTGTACATGGAATACTTTAATCCTTCCAGATGGGGTATTTGGACTATCAATGACTATTGATGTTTGGCTGATAATCGTTGGCGCTTTGCATGATCCTCCATAATCGTATTTTTAAAAGATCGTATCGTTAAAAAATTGGTATAAAATCATGCCAATGATTCGCGTCCACTTCAGACGACATGGCGCTTATCGTCGATGTGCAGGGCTCCAAGAGACTCGTCATCGAATTTGTCCTGAAGGCGATATCCATTGTCAGACTCCATGATAAGAATGCTGAACAGATGACGCTCGCCTTCGACGCACCATTTGCATGGGACTCTTAACCGGCCAAGTACACAATGACAAACAAGTGGCTGGAACGCAATTTCCATGAAATACGATGGGATCACAATGGCCTACGATACGAAGCAGCTAGAAAGACAATTCGAGAACTCTTGCATGGAGCACCTACGATCTATGCGAAGGGATTTGAGAAATGCGCATGGCTATCAAGATTCTCCGATCCCGCGACAAACGTCACCGACTTGGAGACTCTGGACTGTCCATCGCTGCAGAAGCTGCCGAAAATCACAAACTCCAAATGCCCCCATCATCCCTTCAACACGAAATACAACTGCGCCCATGAGAATCTAAAATCGCTGAAAAGCTGGTTGAGCGTAGACGAAGCGTTGTGTGGGCGAGGGATTTAAAGGGTTACCCTCACTCGCGATTTTGAAAAAAGCGATTTTTTTATTGCATTTTTTGAAGTATAAGTATCTGAGAATATGTCCTGAAAATTTCCAGTCGATCCGAACAAAATTGACTGAGATATGAGCGTTGAAAGAGAAGAATCCGTTGTGTAAACGCCCGGCTAGTCTGCCGTCTGGCGCGCTCGACCCTCCCTCCGACCTTCAATCCATTGTTCGATGAAAAGGGTCATATACCTGGCATTCACAACGTTCATATACTAGACTGGAATTTATAAAAACGTATTTTCGTTGTCTGTTATGGTCTAAACTCGTCAGTGTAGCTCGAAAGTTCGATTATATAAGACGTATGTTCCGCCGTTCATAATATTATAAGCGCAGTTTTTTATTCATTTTACATTCAAAAATGGATCGAAAAAAAGGTTCGCGACAAACAAGAAGCAGTGATAATTTACGGACTTCTCGACAAAAAAAAGGAAGGGTGTTTTTAACCCCAACCTGGCCGAAACGGAAACTGAAAGTTTCACGTCTGCGAAGAAACTGAAAAATAATATTGATATAACTGTGAATCTACGTCCTTATATTGAATATCGGATTTTGAACTTTTGGGTTGTGTTTGCTGCTATTTCAAATTTAGTGAAGTGCAAAACGTGTAATGGAAATATTACATTTGAAACGGCAAGTGCAAGAGGACTAGGCTTCAAAATCGTTGTGTAATGTGACTCATGTGCAGATAATTTGATACCATCTTCTCCTTTTTTGGAACATTCGTATGAAATAAATCGTCGATTTATATTCACCATGCGAGTTCTCGGCATAGGATTGGCTGGAGCACACAAATTTTGCGGACTTATGGACATGCCAAGGTTTCTTACCGAGACTACATATTCAATAATTTTCAGAAGTATTTATGAGTCTGTGAAAACATGTGCAGATGTAATATTTAAAAAAGCCGTACGAGAAGAAATTGAAGATACACCTAATGCAGAAGGCGATGCAACTCCTCAATTAACAGTTTCCGGAAATGGATCCTGGAGGAAACGAGGATATACGTCGTTGTTCGGAGTCACATCAGTCATAGGCTACTACAGTGGAAAAGTACTTGATCTTGTGGTAAAAAGTGCGTATTGTAAAATGTGTGAATCGTGGAAACATAAGCTAAATGATGCGGAATACGAAGAATGGTACGAAACACACGAAGATAACTGCAGTGCAAATCACGAAGGCTCCTCGGGAAAAATGGAGGTGGACTCCATTATCGAAATCTTCAAGCGTTCAATAGAAAAATATAATGTCCTGTACCGTTACTATATTGGAGACGGAGATTCGAAAACGTACACTGGGCTAGTAAATTCTCATCCTTATGACGACGTAGAAGTTATCAAAAAAGAATGCATCGGTCACGTCCAAAAGCGTATGGGATCCCGCCTTCGTAATTTAGTAAAAAAAAAACAAAAAGCTTGGTGGTAAAGGACAGCTGACAGGAAAATGTATTGACAAGCTCACTGTGTACTATGGACTTGCTATTCGACCCCATTCTGCTTCTGTTCACGATATGCATGAGACAATATGGGCAACCTTCGATTATTACAGTTCAACCGATGCAAATCCACACCATGAGAGATGTCCAACCGGTGAAGAATCGTGGTGTTCGTATCAACGAGATCAGGCGAGAAACGAGGCTTTCCAACACGATTACAAACCACTTCCATCAAATGTATTGGATGCCATTAGACCTATATACAACGATCTGAGTAAGGAAACTTTACTCGAAAGATGCGTCGGTGGCTTCAATCGAAATAACAACGAAAGCTTGAACCAACTTATTTGGAAAATCAGCCCAAAAATCGTCTCGAGTGGAGCAATCGTTGTAAATTTAGCAGCTTATATTGCCGTTGGACTATTCAACGAAGCACAGAGGAGTATTTCACCTCGAAAGTTGCTCAAAATTATTTTGTGATTTTTATCGATTGGACATGTAATGAAAAGCAGTTTAGGGTCGTTATATTGTATTTAAAACGATCGGCCACACATGAAATATTAAAAAAAAACGGTTTGCAAAAATAGATTTCACAAAATTATATTAATTAGATTCGTCTTCACTAGATTCATCCACGTCTTCATTATTGGTCTGTGTTGACGTTACGTCCAACGTTTCCGGTAGCAAGAGTTGTAACGTCTCATTGGAGAAAGGTTTACTTTTTTTCTGAGGCCTTTTTCTTGCACTGCTCAACAAAGGATCAGAATTTAGCAAAAGTCTGTTCAGAACGTCCCTATTACAGTTTTCTCGCGAGAACTTCCTTGCATAATTCTGCCTATACACGCGGAAGTGTTTATTCCGGGCCTCAGCCGCCTCTTCCGATAGTTGGCCAATAGGTAATATAGCATGTTATATATAATATAGCCAATAGGAATAATTTGTTTTTACAAAAAAAAAAACTGTTTGTGCCTTATTTGTTTAACCTATGAACCGCACACATGGGGCGTTCGCGTTGTCGGCATTTTCATAATCGGGTATCCCATGAAAGTCCGTTTACCTAGGGCGTTCGTCTTGTTCTGTGAAAAAAAAAACTTTGGGGGAGGAGTAGTTCACTGCAACCTACCCACCGGAATCGGTTAATTTAATTAATTGATTAATTAATTAATCCAGCTCATAGACCGTAAAAATCTGTCGAGATCGCAAACGACCCATCTGTTCTGGAAACGTATGTATGCAAAATCCGAATTCACGAAAACATTATTTTTCTCTATAATTATGTTTTTTTCTCGATAATTATGTTTTTTGAGTAAAAATATAAATTTTGATGAAGGTGTTAAGTAAATAAAAGCGAAAATGAATGTGAGAACTAGCGAAGAGGTTAGTGCGTTACTTCGTCCTCACAAACAAGTGCAATATTTCGGCGGAGAAAACTCTGAGGATAAAGATTATATCGAACAAGATCATCAGGAAGGGGAAGAGGAGTGCGATGAGTTTCCCGATTCGAAAACTTTTAAATTTATCCATCAATATTTTACATTTATTATCAATGTTATCTACTATAAGTGTCCATACTAAATAGCGATATTCAACCCTTAAAATAAATACCCTTTATGAATTCCCGAAGCCTGCCATATTTTTTTCTGAAAGTACATCATCTCAAGTTAAAATAACTTGAAGGATATTTGAAAAGAAATTACTTTAAAAAAATGATGAATTTTTAACATTACGGTGCATTTCCTGCATTTTTTCAAACGATGAAATTAACAATTCAAACTTAATGCTATGGCGTTTTTATTTATTGAACCTATAGTTGAAAACACGAAGAACACCTATGCATTTTTCAGAATTTTTTGGAACATTTAAGGTTTGTAAACATATCGCGAACGCTAATGATTCCATTCGAAGGTGCCGAAAAATAGTCTCGGTTCGAGGGTTAATAGAATAAAACAAAAAATGGCGGATACATGCGGAACGTTTATTTTCAAAAACATTATCAAGAATAGCTAAGCTTCACGTTACGCACAAAATCATAAGTTAACTCGGCTTAACTGATGTACAAAACCACTTTTGAATTTAGTGTTTACATGAAAACACGTTACATTTTTATTCTGGAATGTATATGATGAGAAATGTCACTTTATCAAGTACAATGCGCAAAATAAATATTCTCAATTGAAGTACGTACCTTCCTCTTCAATATTCGTGATGGCTGCATTAAAATATCACCGCACACAGACTCAAAATCACGGTTGAAAGATAACGTTTCAACAGGAGCGCCGAGAATAAAAATAAGCGCGTCGCACATTGAGAAAGTTCTGACTGCTGTCTCGGTTGGAGGAAGGATGAGGCATTATTCAAATGTTCGTTTAGTAATGTAATACTTACTAAGCTTTAATGATGAATACTTTGTAGTAGATTTTAACAAAATTATTGTAATCGACTTTTGATCGATTTTTTCTTCAAAATACTCCTCTGTGCGAAGGTTCAAAATCATTATTATTTTATTTGAACTCAATCGGAGCTGTGGACACAACGCGCACGAATACACTGATAAAATGGACGATGCACGGATTGCACTGGCAGAGAGACGTGCGGCCGAAAGCACTCGTGAAGGAAGAATGTTACGATGGCAACACGAAATTTTCGTTTTGCAAGCGGCATCGTCGGCGGAAGAACTTCTGTATGGGCCCGGAAAAGATGACTCTATGTAAGTTTACAAAAAAAAAAATTTTCTTCGTGTAAACTGAAATTGAAACTTTAAACGCGTTTTTCTCGAAATGGCATTTCTGAAGTCGGTGACCAAGATTGCTCGAACACTAATGAACCGATCTTCTTGAAATTTTGCAGGCTTATTTAATACATAAAAATGTAGTCTTTAATCGTTCGATTTTTTTTTCGGAAAAATCGAACCATTAACTTTGACTGTTCGCCATTTTGTGAAAAATGAATATTTTTTAAAATCCTTCGATTAGAGACTAGTTTATACTTATATTTGACTAAATCCATCCGCATTTTTTTCAGATGATCCACTTCGCCGCAATGTTGGTCACCGCAAACCGTGTATACAAAAACATTATTTCATTGACGGCCATTTGCCACTAAACAATGTAATATTTTTCAATGAAAAAAATATTGAAAGTTCTTCAAGATGTGTTCTTTAAGATGGTATCTTGATCGATTAAAAAAGTTTTGAAGTTTTTTTTAAAAAAATTAATGAAAAAGGCCTTTTTTTGCGCTACAAGTGGGGGTAACGCCTTAAAAAAAAATGATTAAAAACATTTCGATGAAAATATGTGTCATTTGTATTCTTTATTTTACGGCGAAAACATCCATCATTTACAATTCAGTCAAACATATACATTTTTACACAGTCAGCACTTAGAAAAAAACCGTGACGACTGCGAACAGCCGTTCGACAATGGTGCCCAATTTTGTCTCCATGCTCGGAGACGATGGAACTCGACGCTGTCGTATTTCCCACCACTGAGTTGACCAGTTGCAGCATACTCTCGATGATGCGGACAGCTGTTCGACGATGGTGGTCCAAAGAAATTTGTCATTTCCACCATGCTCAAAGACGACGGAACTCGACACTGTTGTATTTCCCACCAATGTACCGCATGCAGAGTTGACCATCACGTGCCACTTGCAAACATTGTCGGATCTTGGCCGAAGGCCTTCACAAGTCGCGCCGGTAAGAAGACAGAGAACTCATCCGCGATGTCCGCGATGTAGCCTTCCCAAACTTGGTTTGTACGGCCTTCATGTTGGTGATTCGATGATCCGAGTGAACGGGGAGTTCTGACAGCTTCTTCGTTGGAAGGAATTCCGCCATCCGGCTGACTTTGTTGATGCTCGTGAAATCCATTTTCCACACTTTTCTTTTTTCAAAGTTTTTTTTGGAGAGAAAGATGTTGATGTTGTGTGGTAGTCTGAGCTTGGTCCACGATATTATATGCTCCCTCGTAACCCGCCCACTCAAATTTTTAAACTTCTCCCCACTTTTCCAGTCGTGAAAAACAGGTTCAAACACGTTCGAAGAACTTCGTACGTGGAGAATTACCCCCTACGACATTTTTTCACACTTCCAAAAAGAAAACGGGTTCGAACACGTTTGAAGAAGCCCATACGTGGAGAATTTCCACAGCATATTTCACACTCCCGACGTTGAGGTGGGGGGCCATCAATGTGATCTTTCATCTGTGGCGTATTATGATGCTTCATGCATGGAAGATGTGATATCACTTCACTATCGTTCCGATGATGTTCTGGCAAACGATCCCACAATAAACCAACATATTCACCCTAATATTTTAGGAGCAAGACCTTTGGAACCTGTTCGAGCTCGTTTTTGGTTAAGTCCAGCGGGTGCTTGGCCATATGCACTGCGTACATACTCGCACATGTGAACATCTTGACGTAATCTTTCGGAATAAAACCGCGACGGGTTGAGTTTTGTAATCGACACCTGTCATACCTGCCGTTGCATGCAATCAATAATACATTTCTTTTAATAAGTCTCTGAAAGAGCGCCCTTCATATGGCAGCTAGCGTTTTCTTATTTGTGAAAACTTTTCTAGCCATGTATTACCCACATGTGTCCATAATGAGCCTGATGATTCCGAGTTATACGATAAAAACTACTAAAACTTTTATGGCTTTCCAACGGTTACCTGCCGCTATTTGATCCCCCCCCCCCTCTCCTTAGCCGCAGACCCTGTCTCGCTCCCCCACTACCTGGCCTTACCCTTCCCGCCGTGACATCACATCCCGGGTACCCCGCGCGGGACCCCCGCCCCGCTCACCCCTGAGATCCCGGAGTTAGAACTGGCGTTGCTACTCTACTGTCTTCGTGTTTTCTGATGCGCCTCACGTTATTAAAAATATTCGTAACAGGTTTTATAACAGAAAAAAGTTGCGCGTAAGTTTTCAGCAGGTTGAGTTCATTTTTAATTATGAATTTTTGCCGAATTTGTTGAATTGTCAGGTGTTTTTTTTTATTTAAAAGGATGTTTGAAAACCTATCTATACTATATATAATATGTACAGGTTTGTTTTCTAACATGCTCGTTAATAATAAAACATCTGGCAACCAAGTCTGAAACAAGAAAAAATTAGAAAAATTCATGTTTGTGATCGACATATTTTTCATATTTTTAATACTACTTACCATTATAAATACGAAATTATTTGGAGGATGCTCTCACCTGTCACAGATTTGCAATATCCGTGTAAATCCGTCCTGTGAATATTTATTCATTGCCTAATAAATAATTTGCAAATCATACTTATCACCAGAGATGGGCAATAATGTAATCGAATAAAATTCAATTATAGATTATCCCAGTAATGTGTAATTGAACCTCACATTAATTACTCATTGAATGGGTAATGGATAATTGAAACACGATTAAATTACACACTAAGCTGGTAATGGATAATTGAAACAAGATGTAATTACACATTACACGCTTAATGGGTAATTGGACTCTGTAAAATTAAGAATTACATTGAGCATTAAATAACAATTGTAATTACAATTGTAATTCAATTAAATATGTAATTCAATTACAATTGTAATTTAATTACAATGTAATTTAAATACAAATATAATTGAATTACATTTGTAATTTAATTACATCTGTATTTTAATTACAAATGTAATTGAAGTACAATTGTAATTCAATTACATTTGTAATTTAATTCCAGTTTCTATTTAATTATATTTGCAATTTAGATACATTCATTTGATTCGGATGGGAGTAAATGTTAAAGAGACTATGCGAGGGTGCGGACCACCCTATCTGTACCCAAGTGCGTGTCTTCAAGTGAATATATATGTGACTGTGTGCTCACCTGGGTGAGTGGATGCCTAACATTACGAGTGCGTGTATGTGTGTTCGCAAGCATGTGTGCATGTGTGTGTATGCGTACGTGCGCGTGTATGTCGAAATTGAAAATGGCGGATCAGAAAAACAATATTTTATTTTTTTTGAAATAAAAGCTGATACTCGGGGATTTTCAGGGTCTCTGAATCCGAACCTGAACTCAGATTTTCAAAATTCAAAATAGCGGATCCAACATGTCGGATAAAAAAATCACAATTTTTTTTTTAAATAAAAGCTAACCCTCAGGGGGTTTTCGGTGTTGTTGAATCTAAATCTGAAATTAGATTTTGAAAATTCAAAATGGCGGATATAATTAACGGATCGGAAGAAAGAACATTTCAATTTTTGGCGGATATAGTGGAATATAGCGGATGCAAAATTCGAAAAATCGTTTGACTCCGACAAAACTATGTTTTGTTTTCAAGGTCGTTAAATTCAAACATACCATAAGTTTTTTAAACATTTTCAACGGTAGATACAATATCGTGAATGCAAATAAAAAATATAGTTGCATTTCGACAAGAGTATACTTCGGTTTTTGAGACCAATGAATCACATCTGGAGTTAAATTTTCAAAATTCAAAATGGCGGATGAAAAACAAAATTTAATTTTTTTGAAATAAAAGCTGATGCGCGGAGTTTTTGGTGTTGCTGAATTCCAACTTCGTATTCAAATAATGAATTTGAACCTAGCGACTTCAAAATGGTTTTTATAAAACTGAAAAATAGTCGATTAGGATGAAACTTGTGCTTCCCATCTCTTCCACTCAGCCAAACTATATTTATGTTTAGTAAAGTTGGCGCGATCGTTAGGTTTTCTTCTGATTTTTTCTTTAATGTCTCATTTGTTCAATTTTTTTCAATTCTTCGCAGACGTTTCAAAGCTCTTTCGATTTTCGAATATTTACATTAACTTGGGATCGTGTGACGTCAACAACGTTCGAGTGACAGATTTCCTTTTAACGAAATAACATTTAGCTTTTTTGATCCACCATATTGGCTCCGCCATTTAGAATTTATAAAATTTGATATGGGATTTGAATTCAGTGACCCCAAAATCCCCGAGTGTTAGATTACATTTCAATATAGTATTCCATATAGCATTCAATCATTTTTGCCGAAATTTTCAAAACCATCAAAATATTGATTTTTGAATTATATTCATTCTTGAATTCAGTAAATTGTACGATTAAATTTTTATTTTATTTTATTAATCTTTTTGCATTCTTGTGTTATCGTCGATACAGCATACGTAGAAATATAACAAAATCAATTCAGGGGTTACGTGAGTTTCGAAGCAAAAATCTCTATTTAAAAAATGTAATATATGATTTTTTTAATCAAAATGCTAAGCACATAGAAGAGCAATATTCCAACAATATTTTTTTTAATTCATCCAAAAATTTAGAAAATTCAGCCGGTGGGACCTCGTTTCCGGAGACCCCGCAAAAACGGTGGACACAATTTCTCAAAGACTAATGCACCTCTCTTATTGAAATTTTACGCACTTCTTCAAAATAGCATTGACTAGTGATTGAATGAAGGTCTTTTAAATTTAGATTGCTACTAATTCTACAAGACTATACGTAGTGTAAATTGTACCAAAAATTGAACTATTTTGCATACGACTCTGCCAAAAATTCAAATATCAATTTTTTTTTTAATCCTTCGTCCAATCACTAGTCAATGCTATTTTGAAAATGTTTAATAAGATCGGTGCATTAGTTGTTGAGAAATCGTGTCCACCTATTTTTTAGGGGTTTCCGGAAACCAGGTCCCATCGGCTGAATTTCCCAAATTTTTTAATGAAATTTTGTCTAAGTATTGTTGAAATGTTGCTCTTTTATATGCTTAACATTTTAAATAAATAATTTATATATTATATTTTTTAAATAGAGAAAATATGCTTGTGTTGGCTTCGAAATCCACGTAACCCCTTAAAACAAAATTACTATGTCTAGGCTTGATGCCCGTTTCTCCCACAATTCCGGTATTCAGCCGAGGTGTTTGCGGAGGAGGTTTGCTCTACTGTCCATTTTGTTACAAAAGTAATTAAATTACAAATGTATTTGATTACAAATGTAATTAAATTACAAAAGTATTTTTTTCCGTAGGTACTCGGTTATCGCGTTTGTTACCTATTCTTCCCCTCATTGTTCCCGTTTCTTTCCTCTACTGTTTACTCCTTTTTTCTCCATCTTTCTTACTGTTCCCCCCTCTTGCGGCCGCAGCCGACTTCCCCCTCTGTATTATATTCATCATGACATTTCTGTCATGGGTGTAGGGAAACTGCGGAAAACCTACGCCAATACAGCCGGTCATCGAGTTCGCCCCCCATTCGTGGAACTAGTCTTATTTCGCCGCGATATGCCGAAGAAGAACATTTCACGACGAAATGTACGCGACTGGGATTCGAACCCGGGACCTCCCGGTCCGCTGGTTTAGTGGCGAGCACGCTAACCACTAGACCATCGCACCGGTGTTTAAATTACAAAAGTAATTAAATTACAAAAGTAATTAAATTACAAATGTAATTAAATTACAAAAGTAATTAAATTACAAAAGTAATTAAATTTCAAATGCTTGAAGTAATTTGTAATTAAATAAATCCTAATTACAGATCCTCGAAGTAATTTTTAATTAAATAGATTCTAATTATAGACGCTTGAAGTAATTTGAAATTAAATAAATTCGAATGACCAACGATCGAGATAATTTGTAATTAAATGATTTTTCATTACAAACGCTAAAAGTAATTATTAATTAGATATGTAATTTCATTACGTGGGTAATGGCCCACGCCCATCTCTGCTTATCACACACATTGTTGTATAAATAATGTTTATATCTCTGAATTTTTAGGTGGATTCGTCGAAGGATTACGAACGTTGAGACTACATTAGCAGTCTGTTCAACCTTGACACGCGACATCCTGGAAATGCAAGAGCATGTCCAACGTTAACGCAACGGCACGTTGTATTGGACTACACTCTAAAAATGCGCGTTCGACTCGCAAACCAGGTAAATATGTTTCTCGCTATTTTTTTCACTTCGCATAAATATATTCTATATATATATATATATATATATATATATATATATATATATATATATATATATATATATATTAGGGTGACCGCAATTTAGGTCAAACTTGAATTTTCGAATTCCCCACGTAAAAACCCTAACAAGATATTAAAAAAAAAATGTGTGTAAAGTTTGAAGGCGTTAACATTTTTTTTAATGGTGCCTGTAAGGAGTTAATTTTTAAATGATAAAACACATGTATTTTGCTGAGTCGAAACATATTTATTTCTTAAACTCGTAATAGTGGTGAAACAAATCTAAAACTAGGCACACATATTGTACACATATGGATGTACAAAACATTATTTTTACAGATTTTTACAGCAATAATTTCTAATAAATACACGCTTTACAAAGTCAGCCTCGAGGTCATTTTTTTGAATTTTTCAACTCCTTGCGACATATTTTTTTTGGTTGACCGGATTTTCATAAAAATTAGCATATATATGTTTTTAGAGAAGCTGGTTACGAATCTGAACTCAGATATTGAAAATTCAAAATGGCGGTCATAAAATTTAAGTAATACTAGATTTTACTAAAACTTGGGGTACAGGAGTTTTAGAGGACGCTGATTATAAATCTGAACATAGAATTTGAAAAATTCAAAATTTCGGATCCAAAATGGCAGCTATAAAATCCCAAAACCCTCAAATACCTATTTTTATAAAAATATGCCCCAAAGTTTCTTCAATAATGATTTTTTTTAAAAGGTTTTTTAGAATTTATTTACTAATATAAATAAATTGTTATAAACAATCAAACCTCTGCACTTGAATTTTAAAGTTGTTTAAATCAAATAAAAACTATTTCTTAATCGGAAAAAAACCTATCGAAATAAGCGGTCCCGTACGGAACCACTGTGCTGCAAAGGGTTAATGAAATACTATTAGTAGTAGAGCTAGGCCGATTCTAACCCCGGGATCTCAGGGGGGGAGCGGGGCGGGGGAGTCGAGCGCGGGGAAGCCGGGGTATGCATGGAGGAGAGGGGGGGATCCTGCACGCGACAGCCGAGTACGGGGTTCCGGCGGAGGAAAAGGGGAGGGGTGTTAGAGAGTGGGGAGGCTAGTTTTTGGTGACGATGTCTTCCAGGCGATAGCTGGACCCGCGGGCGAGAGGGGGAAGCCGCTGTCGACTCTGTGGGGGAGGGGGCATCATAGAGTCGCGGGTCCTTGAAAACCCATAAAATCTGATAATTTATTATCAACATTATAGACGTAAGCGGACCATTTTCGTCTAGACTATTCACAGGAGTTTATATATTTAAAAAAAAACAAACAAACAACTTAGACAAATGTGTGCATGTGTGTGTGTGCGTGTGCGTGCATGCATGCGTGCGCGTGTGTGTGTGCGTGTGTGTGTGTGTGTGTGTGTGTGTGTGTGTGTGTGTGTGTGTGTAACGTTGTCTTAAGAAGTTACGTAGAGGGCTAAGAAAAGGTGCATGAATTTATCCAGATGTTCTTTTTTTTCAACTATCTGGACGGAGGCTCATGTCCGAGACACTGTTATACACTGCAACGTTTCAACCACCTCGTCCGAAAGTCTCAAATTTTACGACTCGTTTTTTCTTACGTCGAGCGCCAGGGACCGTCATACCCTATCGCTTCGCATGTGCAACTCGAGCCTCATCATTCCATAGGTCCACACTTGAAAACCCATAAAATTTTACGACAGCATGCGACGAAGACAGTGATTCGGGGAAAAAATTACATTTCCATTTTACAGGGCTTTAGTTTTTCATCTCTGAATGATAATGTTTACAGAGAGTGCAACGTCAAGCCTTGATGCCGACACTTGAGATCATGCAGATCTGGACAAGTTAGCCCCATGGTTAAGGATTTTTTCTTCGTTAACACCACTCTCCAAGCTACAGGGTGCGCCAGAGAAACTTACTTATTTAAAAGGTCAATAAAAACAAAAGTACTTCAATTATTGTTTAAAATTTTTTTTTATTTCAGAATACAATATCCCAATTTTTTTTTCATGCAGTCTTGAAAATGACATCGGATAAATGGCGACCCCCATTGCGCATACACTGATGAAGTCGATTTTTGAAATTCGTATCCACTCTTTGCAGCATATCAATCGGTATGTTGGCAATGGCGTCGCGAATGTTGTTCTTGAGGTGTGCTATGGTCCGTGGTCGATCGACATAAACCAGAGATTTCAAATAACCCCATAAAAAGAAATCGCATGGAGTCAAATCTGGAGAGCGTGCCGGCCATTGGAGATCGCCTCTGAGAGAGATGAGGCGGTCGGGGAAATGTTGTCGCAACAAATTCATTGAGTCTCGTGCTGTGTGTGCTGTGGCTCCATCTTGCTGAAACCACACGTTCCTAACGTTCATTTCTTCGAGTCTTGGAAGAAAAAATTCCTCGATCATGTTCCTGTAACGAGCTCCATTCACGGTAACTGCGCGTTCGTTTTCTTCAAAAAAATAAGGACCAATTATTCCCATTACGGACATCGCACACCAGACAGTAACTCGCTCACAATTAAGTGGCTTCTGGTGAAGCTCACGTGGATTTACACCACACCAATAACGCATGTTTTGCTTGTTGACGCAGCCGGAAATGTGGAAGTGAGCCTCGTCACTGAAAAAAACGACCGCGTCTTCAGGCAGGTTGTCAACCAGCACTTCACATGCATTTTGACGGGCAACAAAATCGCGTTCAGTTAATTCTTGCACAACAGCCAATTTATAGGGATGAAATTGAAGGTCTTCATGGAGAATTCGTCGAACAGTGGTGTCAGAAATTCCCATAGCAGCTGCGTGTTTGCGAGCCGAACGCCGGGGAGAACGCACAACTGACTGCCTCACTCTTTCGAAATTTTCCGGAGTTCTGATGGTCCGTTGAAGTCCATTTCTGGGTTTAGCGACACTTCCACACTCCCGAAATGAGTTAACCCACGACAGAATCGAATTACGGCCAGGAACGAGTCTGTGAGGAGGAATTTCAAAGCGAGCGCGGAAGGCACGTTGCGTAGCAACAAGTGAGCGACCGTTAGAAAAGAAGCTCTCGACTGCAAAGGCCCGCTGCTCTCTAGACCAGAGCATGATGGCAACTGACTGGAGGGAGAAACAAATTTGGGAACTTCCCCCTCCAGATGCGCCCCCTCTCGCCCCTCTACCCACCCAACTCACCGCGCGGGAATTTTTTCAAATAAGTAAATTCCTCTGGCGCACCCTGTATTAGATTTTTTTGTTGCTTCGCTATTCCGAGCATATACAGGGTGCGCCAGAGAAACTTACTTATTTGAAAAAATTCCCGCGCGGTGAGTTGGGCGGGTAGAGGGGCGAGAGGGAGCGCATCTGGAGGGGGAAGTTCCCAAGTTTGTTTCTCCCTCCAGTCAGTTGCCATCATGCTCTGGTCTAGAGAGCAGCGGGCCTAAGCAGTCGACAGCTTCTTTTCTACCGGTCGCTCACTTGTTGCTACGCAACGTGCCTTCCGCGCTCGCTTTGAAATTCCTCCTCACAGACTCGTTCCTGGCCGTAATTCGATTCTGTCGTGGGTTAACTCATTTCGGGAGTGTGGAAGTGTCGCTAAACCCAGAAATGGACTTCAACGGACCATCAGAACTCCAGAAAATGTCGAAAGAGTAAGGCAGTCAGTTGTGCGTTCTCCCCGGCGTTCGGCTCGCAAACACGCAGCTGCTATGGGAATTGCTGACACCACTGTTCGACGAATTCTCCATGAAGACCTTCAATTTCATCCCTATAAATTGGCTGTTGTGCAAGAATTAACTGAACGCGATTTTGTTGCCCGTCAAAATGCATGTGAAATGCTGGTTGACAACCTGCCTGAAGACGCGGTCGTTTTTTTCAGTGACGAGGCTCACTTCCACATTTCCGGCTGCGTCAACAAGCAAAACATGCGTTATTGGTGTGGTGTAAATCCACGTGAGCTTCACCAGAAGCCACTTAATTGTGAGCGAGTTACTGTCTGGTGTGCGATGTCGGTAATGGGAATAATTGGTCCTTATTTTTTTGAAGAAAACGAACGCGCAGTTACCGTGAATGGAGCTCGTTACAGGAACATGATCGAGGAATTTTTTCTTCCAAGACTCGAAGAAATGAACGTTAGGAACGTGTGGTTTCAGCAAGATGGAGCCATAGCACACACAGCACGAGACTCAATGAATTTGTTGCGACAACATTTCCCCGACCGCCTCATCTCTCTCAGAGGCGATCTCCAATGGCCGGCACGCTCTCCAGATTTGACTCCATACGATTTCTTTTTATGCGGTTATTTGAAATCTCTGGTTTATGTCGATCGACCACGGACTATAGCACACCTCAAGAACAACATTCGCGACGCCATTGCCAACATACCGATTGATATGCTGCAAAGAGTGGATACGAATTTCAAAAATCGACTTCATCAGTGTATGCGCAATGGGGGTCGCCATTTATCCGATATCATTTTCAAGACTGCATGAAAAAAAAATTGGGATATTGTATTCTGAAATAAAAAAAAATTTTAAACAATAATTGAAGTACTTTTGTTTTTATTGACCTTTTAAATAAGTAAGTTTCTCTGGCGCACCCTGAATATGATAACGGGGTGTTTATTTTGACAAACTATAAACTTTCGGAGATCTATGGATAAAGACCCTTTTTAGGCTTCAACCGTGGACCACTTGAGCACCGATAGAGAGCCCATGAATTTTTTTTTTCACTACACGCATCTCGACTGAGATGCTCTTTTATTTTTCCCGGCAATCCAATGCGATATTAGAAAACTCTCGTGGGTTGGTGATTTTTTCCGCGATGGTAGGGAAAGACGAAAAATGTCTAAAGGGGAAAACGATTTTTAATGATCTGCCGCGCTCAAAAGTGTTCGCACTTTGGATCGAGCAGTCAGTTAGTGAACATCATCTCTTTACGAAGCCTCGTTTCATCAAATATGGAAGGCAACGCGGAGAAGTCAGAACAAATCTTCCACGACCAAGCCGCGCTCCTAAGTTCATTCGAAGATTTTGCTGTGTGGGAACAACGGTGCGTTGAGTTTATCAAAGAATTGGAAACGCAAATCCGGATTGAGCGCCCGCGACTATCAATTAGATTTCAACAGTCATTGATAGCCCAAATAGCGCGGCTGGAAGGGTTGAGGAATTCTGTGCGTAATCATTTTATACACACGGGTGCAGGACACGGTCATCATGGGCTAATCTGGCGAGAGATTGACACATCCTTCAATCGTCGAATATTGACCGGTTCCGTAATCAATCGCAACCACATCGAACCACCGCAATTTCTCAACGATGCTCGCGACCTAGTGCTTTAACATGTGCAAAATACTATCTGCAAACACAACAGTATCAAAGTTAATGCAGTGTTCAATGGTGAATTCGCGAGTGGAAACAAACATGCTAATAAAAGTGTCAACACGCGAAACTGTGAACTCTTTAACACAAGCGATTTGAATGAGTGGTACCAGCAACGCGTTCTGGAGCCCACTTTAACCTTACTCGACGAATTTCAAGAACGAGATAGTGGCTGGGCTCTACGGAAAATACTTAACCTCACGATAAATGTGAATAAGTATAATTCGATGCGTGCTGGGTGCTCCATATCATTACCGCGGGAAATAATGATGAAGAGAGCTGTGATCAACGTCAAATCCAACGATAACGCATGTTTCGCGCGGGCAGTTGTCGCTGCTCTATACCCAGCCGAACGACACAGTGACCGTCCGCCATCTTACCCACATTACTCTACTGAATCTACAGGACATTCAATTCTAGGTAACCATACACCAAATAAAAAGATTTGAGTTGCAAAACAATTTATCCATCAACGTGTACACCACCACCACCACCGCTAAAAAGGACATCGTTCCAATACGCGTGACTCAAAATAAGAAGGAAAAGCAGATCAATTTGCTGTACATGCAAGATACTGAGGACAACAATGTGAGGCACTTCGAATGGATCAAGAATCTGTCGAGACTCGTGACGAAGCAACTGAGCAAAAAGGGACATAAAAATATATCTGTGATCGGTATGTAGTTACCATAATATATATACAGGGTGATCCAGAATAGGTGTATCAGCGAGGAAACCCGGGTTCAGCAGGTTACTCCGAACATTTCTACTAAGCCGATTTTTTATTTTTCCACCGCGTCATCGAATGAGAAGTATTAGAAAATAGGCGTTCGATCTTCAAAAGGAACGCTCGAATCTGTCGTGATGGACGATCGAAAAGGGTCGAAGAGTAAACGAAGGGCCACGTAGCCGTGGTTGACGTCAGGAGGGTTCTGCGAAAATGCAGCGTTTGACAGACGCCCGCGCGCGTGATCTGACGTTTAGCGAATCATTCGCTACGTTAGCTGTCAACCAATCCGGTTCGACACTCGGGACGGGCCGCACGATTTGACGTTTCACCTATCGTCTGCTATCGGTCGGCGTGCCACAGAGTGAAGCACGCCGCAATTCATGAGATTTGCAATTTGGATCGTGCTTATCCATTGGGAATGCCTGTTCTTTTGGTTTTCTTAGGAAATAATAATTAACAAAACCAGCAAATTGTCAATGATCATCAAATTTCGATATACCGAGCGATGTTTTTGCGTATTGAAAAAATCAACAGCCGAATTTTCATTAAACAACTCTCAATAATTTGACACTAAATTTTCGGGGATTGGATGTTTTTCGGATTCCATTTCTCATTCGACCACTCCGTCTTGTATGATAGTCGGCATGCAAAGTATGTTCGAGCTGGGTTAGGGAACATGAGGAGACGCTTTGCGTTTGCTCATGAGGGGAGACGAAATCAGTCGGTTCCGGCAAAAGAAGACCGATACGACGTTTTTTGAGGATTGAAACAAGATCTTTTTTACCGCCTGAAATGCAATTTTTCACGTCCCGATAGGGATTGATTCCGGAAATCCCAAAGCGTTGCCAGTTTGTTTGTGATTTCTCTTAGGAATATTAGAATGCCAACGTAGTCTGAAATGTCAATATTGTTGCACTTTTATGAAAGAATGTTATTTAGTGGCAATCGTCCGAGTTCAGTTACAGCGATAGACCATCGACATCATCAGCTTCGTTTACTGAACCAGAGATGAAATCGATGCAGTTTATGACGAGTACGACGGGGTTATGGTTAAAACTATCTGAATGTACCAATCAAGCCGTTGATTTCATCTTTTACACGTACGCAAATGAGCTATCGTAATTGCAGCTTATGCCTCTGCTTACATGATCCACTCTCCCCGATCGGGAACGAGATGAAATCAACGATTAACTCGACGGGACGGTTTCGAGAATGTGTTATGGATGCTAGGAAAATGATTGAGTATCGATTTTACCTCGGTTCGCTAGGAACTAAGTGGCATTCGTCCGAGCTCCGTTTCGGCGATAGACCATCCACGTCGCGAGCATCGTTTCTGAAGCAGAGATGAAATCGATGCAGTTTATGACGAGTATGATACGGTTGTGGTGAAAACTACCCGAATGTAACAATCGAGCCGTTGATTTAATGTTTTACACGGACGCAAAGGAGTTATCGAAATCGCAGCTTATACCTTTGCTTACAAAATCCATTCTCCCCGATCGGAAACGAGATGAAATCAACGACAAACTTGACGGGACGGTTTCGGGAATATGTTACGGTACTAGAAAAATGATTGAAAAAATTGATTTCACCTCTGTTCGCTAGGAACTGAGTGGCAATCGTCCGAGCTCCGTTTTGGTGATAGACCATCCATGTCTTGAGCATCGATTACTGAACCAGAGATGAAATCGATGCAGTTTATGACGAGTACGACGCGGTTATGGTGAAAACTACCCGAATGTACCGATCGAGTCATTGATTTCATGTTTTACACGTACGCAAAGGAGCTGTAATAATCGCAGCAGAGATATGAGCTGCGAATTCGATAGCTCATTTGCGTACGTGTAAAAAATGAAATCAACGGCTCGATGGGTACATTCCGGTGGTTTTCACCATAACCCCATCATACTCGTCATAAACTGCATCGATTTCATCTCTGCTTCAGTAAACGGAGCTGAAGATGTCGATGGTCTATCGCTGTAACTGAACTCGGACGATTGCCACTAAATAACATTCTTTTATAAAAGTGCGCAAATTTTGACATTTCAGACTACGTAGGCATTCAGATATTCTTAAGAGAAATCACAGATAGACTAGCAGCGCTTTGGGATTTCCCGAATCAATCCCTATCGGGACGTGAAAAATTGCATCTCAGGCAGTAGAGAAGATCTTCTCATCTTGTTTCAATCCTCAAAAAACGTCGTATCAATTTTCTTTTGCCAGAACCGACTGATTTCGTCTTCCCTAATGGGAAAATGCAAAGCTTCTCCTCGTGTTCTCTAACCCAGCTCGAACACACTTTGCATTGATATTGGTTCAGAAAAAAATATTTTAGGAGATAAATCCGACTACCATACAAGACGGAGTACTCGAATGAGAAATGGAATCCGATTAACATCCAATCGCCGAAAATTTAGCGTCAAATTATTGAGAGTTTGTTAATAAAAAATCGGCTGTTGATTTTTTTCAATACGCAAAAAAAATCGCTCGGTATATCGAAATTTGATGATCATTGACAATTTGCTGGTTTTGTTAATTTTTATTTCTGACGAAAACGAAAAGATGAGGCACTCTCAATGAATAAGCACGCTAAAAATAATAAATCTCATGAATTGCGGCGTGCTTTACTCGTTGGCACGCCGACCGATAGCAGACGATAGGTGAAACGTCAAATCGTGCGGCTTGTCACGAATCTCGAACCGGAT
This sequence comes from Ophion ellenae, assembly GCA_963210295.1. Taxonomy (NCBI): domain Eukaryota; kingdom Metazoa; phylum Arthropoda; class Insecta; order Hymenoptera; family Ichneumonidae; genus Ophion; species Ophion ellenae. The sequence continues at coordinate 17,232,994 of OY723385.1, read as the reverse complement.
AGGTTGACAGGTAACGTAGCGAATGATTCGCTAAACGTCAGATCACGCGTGCTGGCATCGGTCAAACGCTGCGTTTACGCAGCATCTTCCTAACGTCAGCCATGGCTACGTGGCCCTTTGTCTACTCTTTGGCCCTTTTAATTGTCCACCATGGCGGATTAGAGCATTCCTTTCGGAGATCAAACGCCTATTTTCTAATGCTTCCCATTTGATGACGCGGTCGAAAAATAAAAAACGGCTCAGTTGAAATGATCGGTGTAACCTGCTGAACCCGGGATTTCCCGCTGATACACCTATCCTGGATCACCCTGTATATATATAGGTAATTATATATGCTAGACGAATTAAACAAAAACAATATTTTTTTTGCAGGTGTTTGCATCACTTCGGATCCGAGGATGAATTGCAATCGTACGAGGTTGATAGTGGAGCAATAAACGACTGCGCGATCCGACTACCGAATGACACCAACAAGTGGCTCTAGTTCAGCAACTTTAGCCGGGAAGAGCGACATCCTTTCATTGTGTATGCTGATTTGGAGTGTGTGCTGGCAAAGACCGATGAGAAGACCCAAACGAAAGATATGTATCAACACCATGAAGTGTTTAGTATTGGATATTAGGTGCGTTGTTCGTATGACGATTGATTATCTTGATATCACTCGCGTCGCAGTGCTGATTGTGTATCGTGGTTTGTCGAAGAACTGCAAAATCTAGCATTGCGCATAAAAGAAATTTTCTGCGACAATGTCCCAATGATTTATCTGACACCGAGCGAGTGGACAAGTTTTCGCAAAGCGACCCAATGTCATGTGTGCAGGAAACCCTTCGCGCAAGACGATATACGCGTTCGAGATCAATGCCATCTGACTGGACGCTATAGAGGCCCTGCCCATTCTAATTGCAATTTAAACTACAAACAGTCATTCTTCATTCCAGTAGTTTTTCACAATTTATCGGGTTACGATGCACATCTTATCATCAAGGATGTAGCCACAGCGTTCGAAAGAAAGACCGATGTGCTTCCGATCACAAAAGAGAAATACATCTCCTTCACGAAGCACATTCAAGTAAACAGACGATTCTAAACAAAATATCCAATTGCGCTTCATCGATTCATACAAATTCCTCAATACTAGTCTCGACAAATTAGCCTCATTTTTTACCGAGGACAAACTCAAAATTTTACGCATGCAATTTTCAACTCTATCGACGGACAATTTCAATTTGCTGACGCGAAAAGGGGTCTTCCCTTATGAGTATATTGAAAACGTGAGCAGGTTGGACGACACTAGCTTACCACCACGTGACGCATTTTATAGTTCCCTGCCAGATGCTACAGTATCCGAGAGCGAGTACGCACATGCGGAGAACGTTTGGGAGCGGTTATCCATTCGAACGCTGGGTGACTATAGCGATTTGTACTTGAAGACAGATGTCTTGTTATTAGCTGATATTTTCGAAAACTTTCGGAATACGTACATTGAGAGTTATGGCCTAGATCCCGCGTATTACTACACATTGCCGGAGTATACCTGGGATGCACTGTTAAAACATTCGAATGTCAAGTTTGAATTACTAACTGACATCGACATGGTATTATTCGTTGAGCGGGGTATACGCGGTGGTCTCAGTCAATGCTCAAACCGATATGCACACACTAATAATAAGTATATGGAGTCGTTGGATCCATCGAAAGCATCATCATACTTGATGTATTTTGACGTCAACAATTTGTATGGATGGTCAATGTGTCAACCCTTGCCATATGCAAATTTTCGATGGGTCAACGACGTGTCCAAGTTCGATCCATTATCCATCGCGCTAGATTCACCTACGGGCTACATCCTTGAGGTCGACTTGAAATATCCTCAATCTCTACATGATGCGCACAAAGACCTACTGTTTTGCCCAATACATGAAAAACCACCCGGTAAGCAGCAGGAAAAGCTGCTAGCAACCGTCTGCGATAAAAAACGCTACATCATACACTACAGAAATTTACAACAATGTTTACGTCATGGACTTTGCCTCGCGAAAATCAATAGGGTATTACAATTCACACAATCCCCATGGCTACGTTTATATATCGAGTTAAATACTCAGTTTCGAACGCTGGCCAAAAACGATTTTGAAAAGAATTTATTCAAATTGATGAATAATGCGGTGTTTGGCAAAACGATGGAGAATGTACGCAATTATGTAGATGTAAAGCTTTTGACAAAATGGGAGGGCAGGTATGGCGCGGAGGCAATGATTGCGAAGCCAAACTTCCACAGCCGAAGCGTTTTTCCGAAAACCTCGTTGCCGTAGAATTGCGCAATCTCGAGGTGAAGTTCAACAAGCCGATATATGTGGGTATGTGCATACTCGACATATCCAAAACGTGCTTGTATGGATTTCATCACGAGTATATGGTACCATTGCATCGGAATAAATGTAAAGTGATGTATACCGATACAGATAGCCTCATATATGCCATTGAGAGCGAAGATGTATATGGAGACATGAAGTGTGACATTGAAAAATTTGATACGAGCGACTATTCAGCGGACAATAGGTATGATATGCCGCTTGTCAATAAGAAGGTACTTGGTCTCATGAAAGACGAATGCAATGGTGCAATTATGACCGAGTTCATTGGACTTCGATCGAAAATGTATGCGACACGTGTCGAGGGTAAGAAGGATACTAAAGAAGTTAAAGGTGTCAAGAGCAGTGTTGTGGCTAGGACAATCACGTTTGATGATTACGCCCGATGCTTGAAGGAGGACATTGAAATGATGCGTAGTCAAACGTATATTCGATCGAAGTTGCACAAGGTCTACACCATTCGTGAGACGAAAATCGCTCTAAGTTCTCATGATGATAAGCGGTATATCATAAGCGGTATATCATACCTGGGACCTCTGATACCCTACCATGGGGGCATTACAGAATACCCTCGTGAAAAGTTAGGTAATTTTTTTTTCCACAACCTTGATGTAAAATTGTGTATATTTTTGTGAATATTTACGTATAAAACTCGTGAAAATTATGTATATATTTTGTTCACTCGATGTTAAAATTATGTTTGTTGTATATATTTAATTGTGCAAGAATGGATTTATTATATTCCGTAAATAAAGAAGCGGACTTTTTATAATCACATGGGCTTATTCACTCTATCCATCTCCTCACGTTCCACGAAAAAGGCCGACGGCGAGAAGGGGGGAAGCAAGCCTGCTGTGGAGTCGGTCGGAGGCCTTGGAGGGATGCGGAGACGACCACCAGGTCAAGAGTCATAAAACATACATATTTTTGCATTTTCTTTATTATCGACTACAAATCGGATTTACTTATCCAACTATTGTAGCTATTGTCGAAACCTAACCACTTTACAAACATTCGATTACCGCGCTTCTTCAATACCGCTTCAATGAGATAGATATCGGGGTGCTTGACCCTGAGAAGCTCTTGTTCGTAGAAACCACCGGCGATCGGTTCATCTTTATGGTCCTTCAAGTGGTATGTCACGGGATGAGTTTTTTTCACACGATAGATTGTAAATATTTCCGTTGTCCAGTTTGGGGTGTAACCCGTTTAGAAAAAAGTCTTAAATTTGCTGATTCTCACTTTATCACCAACGGCGAATTTCGGCGATCTTTTCATTGGAGGCTTATTGAAAATCTGCTTCAATTGCTTCTCATTTTCCACGTTGACATTTCTCGGCTTCATCTTAATGGTGCGGTGTACAGAATCGTTGTACTCGGCAATTAGATTATCAAGAATATCGATCCACTCATAATTACCACGAAGACTAAATCGCATCCACATCTTATTCTTCAATGTACGATTGAAACGCTCGCAAATGGATGCCTTCAAGTTGCTATATGTTGAATACATGTGAATATTGTACTTTTTCATGATGGCCTTAAAGTCACAATTGTAGAGTTCTTTTCCCCGATCAACGTGTAAGTTCTGCGGTATGCGTCCCTTAACGAGGATCGACTTCATTGCTGCTGCTACATCTTTACCACTCTTACTTAGCATTGGCACGGCCCAAGCGAATTTTGAGAAGGTATCGATGACGGTGAGGAGAAATTTGTGTTTGGAGTTGCGACGCGCGTATGATGACATATCGACGAGATCAGCATGCCAGGTCTCGTCCAAGCCATGGATGTCCACATGTCGACGCGGATAGTTTCGTCGCGCAGGCTTATGTAGCTCCAGCACGAGAGCGCCCCTTTTTTCGTTCATTTTCCAGTCCACTCAGTCGTGCGTCCAATTCAGCAATGACGTTCGAATTACGAATCACCAAATCTTGTAGAGCTTTGACATCGGCCTCGAGTGTCCTCGCAATGTCTCGTATCGTAGCTTCAAGTCCATTAACCAACAACTGACTACTCTCATTCATTTCTTTGCGTATGTTCTTAATGATAGTTCGAGATTTCTTTTGTAACGCACTTAGAGTCATGGCGTCATCTTCTCCTTCCGGATTTGCAATGTTACACTATCGTTTCTGCCCCAAGTCATAATGACCATCTGTGGTAATTCTAAAGCCAATCCCGGGTCGACCTGGAGGACCTTGCTTACTGTGGAGTACACTCCTACTTGAATGACGTCCAAACACATCGACACTCATGATGAGAATGGGTAAATTCTCCGATGTCGAGTTAATAAATGATTTCAGCTTCGCGCAATTCCTCAATAATCGATATAATTTCATTCGCATGTGATGAATTTCCGGCTCCTTGGGATGCCAGAAGTAAGCGAAGACGATCCACTAGCTCGTTTGGATTATCCCAATAAATATAGTCAAATTGGGTGTTATTTTCTAGCTAGCTTATACTTTGGCATACCCTGTCCCACATAATGATCGACTATATTTGCGATATATGTGTTAAATTTGTGGCTGGTTTTACGTCGTATAGCCTCACTAGGCTTATACAATTTTTTGTGCGCATTCGTCGAGATTACAATCTTTTCATAGTTTTTCAAATCGTCCGGTGTGAGAGTTTCGATATTAGACACTTTTTTAAACAACAGCTCCGTTAATCCAACAGTTTTCGCATAACTCGCATCTCCCACACGGATATGTTCAGAGTCGAAAATTATCGGAGAATTGCCAATCATTAATTTGTTGTTAGCGAGATTTCGTACACCATATAATACATCCAAGCGCGCCTTTCTATTTGTTTTTAATAGCAGGAGATATTCGTTGATCAGCTCATCGACATTTTGCGAGTCATCATCATCCTCATATATCAATTTAAACGAATCTTGTGTTTCACTCTTCAAGGAATCATGTGCCTCATTTTGATGTTTCACACTATTTAACGCATCTTCTTTTTCTTCTTCAACATTATCTCCCACTTTTTCATCCTTAATTTCCTCCTTCACCGCCACCACCTCACCGTTTTTATACGACACCAATTTTTCCAATGGCCCCACTATAGGCTTGAAGACATCCTGCATTCTCTGCTGATCGTTATCTTTCCCAATTTTCATCATTCGATGCTTTCGTCTGATTGCATCGCTCATCTTGGCAATTTCACGCAACCTATCCTTTTCACGCAACAATTGTTCGCTCTTCATGTTGTCACTACCACGGCATGCGTAATACTGCCTCTTCTACTACCAGCGATGAGTCATTTATCAATAGTGAGAAAATAATCAAAACCTTGTCTATATCGACCTCCGTTAATATCGCTATCCTTGTCAATCGTGATAAATGCATACTTGTCACAATTCCAGCATTTCACGCACATGTTTTTAAAGCACGTATAAGTCATATCCGTATTAACATGGTCGGTGTACACGTGTTTGAGATTCATATCATCCTGCTTGAAAAGCACCACGAAATTTGGATTATCCCTCACGAGATGTTTGGGAATACGAGTGAACGCCTGACAAAGATAAAAACTGTCAACAAACTCGTGTCGTCCCATGGCAAAAAGGCCCGAACATTATCCTTCTTTTCGCATGCTATGTCATCAAAGATGAATATAGAGTAGGATCGTGCATCACTTGGTGCTATCACGTGTTCATGCGCCTCGAATGGATGATATTCAACTCCACTCACAGGTTCGAGTAGGTGTTCGAGCAACTTATACTTTGGCTGCTTGAGCGATTTGGAATACAAGTAAATGTTCTCAAATCTCAAACCATTCGGATGGATGATGAGAGTGAGCAAAGCGTTGGTTTTCCCACAATTCGATGGACCGCAAAACAGTGCACGTATGCTATCCGGCAATAAATTCCCATGGCGTTTTTGTTTCTTTTTCCCTCCACGGTCTTCGACAAACTCGTCGAAATTTATCACAGGAAGTCCGCCTCCGATAGTTTGCTTCCTGGACGTCATCTCTCACACGACTAACGGCGAAATCATATAAATAGGCTTCTTATAGGGATTATCCGTCAGTCACGTATTGTCTTTAGACATGATTGTGCATAGGAAGAGTGGTAAAGGTTTGGTCAACCACCTAATCAACAAACTCCCCGTTAAACTACATTTGCCTGGATATCAGTATTGTGGACCAGGCACAAAATTGGCCAAGCGCCTTGCTCGTAGTGATCCGGGCATTGTTCCATTGGATACGGCTTGCAAACAACACGATATTGCGTATTCGATAAATCCGGATAATCTTGAGGCGAGACATTTAGCGGATAAAGTGTTGGCTGAACAGGCTAGGCAACGTGTTACCGCGAGAGACGCTAGTATCGGTGAAAAAGCGAGTGCTTGGCGTGTGGCAAATATTATGAAGACAAAGAGAAAATTTGGCATGGGAATGAAGGCCCGCAAGGGTGGCGTTTGTTTGAAAAAAGATAATTGGCGCTGCAGAGAAGACAATGATTCAAAGTAATGATCCGCATGAGATTATCAAATCAGCTCTAAAGGGTGCTCGTGCAGCGATAAAGTAGCAAGGTGGTAAAGTGTGCACACCTCGCGTTCTACCTGTACCCCATAAAATTGGTGGTTTATTACCCTTCCTCGTGCCCATTTTTGCGGGTCTCAGCGCGGGTGCTCTGTCGGGTGGTGCGGCTAGTATAGTTAAAGCTGTAAATACTGCTCAAGCAGCTAAGCGTGAATTGGATGAAAGTAAGCGTCATAATCGAACAATTGAAACAATTGCATTAGGTCGGGGTCTACATCTGAAACCATATAAGCAGGGATTGGGCCTTTATATTAAGCCAAAAAACTAGAAGTAACGCTACCACACCAACCCCTCACCGACCACGACCTACTCAAATATGCAAAAATCCTGAAGATTCCACATTTTCGTGGAGTTCACATGCGCGATACATTGCCAGCGAGCGGACCTCTCAAATGTAAAGCAGCAATTGTAGATTTGGATGAAAATGTCGGTCCTGGCACGCATTGGGTCCATTACAAAAAGACCGGATCGAAAGTCATGTACTTTGATAGTTTCGGCAATCTTCCACCACCATCCGAGCTCATGAGATATTTCCGTGTCGGTAGCGTTCATTATAATTATACTAGATATCAGGAATATGATACGATTGAATGTGGATATTTGTGTCTCAAGTTTCTTTGTCGGCAGCTGCAGCACAAAGACAAATATACACTCTATATAGGAGGGAAATGACGTGGCGAATTCAGTTGTTAATTTACCAGCATCATGGACGAAAGTTTATCATTCACCATATCTGGCTCATCGTTCATACTCACGGCGCAGTACTTTCCCCCCATCGAACTCTCGCCACACAAAAGTTATACCCTCGGTCTCGTTGAATTGTTAACCTTCAACTCTATTCCAAATATCGACGTTGACCATGATAAACTTCACGTGGGAGATGAGGCGTTGACGATACCTACGGGTAGCTATGAAATAGAGGATATTGAGACATTTGTACAAGCAGAGCTCGCGCGTAAAAACATCAGCATCAGCATTAAACCCAACAATAACACGCTACGCAGTGAGATCGAGTGTGATCGTGATGTCAATTTTGGGCCGAAAGATTCTATTGGTCATCTACTAGGCTTCACCGCACGCAAATTGGAAGCCAATAAAAGACACGAATCCGATCTTCCAGTGGCTATTCTCAAAGTGAACGCCCTACGCGTTGAGTGCAATATTACCGCTGAAGCCTATATTAACAGACAAAAAGTACACACAATTCACGAATTTTTTCCATCTGTGCCACTGGGCTATAAGATCATTGAAGTTCCCTCCCACGTAATTTATCTGCAAATCACGAGCCAAACGATTGACGCGATACAGCTTCGCATAGTGGATCAGGACGGTGATTTGATAAATTTCCGCGGTGAAGTAATCACCCGCGCCTGCATATAAAGTCGTGATGGGCATTGTTTTCAACAGATCTTCCAATAACAATAAACCGTCATGGATAAAACAATCAGTCGTCGGTCAGTGCCCGAAGTGCTAACACCTCAAAACGTGCTAGTCTTGAAGAATTTGGGTCTCAAAGTGCGTGGCGAAAGCGTGTAAAAAAATATTTAGTCTGTGCTGTGTGCATCTGTTGCGTGAAATGGAAGAAGAAATTGTGAACATTCAAACGCCCGTGGTCTTTGATGAATCCATCATCCATTGTGAGATTCACGCTCATCAGCCATATGCATCTTCAACCTTCAATAACAGCGATGAAATCCGTATTGCCATCCAACATCAAGACCTCTCTATCCTGCCAAGCAAGAGTTCCCTACACATATGTGGGAAATTATCCAAGCGTGACGGGGCGCCAACCACTGCTACAAGTCTCGTCAACAATGACATTTGTCATTTGTTTGAGGAAGTGCGATATGAATTGAATGCCATAGAAATTGATCGTAATAAGAATGTCGGCATTACGAGTGTGATCAAGGGATATTCATCTCTCTCACCGGCCAAAAGTTCTATGCTCGAGAACACTGGATGGCTCGACGTCGAAGAGACCAAGCAGATTGTAGATGTATTGGGAAACTTTGATGTGTGTATACCGCTCAGCATGCTCCTCGGATTTGCTGAAGATTATCGGAAAATTGTCCTAAATGCCAAGCGCGAATTGATTCTCACGAGATCAAAGACCGATGACAATGCTATTGTACAAACAGCGCCCGAAGACTACAAACTCGTATTGCATAAAATAGAATGGCTCGTGCCGTATGTGACAGTCTCAGATCAGCGAAAAATTTAACTGTTAAAGTTTCTCACCAAAGACGCACCAATCTCCATGAGTTTCCAAACATGGGAACTGTATGAATATCCATTGCTGCCTGCCACCTCCAAGCACGTGTGGTCTGTGAAAACTTCGAATCAGCTGGAGAACCCACGATATGCCATACTCGCGTTGCAGACGGAACGGAAAAATAAGAAACAACACAATGGGAGCCACTTTGATCATTGCAACCTGAGCGACGTTAAACTATACCTCAACTCGCAATGTTGTGTATATGGAAATTTAAATTTCAACATTGATAAAAATCAATATGCTCTTCTCTACGAGATGTATGCAAACTTTCAGCCGACCTATTGCAACAAAGAGGCTGAACCATGGCTGAGTAGGATGGAATTTTTAGAAAAAGCCCCCCTCGTTGTCATTGACTGCTCAAAACCAAACTATTCGCTCAAGTCCGGCCCTGTTGATGTGCGCCTTGAGTTTGAATTGAGAAACAATATTCCACCGCAAACTCGTACTGCATGATCCTCCATGATCGTATTGTCGAGTACAATCCAATCAGTGGTGGGGTTAAAAAATTGGTATCAAATCATGCCAATGATCCGCGCCCACTTCAGTCATCATGGAGCTTATCGTCGACGTGCAAGGGTTCAAAAGACCCGTCAACGAATTTGTCCTAAAGGAGATGTCCATCGCCAAACTCCATGAGAAGAACGCTGAACCGCTGACATTCTTCTTCGATGCACCATTCGCCTGGAACGCTTCACCGGCCAAGTACAAAACGACAAACAAGTGGCTGGAACGCAATTATCATGGAATACGATACGAACACAGCGGCATACCATACGAGGCAGCTAGAACGACAATTCGAGGAATCTTGGAAGGAGCTCCTACGATCTATGCCAAGGGATTCGAGAAGTGCTCATGGCTATCGAGATTCACGAATTCAGCAACAAATGTCATCGCTCTGGAGACTTTGGACTGTTCATCGCTGCAGAAGTTGCTGAAAATCGCAAACGTTAAATGTCCCCATCATTCCTTCAATACAAAATACAATTGCGCCAAAGTGAATGTAAAGTCGTTGAAAAGCTGGCTCTCTGTGTACGAAGCGTTGTGTGAACGAGGGATTTTTTTTAAATGAATAAAAACATTTTGAACAAATATCGTTCTCCATTTATTTCCTATATCTACGGCGAATACAGTTTGACGACAATTTTTTTTCTACATTATATTCGATGAAAAAGTTTTTTTGTACATTTTTACATAGCACCAAGCGTTGAAAACTCTACGATAATGACTGTGATGCAAACAGTCGTTGCACTCTACGGTGGTGACGATGCCAGCTGCCGCTGAACTCGTTCTTTCCACCGGACCTTCACGAGCCTTCTTTTCCACCATACTCAGACTCGAGCGTCGAAAACTCTACGATGATGATGACTGTGATGCAAACAGTCCTTGCACCCTACGATGGTGATGATGCTGGCTGCTGTTGAACTCGTTGTTTCCACCAGGCCTTCACGAGCGTTCTTTTCCTCCATACTCAGGCTCGATGGAACTCGACGCTATTGTATTTCCCACCAATGTACTTCATGTAGAGTTGACTATTGCGCGCCAGTTGCAGCATACTCTCGAACATTTTCAGATCTTGATCGAAGGCCTTTACCAGCCGCGCTGGCAAGAAGACGGCAAACTCATTTGCAACGTCCACGATGTAGCGTTTTCCAAACTTGGTCTGTACAGCTCTCATGTCCACGATTTGATGATCCGAATGGACGTGCAGTTCTGGCAGCTTCTTCGTTGGGAGGAATTCCGCCATCAGGCTGACTTTGTTGATATTTGAGAGATCCATTTTCACTCTTTTTCAAAGTTCTTTTCGGAAAAGTTGATGGTGCGGTGGAATAGTGCAGTCTGAGCTTGGTCCACGAGATCATAAGCTCCCTCGTAACCCCTCCACTCAGATTTCAAAAACTTCTCCCTACTTATCCAATTATAGGCATGTGTAACAGGTTCAAACACGTTCGAAGAACCCCGCACGTAGAGAATTTCCCCCCTCGCAACACTTTTCACAGTCCCGACGTTGGGGTGGGCGACCATCAATGTGATCCTTCATCTGTGACGTATTATAATGCTCCATGCATGGAAGATACGATATCACTTCACTATCGTTCCAATGATGCTCCGGCTAACGATCCCACAGTAAACCAATAAAGTCACCCCAATACTTTAGGAGCAAGACCTTTGGAACCTGTTCGAGCTCGTTTTTGGTCAAGTCCAGGAGGTGCTTGGCCGGATGCACTGCGTACATACTCGCACATGTGAACATCTTGACGTAATCTTGTGGAATGAATCCTCGACGGGTTGAAACTTCTTGTGGAATAACGTTGCAGCTGCATGCAATAAATAAAGCATTTTATGGGCTTTGAAGGGCCACCCTTCATAAGGGAACTATCGTTATCTCACTCCCGAAAATTTTCCTTGCCATAAAAACACACACACACACACACACACACGCACGCATGCACGCACGCACGCACGCACACACACACACGTGCACACATTTGTCTAAGTTGTTTTTTATATCTATATAAACTCCTGTGAATAGTCTAGACGAAAATGCTCCGCTTACATCTCTAATGTTGATAATAAATTATGAGATTTTATGGGTTTTCAAGGACCCGCGACTCTATGATGCCCCCTCCCCCACAGAGTCGATAGCGGCTTCCCCCTCTCGCCCGCGCGTCCAGCTATCGCCTGGAAGACATCGTCACCAAAAATTAGCCTCCCCACTCTATAACACCCCTCCCCTTTCCCTCCGCCGGAACCCCGCACTTGGCTGCCGCGTGCAGTATCCCCCCCCCCCCCCCCTCCAGCATGCATACCCCGGCTTCCCCGCGCTCGACTCGCCCGCCCCGCTCCCCCCTGAGATCACTGGGATAGAATCGGCCTAGCTCTACTACTACTATTCGAATGTTATTGGTATTTCAATGCAATATTCTATCTAACTATATAATTTATGTATAATGAAAAGTTCGATAAATAAAAAGATTAAAGCGCGTTATGAAATTCGAGCTTAAATTAAATACACGAATTTTAATGAATTCAATAAGTTAATTAGAAATTATTATTATTAATATGAAAAATACGTGTGTTTAACTTTTTCATCTTAAATTAAAACATTGAATTACATAAATTGTAATTGTACAAAAATGTGAATTATACAGAGCTCATCCGCAAAAAATTTTGTTCGAAAAGCGGTTGAGTAAAAGTATATTTACCAAGAAAATCTATTTTTTTTTCGTGTTTCCTACAATGTAGTCACGACAGGTATAAGAGAGAAACAATTCGTGTCCTTCGTTTGACCTCTGTCTATTCTGTCTGTCTGGCTACGCACCGCGTGCTACGGAGCAATATTTTCTTAATTGGCGACGTTGATTCGCAAATTACTGGCAATAAGTTGCCGAGTAAAATACAAATTTTGAAAGTGCTTTTTTTCAACTTATGCCAGCTAAAGTATAGCCTTCGTCAAAGTGCTACGATAGTTGCCAAAGAAGTTTGTGTTTTTTGGGAAAAAGCCGGTATAACTGTGCATCCATTACACAAGTGTATGGTAAAGGTAGAAAATCTGTACAGCCATTATCGATCTGTACAAAAAAATGCTGTTCAAAAGCATAATGAAGTGAAAGAATTCGATTTTAAAGAGCAGATCGCGTTGCTTTTTGATATCGCTGCATCACCTGTAAAGCTTCAAAAAATCGATTAAAAAACTATGCAATTTTTGGAAAATCAAAGAAAACCAGAGAGATTTGGATTCATCGGTGATGTTGAATCTATTCACCACCGAAATATAACCGATGAAGAATACGATTTTATTTTGGCAAAGCGTAAAAAAGCGAAGTGCGAAAGAGAACACGGTACAATAGGTAAGAGAAATTATACTTCATGTAAAAAGGGCTCCAAATATATTATTAAAATTATTACTAACTTGACTTGCATTACAACAATTCTGTTTAAGAAATGTAATTAACATGTCATTTATACATTTACCTAAAAAATTGAAATACTGTATTATGTGACTATAAAAAAATTCATGTTCAAAAACGTTTAAAATTTTTTTTGAAATTACAAAATATTTTTGAATGAACTGAAATGTCGTTTATCAGGATTCACTTTCCTACACAATTGAAAAATCAGTTAATCCAAAAAGATTCGAAATTTTCCTGACAACTAATTTATTTGAGAAAAAAATGCAATTTTTTTTTATTTTGCGATATTAATCTTTAAGTAGTCAAGACTTTTTTCGGGATTTGTTTTTTCATTTTTGAAAAGTCTAGAATAGTTCAAAATTTTCCACTCATTCTCTCTTTGTTCGGAAATGTTTTTTCAAAAACTTATACAAATCTTAAATTTTATTAAATAATATTATCCAAATTTTTTTCTCAGATGACATCGTTCATTTGACAGGTAGTAGTCAAACTGAGTTTTCTTCACAGCGGAGTAATTTTTCATCGAAAATTTTCGATGAAAAAAAACCAGATAATGTGAACCCCCACCTCCGAAAAAATATCGTGATTTAATCAACATTATCACCGAAACATTGGTTGCAACTTTGGACAGTTGCTTCGTTTTGGATAGAAATGCTACTCGAATTGGAAGTGCAGTAGCTGAGGTATTGGGCTACGATCTCGATAATTTGATCATCTCCAAAACCTCGATACATAAATATCGAGAAAACATTCGTAAAAAGTTGTCGGAGAAAATCAAAAACTTGTTTCCATCTTCTGCACTACATGCACCCGTGCTTCATTGGGATAGCAATCTGATTCAAGAAATCTCTTCAAACGATAAAGTTGACCGTTTGGCAATAATTTTATCAAATGAAGAGTCTGTAAAAATTTTATCGATCCCGGCGTTGGAAAATGGGCATGGCTCTTCGCAAGCTATGGCTATAGCTGAGGTGATTTTGAAGTGATGTTTACTTTGTATAAAACAAATAATACATGTAAAAACTGCTTACTATAACTATACTAAATACTTTATAAATATTGCAATAAATATAAAATATTATGTTTGTAAATATCATAATACATTGAATAGTATTTTACTTCGAGAGTATGTTCATCTCAGTTTCTTTTTTTGTTTAATTATTTAAAAATTTCCGTTCGAAAATATAGTACGATATCTAAAATATCACCTTTGTCATAAAATTCGGTATGGGCAATTGTTCAATTTTTCAATTGTGATTTTTTATACATTTTTTTAACAGATTCTTCGAGATTGGGGGCTTAGTGACGTAGTTAAAGCACTGTGTTGTGACACAACTAATGCTAATCTTGGTTCGAGGAATGAAGCTGCAGTACTTTTAGAGCAAATTCTCAATCGAGATTTGCTTTATCTACCCTGCAGACATCATATTTTTGAATTAGTGCTAGGTGGGGTTTTTGACGCACTAATGCCTACCTCACCTGGACCGTCGATTCTTCTGTTCAAGCGTTTTCAAATTGCTTGGACGAAAATCGATCAAAATGAATATAAAGCCGGTATAGAGGATGAAAAGATTTTGAATATTTTTCAAAATCACCTCGAAGGTACATATTACTCGTTGATGAAGTACTAAAATCACAGGTGCAACTGCGTGACGACTACCGCGAGTTATTGCTGTTGTGCCTAATTTTCATTGGAAAAGTTCCTCTTGAAAGTGCACGATTTTATAAGCCAGGTGCTTTTTCACGTGCTCGATGGATGGCAAAAGCAATTTATTTCTTGAAAATTTTTTATTACGTAAAGTATTTCGTTTGACGCCAAGCGAGGAAAAATCAATCGCCGAAATCTGTAAATTTATCGTTTTGATTTACGTGAAGGCGTGGCTCACAGCTCCATTTGCTAATGCTGCTCCTAATCATGATTCGAATTTTCTTAAAACAGTCCACGATTTCCGAAAAATCAATTCCGCTGTAAGCAAAGTCGCTCTCAAAATAATGTCGAACCATCTTTGGTATCTAGCCGCTGAAACTGCGGCGATGGCATTCTTTGATGAAACCATTGCTGCAGACATAAGAAAGAAAATGGCTACAAAAGTCACGAGCAAGCAGCTGGAACATGAAACACAAATCGAAGTGCCCAAACGCTATGGAGCTTCTGAATCGAACTTCGCTTCTCTGTTGGGTTCATTTATTCGTAAGCCCCCAATCGTTAAAGTTTTTCGAAAGATTCCAAATCGATCATAGCTTTCTCGATAATGACGTATCGGAGTGGCACTTGGATAAAAATGATCAGTTTGGCTTGTAAATTGTCAAAAAGTTAAGCCTCATTAATGATGTCGCAGAAAGAGTCGCACTTATTTCGGAGTACAATAATATATTGACGTACAACGAGGAACAGAAACAATATATCGTTCGAATTGTCCGTGAATATCACAAAAAGTATCCGGATATCAATAAAAATACTTTGCTTCGACCGCTCCACCAATAAAAATTTATTTTGTCATTTTTTTCGATTTTTTTTCTACTCGCAGATTTTTTTTCGATTAAATTGGATTTTTAATCAATTGTTCATTCAATAATTATATTAGATATCATGATGATTGATTTCAGTGCAATGAATTTATGCCTCGGATGCAATTCCAAGTTTATATTTAATTCTAAGTCAATGTTTTACTTTTGATAGGAAAAAAAACTTCTCCTGTATTTTTTGTTCTAATCGTCTATTCTAGTATAGTATAGTCTAGTTTAATTTAGGCTCTAGTTGAGTTGAAAATTGCATCACAATATCAATAATAATATTTCACAAAAAATGTTAAAAAATATGAAATCGAGGCTGTCTTCATGAAGCGTGAAATTGTGGAAATTATTACTGCAAAAATGTGTAAAAATTATGTTTCTAACATCAATATGTGTACAATATGTGTGTCTAGTTTTCGATTTTTTCTCACCACTATTACGAGTTTAAGAAATAAATATGTTATATCTCAGCAAAATACATGTGTTTTGTCATTTCAAATTCAACTCCGTACAGGCACCATTAAAAAAAATGTTAACGCATTCAAACTTTGCACACATTTAAAAAAAATTATCTTGATTGTGTTTTTACGTGGGGAATTCGAAAATTCAAGTTCGACCTAAATTGCGGTCACCCTAATATATATATTCGTGTTTTATTTGTATAACTTTTACAAGTTTTTTACACAATCATAAATTTATTGTACATTTTCATTATAATATTGTATTCTTATTTTATGCAATCTGTTTCAGGTGTTCAATAACTCCGTTGTGCAAGGACTACGCTATTACCTATCTCACAATCCTGAAGGTCCACTTAAAGGGTGCAAAGAAACGATGGAATTCTGCAAACGCATGAATGACATGTTCGATGCTCTAAACCGGAAAACTCCACATGAAGGGCTTACTCCTGGAAATAAGGATTTCAAGGTGTGTATTTAATATTTATCTAAGGGGCGTGCGGAGATTATTGAGACTACAAAAATGACAATTTTTACTGTGAAGAATACAAACAATTTCGTTCGAAACTAATTACCATTATTGATTCATGTTTTTGTGAAATTAAATGACGAACTTCTTAGAAAATATTTTCAAAAACAGTAACTTTGAATTATTTCTTTTCATTTGAGATCATACCTGCATCTTTATGATTCTTAATTATTATCTCTTGTTCAATGAAAATATTTCTAATAATTTATCTCTGTCTATACCTATAATAAGTAAGAAGTTTCGCTTCGGTCGTGCGTGGATTCCACGCACATCCTTTTTTTTAAATAAAATCTTTATTATCTATATGAACAAAGCTTTTCATAAAATATTGGGCAACTCTCAACGTTCACAAGAACTATTTTTTATTTTTATGCTTTCTACGGTACGGGGCCGAAACTGTTGCTGGAATCGTTTGCCATGTTATTTTTAAGGTAGTCCAGTAACGAAACGATTTTCTTTGGAAAGTCTTGAAATTTACACAGGGTGTAAATGGGTAGTCGACTGACACGCACATCAAATTTTGAAGGGTTCGTCTTATTGGTTATTGAGTCAAATGTATTTAAATATAAAGAAAAATACACAAGGGTATAGGGATTATGTGTCACAAATCGTATCACTTTCCATATACAGTGAATGAACGCTTCTTACGATATTTATGAAAAACTACACAATGACAATCGAAAGTATATAATGAAGATCTGGGAAAAATTTCATGATGATTGACTTACTAGCAATAAATATTTATTACATTGAAGATTGAATTCTATAGCATTTTAGCCAGGGACGAACGAAATTTTGGGTTCAGCTAGGGATGGGATTCGATTAATTCGTGGCTTATAATTTTATTCGTCAAAAGATAAGTTAAAAAGGTGATTTATTTTTTCGAATTAATCACTCTGATATTAATTTGAGATCTTCAATTGAGATTGCAAAATCGACACCATACTTAGACACCCACAAAATATGATCCTACGTGCATGAACTACCTTAAAGTTTCAACCTCAGCGCGTGCTACACATTTATGTACTACACATTTATTTACGACGTCGAAATAAAAGTTCTTCTGAACTTTGAGAGTTGCCTAATACTTTGTGAAAACTTCTGTTCATTTAAATAATCAAGATTTTGAAAAAATTTTAAACAAGAAATCCAAAGTCGCCAACTTTTTGCGTCAACAATCAAAACGGCTCCTTAATCAAATTCGCATTACGAATATCTCTCACATCAACGCTGGATAGGTGCTGCTACCTCATCGAAAATTTCGACTTTCAATATCTTTTGACAGGAAAAGTTAATCAAGATAAATTGGAGTCAAGCCGCTGGGAGCAATGACCACCCGAACAGCCCAACGTTCTTACAGTTATACAAACTATTGTCGGTGTACAGCACCTTGAAACCTCCAAAGTTCGGGAATTGCACTGTATCGAAACAACATTCGCCTCAAATATTTATATCGCTGAACGATCTAAAGAAAGCTTACGGCCAGAAGTCTGAGGGAAAGCTTTCAGAATATCGGCAGCAGGTTCAGGCGAAACTAAACGATATCTTGGAACATAGCGAATGGGAGGCAGATGATGTCATCGAATATAATCTTGACCATGACTACTTCTTATCCCCCGTCCTGGACTGTATTATTTACTATGTCACAGGTCTATCATTTTTAGATTTAATTCGCTCAACCATTGCTAATCAGCTGTAGGTATCTGTATTATACTAACTTTTCTTCACGTGTTGCCCTTCTTTAAACCTCTAATGCATGCATTAGTTGCACTTGTAAACATTCGCCGACAGATCGTGCGAAGCTTATTATTTTTAGATTTAATTCGCTAAAACGTTAATAAACAGCTGTAGGTATCTGCATTATACTACCTTTTCTTTTTGTATTACCCTCTTTTGAATCTTTGATGTATGCATTACTAACACTTGTAGATATTGTTGGGTTGGACATTCGGCTTCGTTGGGCATCATGTTACCTCCAGAAGTTTTCCTTAACATACTTTTATGGATTCAACAGGTTACTTATGCAAGCAAGTATTGAAAATGTACAATAAATGTACGATTTGCCAGGAAGCGATCAGATCAGACTCTTCGGCTAAGTCTTCAGTGTCGCAATTAGTCGACCTGAAATCTAGAGAAGGATTGATTCACGCTAATTTGCGATATTTCAATGTCATTTCTCACGTAGAGTGTTGTTTCGCAAAACATGCGTCACAGGCCGATGTTTTTGATAGTAGTCTTGATGAAGTTTTGTCTTCGTATCAATTTACTTTTCCATGTTCCGAGCACGCCTCCGATATCCTGTCATATGCTATTGTTTATTATATTCGACTACGGATGAGGCAGAATGCCCATCAGCAAAATTTGAAACTTTTAAAGAAATTCGTCGTTAAAAACAAATTGTCAAAATTGACCGATCAATTTCAATCATATGTATTATATTTCGTCCTTTTACCTTTCTCCCGCAGTTAACAGTGATGTACAGATGTTATTACTATAATAAACCAAGAAGCAATTCAAAAACTGTAACCATCGAAAAAGGTAAGCTATAGAAAAATAATATTGAAAATTTAAGAAAATTTATAAATAAATTTCGTTAGAGAAATAAAGCCTAATGAGCTATATTTATACAGAAGAATCATAAAAATGATAGTAACTAGCAATAAAAAAAATTGAAAAATTCTCATCTATTGGATTCGAACTTCGAATCACTGTAATAGTAGCTTGTCGCTGAACCAATTGGCTAAGGAAGCTTTATGATATTAGTAAAAAAAAATGATACATATTTATCAGGGTCGCTTGAGGTATAAAGCTTCCCTGAACAGAGAAATGTAATTAAACCGTATTGTTGAGGAATCGGCTTCGATTCGGCCAATGAGAGTTTCCAAAGTCGTGATGGGAAAATTCTTTTCTGTTATCTTTCGATCCTTGGTTCGGATTCTCTTCAGAAATTGTATTTGTTGTAAATATTGTCGATATTTCCAGTTTTTTTTTGGTTTGTGCTTGGAAGATGATGAGTATGGATAGTATTTATGTTGGTCCAATACTATCTTATGAAGGTGAATCGGAGGATTGAATTGATACGGAGCCTTTGTTTCCAATCGATTGAGAGAATTTGTCGTTTTTTGGAGATTTCTATTGTCAATAGAAATTTTAGATTTGAAAAAAAATAAAATTAACTATATCTTCGCAAGCACAAAGAAGAAAACTAGAAATTTTCTCTGTTCTACATGTCAAGTAGTGATGTCTCAGAGAGTTCGAGAGAAACTCTCGACCTTGGAAACTCTCATTGGCCGAATCGAAGCCGATTCCTTAACAATACGTATTCATCAACACGGCCGCACACTACTCGTACTGTATTGGAAATGTAATTAAAATTTGTATTTATTATATTCAAACAAAAAAATACGCTGCCAATTGCTTCCTCGAGATTAGTACAACGCTAAAATCTTCCTCTATGAGGAACTATATTTTTAATTTTGGCTTTCTCATAAAGGAAGCTTTGAGCGTCGTACTAAATCTCGAGGAAGCAATTTGCAAATTGCAATTTGCAGCGTATTTTTTTTTGTTTTAAGTAAAATCCGTATTTTTTTTAGTAATTTCGACAACCTTTTTAGAAAGTAGAAAGGAAGTACAGATTAATACGCAATATCTTACAAAATTTGCAAAAATTGAAGTGGTTCGACAATTTTTCGAAGAACTCTGAT
The DNA here is from genome assembly GCA_963210295.1 of Ophion ellenae. Classification (NCBI taxonomy): domain Eukaryota; kingdom Metazoa; phylum Arthropoda; class Insecta; order Hymenoptera; family Ichneumonidae; genus Ophion; species Ophion ellenae. Next base: position 17,212,687 of record OY723385.1, on the reverse strand, counting down.
TTTCGTAAAATAAAAAAAATCATAAAATTCTAACCGTTCGACCGATGTTTCCCAAATTCAATACGAACCTTCCTATTATGATACTCTATTCACAAAAAAATAAAATTAGCGATAAATCTTAAAATTTGCGGAATTTAGAGCGGTAAAAGACTATCTTTTGAAAATTTCAAAATGTCGTAAAATTCGTATTTTTTTAGTAAATTCGACAAAATTCTCAGAGAATGAAAAGCTTGTATAGATGAACATCTATGCGAAACGGGAGCCCTGTAGCTCAAACCGTTCTCGAGTTATAAACGTTTGAATTTTACAGTTGCCAGAACACACACATCCGGCTATTTTTTCTAGATATAATTTTTCGATGTTTTCGGACACTTTAAGCACATTGACATTGAAAACTGGGAGAAAAATTTCACCATCACAAAGCTTCCTCCATGAGAAAGCAAAAAAATCAATTTCACTCGAAGCTGTTTTGTATTTCGCTGTAAACATATTCATATACGCATGTATGACTGCGTATGACTATCAAAAGATTGGTTAGGATTCCGCCAAATCCGTGCTATAAACTTATGAAGCTTATGAATAACTCGTTGCGCCGCTCTCGTGGCCATAAGTTGTACTTTCGTTTGGACGTGAACTGACAACCCCCCACCACGTTTGTTGCAAGACCTGTATGTAAGACCATGATATTGGGTACGCAAGTTCAGAGAGTGAGCCGAGCCGCGCGACTGAGCGTGAATTGTGTTTTCGGATGTCGTCGATCCCTATTTGTCGCACTTTCGTTCTCTTTTATTTAATGAGCGTCTCTTATCGCCTATCTTTCATGAATAAATATCTTTCTTCTCTCTCGTCCTCTTTCATCTTTGCGCATACTTTTGTTTTTTCGTTCATTCCCTCTCGTCGATTCTGAGAAGGAACGCCACTTTGGTGCCCGCCTTCGATTTTAATGAAACTCATGTCCATGGAAGAGCACTGAAAACAGTCATACGCTTACGGTATGACTGGAAAAGCAGTTACACTTATTGAAACCCTTTTCAAATAGAAATAGCTTTCAAATGCAGCATTTTTTTCGTCTCGGAAAAAAATCTTTTTTTTTTCTCGAGATTTGTTTCCTTCCTTGTTTCCTCCTTTTTTTCTTCCCTATTCCCTTCCTTGACACACTGGGCAATGTTGACCCGGACAAATTTGAAATAAACGCTCACTTTTCCATAAACGAAAGTTTTTAATAATTTTTTACAACAATTCAATTTTAATTGTTTAAAATGTATCCCGAATTTGTTTCAATAAAAACCGACCGATGGGTTATTAAGGGCAGGTGGATGGAGTACTATCCGGGTCAAAATGACCCAGTGTGTCAAAGTCGTGGCCAAATGTAAAGATGTCAAGAAAGGGTCAAGTATTCGATGCAAAGTTGTAAGGAAAATGACAAAAAATTACCATTAGAACATTTTCCTCATTTGAAAACCTCCACGTGGTACGCTTTTGGTACTGATAATACTGGCGGTAGAGAATTTGTACATTTTTTTTATTTTGAATAAAGAATTTTTGTTTGAGGCTTTTTCTCGACATTTGATGAGTATTAAATGCCAAATTGTAAGAAAAATAATGTTTTTTTAATCTTAATAATGATTAAATGAAGTTTGAGGAGCAATAAACGTGCTCTTAAATTTTTTTTTTAACTGATCGATCCGGAAAGAGACGCATGACCGGATCGATTTGGAATTTTACAAGGCTCTTAGGGATATAATTAACTGAAAAAATCCGCAAACATCAGTAGTTATTAAAATATTTGTAAGATAGCGGAGCGATTTCTAAAAATCAAGAAATGGTCATTTGTTTGTACTTTTTTCTAATGAAGGGCATGGAAAAAAAATCTTCTCCAAAACAATAGTTAGGCCTCAAAAGGAATTTATTCAAGTTTCAGAAACTGCCGGCCGATTTGCTGTACAATAATTAGTTCTCATACTTCACGGGATATCCATGATCAAAGACAAAAGGGTGACTTTTCATTCAGCGGCTAATATTACAGCAACTAATTGTCGTACCGAGCCAAAAAACCCAACTGTACCTAAATGATAAGTTTCAACAACCCTGATATTGATTTAGTCAGAAAAAAATATTCTGAGCCTAGGGACAACTTGGAGAAAAAACAATAGGAATATTTTTGTCTCCTGATATTTCTTTTGCTTAGGCAATAAATGTTACCCAAAAAAATGTCATCAAAAGATTTCGACACTAGAAACTGCAAGCTTCAACATTCTTATTGTCACTAAAAAAAATACTAATTTTTTTTCTAATTTTCTGCTCCTTCAATTACATTAAGCGTAAAAATTAAAGGACCACTACTTCTTGGTCGAAAAAATGCCCTTTTTTGGACGGCCATCTCGCGGTTGTAAATAATCGGAAAAAATAAATAAAAGCATTTTGGAGCGTTAATTGTCAACTTCAGAACGCTTGTGTTTATCAATTTTTATGAACGTTTTTCAACCAAATAAAATGGTTGGTAAGTAAGGAAAAGGGGAATTCAAAAAATTTGACCAACTGTGCCGGGTTACACGGGCAACAGAATTTTTTGTGAAAAAATCCGTTTCAACCATTTGTAAGCGTATATCTTCTTTTCTCATTTTCTTTTTTCGAACAGCTGTGCGATTTTTATTCACCTAGTTATCACTAACCAAATGAAAAAAATGCATTTGTTTATTTTGGACGGTTATAACGCTGGTCCAAATCATCGTACAGCATTCATAATGACATCGTTGGAAAGCTTGGAATTTTTCTATAAAACATAGGGTTTGAAATAACTTACGTATTATTTTTAAACACCGTGAAATCGATTTTTAAAAACGTGTCCAATGCCGATTTTTACACTTTTTGTCTATTACATAATACCGTTGCAACCAACGCACGGAGCTTTAAGATTTTTACGTATTCTCAAAGCTAAGGGTACGTAAGAACATTCCATCAAAAACCAGGCCGCTGCATATAGGCTTTTATACTGTGCTGAGGTTTTGAACTTCGCGAAAATTGAGATACGGCAATTTTTCGCGGAGTCTAATTTCTCGATTTTCGACAGACTATCGAAAAAATTCTCCAATGATCTCTATAATATTCCCGTTCAAGGGGAAGTGAGCAGACATCGCAGCGATCGGGATTTTTATTTTTTCTGTTTTGATGAATTATAGAATTTTAATTGTAAAGATTAATGATCGGCAAAAATTAATGTTTGGCAATTATTCTGGACGAACAAAAAAACTTTGGGCACCGCATTTAAGGCCATGTGCCACATGCCTCCGACCGCATCGAAATTTTGAAATGGGAATTCTCCCGAACGGATCAACCAATTGGAATGAAATTTGTTGTGTGCATGCAGGGCGCTTGCTCCGAGAGCATGATTCGCGAAATTTCCCAAAATTTCGAAAAAAATTTTGCAGTTTGTAGTTACCATGCGAAAAACTGTGAATTATTAACCATTGCATCGCATTTTCGTTAATTTGGCGCGAATCATGCTCTCGACAGTGAAAAAGCACACATTTTGAGCTTTGTTTCACCTGTTTTCATGAACAAATGGCGGAGAAAAAGCATTTTGAAATTTTTACATAAATTCAGCAAAAATGTACCAACAAAGCTCAAAATATCAGGTACTGTAGCGAGCGTTCAGTTCATCCGTTTTCTCACTGGCGGCGCGCAGCTCGCTTCGTCTTGTTTTTACCGACTGCGCTCGCGTCCTTCCGGAACAAATTTATTTTTTGACAGGTCGAAAGCCGGAGCCATAACCTCCGGCCATAACCTCGAACATTCGTTCGGAATATATTTCATACGATGTGTGTCATAGAATTTTAATAGTGTGTGTGATCCAGTGAAGTTTATTTTCGTCGCGTTTTGGTGAGTTTTTTTTGCTGTGAAGAACGCATCAGGACGCCGGCACACCACCGACGACCAAAAACCGACAATGAAATAATCGACGAGAAAACAGCCGCAGCCGATTACACGAAGAAGATCGAGGAACATAGGGACAGCGAGAAGGCGAAGGAGAAAACACCGGAATTCAAGGTACGTACATGCTATAACCTCAATTTACGTACTATGTAATTTGCCACGATCGTCCCTCGCATTACTTTCTCGCTCGCCGATGTATCAAACAGCCAACGGCTCCGGTGCAAAAAACTCAAGCTTATTTGCTCTTCGCAGAAATACCTCGGTATTTATTTGTGAAAAAATCGCAGATAGCATATTATCCGATGATCCGTAGCCACTTCCATTACCCCTCGAAATCCTCGATTTCCTGATCAGTGTGCGACCAAAATGGTGCACGAAAGTTCAACACCCTTTGCCTACGAACGCAAAACTGTCACGTCTCAAACACGGTTGATTTGTGGACCTGTGGCGATTTCTCTATAGCTTCACCCTGATGACCGAGAGTACTATTGGTATGGCGTACAAAGATAGAAGACCCTTGGTATACCTGTACGGTAGTACACCGCGACACGCAAGTGTGCGTGTTACTAGTATGGTACTGGTATACTCTGCAATAGTAAAATATACTGGTTCCGTATCCTCACCATACTAATACTCGTACTGATAGCGTACGCATACACATGCTAGGTATGGTACCTGGACTAGCATGTAGAAACCAGAACTAATGTAGCGTCGGATTTACCATCTAGATGGACCAACGGATTTATCAAGGGCAGCAAGAAGGCACTGCCGAGGATGAGAAACGGTGTCACTCGTCGCAGCCACAGTATAGCCTCCCAGTGTCCGCAAGGATATCACCGCTGTCTTCAATCTCTCCGAGAGCACCAGCGAGGCTGACCTCGAGGAACTCGTCGAACTCTTCGGCTTCGCTCAGAAACAATATCTCACCATGGATCGCACCACCAACCTGTGCAAGGACTTTCGCTTACGTATGTACATTTTAAAACAAAGGGCGAGGACCATTGCATCTCAATGGTTACGGCTACCATCATCTCATACTCAGAGTCGACGGGGCCAAACCTTCAGACCAACAGAATTGAATGGTCAACGGTTGAACGCGTTAAGGTAGAACAAGCGTGCGCTTTTGATTTTTATAGATTTTGTTTAAATTTTAACCAGACATTGTTCGTATCATTATGCATGTTTCAGTGAAATGTCAGATCAGCCGACTATTTAGATTCGGAGATTGATTTTAAAATTACAACTTTTAACACTGTAGGGTCTGCATTGAAATTTAGACAGAGTAATTTTCCGTGAAAAATATTTGTCCTCTTTAAAAATACAAGGTAATAACATAAACAATATAAAATAGTAATGTTTATAACGCAAATCTTTTTCTTCACGTTAAAAGTGTTTAACGTTAGGAGCACAATAATTAACTTTTTTCTCGAAATATTGAACAACGCTGTTCTGCGGTGGTGCATAATGTCTTCTTATTACAGGGGATAAATATTTCTAACCGAGAGTTATTCTGTCGTTACTGAACGTCTTTAGCAAAACTGAATAGTAAAGAAAATTCAAACTTTTTCACTCGTCCCCTAACTAGTTTACTATCTAATCATATTTTTTTCAAAATCCATAAACACAATAGAATGGTACGCCGAATTAAGTGACCTGACTTTCGGCCAATGCAGACCCTGCAGTGTTAAAAGTTGCTATTCAAAAATTCATTATCTCCCAATCTAAATAGTCAACTGTTCTGAAATTTCACTCAAACTTGCATAATAATATGAACAATGTCTGGTTAAAATTTGAACAAAATCGATAGAAATCAAGAGCGCACGCTCGTTTTAACATAAGGGCTTACATCACTGTAAACGTCCAAAATTGAGTGATATTTCGCGATTTTTTTTTGTAGAAGGACAAATAGGAGAATATTAATATTCAAGGATGTTATTAGTCATATCTTTAAATGAACAAAATGAAATTTATATTGAAAAATTGTGCCAAAAGGTGACGCTGGAGCCATTCTGGCGAGGCATGTTGAATTTGAGACGCTCTGCGGCACGCAGTATAGCTGACGCAAATTTGATTTTAGAATAAAATTTAAAAAATTCTATTAATTTTCACGAGTATAGCTAGAGAAATACGTAGAGAATTGTGACAATGTTATTTTTTGTGTAATTGGCAAGCATTAAACCAAAAACTTAATTTTCGACAAAAAAAGCACAATCATTTGGTAATAACTAATGTTATAATTAACTCATAGAAAATCCCGTACTTACTGCTCTTCGGAATGTTATTTTAAACATGTACCCAAAATTGGGAGTGAAAATGATGAAAATTGTTGGAGTTATGCTGCATGCCGTTTTGAAAAATTGTGTTTTGAGAAAAACGGTCGATGTCTCGCACACGGGCCAGCCACTGCCACCGCAGATCCATCCTGGCCTGCGGACCTTTTTTACAGGTACCAAACTTTTTTCTCCTTATTATAGATGGTTGAAAGCATCTTTTAAGTCAAGTAAAAAAAAAACAATTTTTTTTTAATTCCGCAGTGTGACCCCTTAGATCGGAGTACACGGTGACGATTGTTGGTCGCCTCTCTGTGAACGACACGCGACCAACAATCTTGAAAAATGGTTGGAGGATTATTGTAAGCAAAGGTTGCCGAAATATAAAAAAAGGACTTCACTAATTTTTTTTTTTTGCGTTCCAACGTTGCAAACTTCAACCTCATACCCTCTCCGTGGAACGCAGTAGAACTATCGTAAATTTAATCGTGGATCTAAGAGTAAAATATTTTCGTTTATTACGTTCGTTTTAGCAGTCAAATGAGGGGAAACTTCAAAATAATTAAAGAAAAGAGACGAGTTAAAAAAAAGGTCGTGTTTTGAACCAAATTTTTTATATACGACTCCCAAAATGACAAGAACAAAATTTCTACATTTTCTAGCGTTTTTTTAAGCGCTGTGTCTATGTGAAAAATTGTCGCATCGAGATGAAAAAAGCCTTTTGACGCTTCAAGATGATAGTTTCGAGATCTTTTGGCAAAAAATTGTGATCTACGGCTATCGCGCAATCATAAGAAATACCGGCAGAAAAAAATTCCAAATTTGTTTTTATTTTTCAGGGGTCATCGGACTAAGGAATTTTGTTTCAGTTAACTCAATGTATAGTTTAGTTAGCTTGTTTATTCAGCTTTAATTAGCTTTTTATCTCTGTACGTCAAATTTTCTGCTGAGATATCCGACTTCGAATGAAAAAATATCCTTTTGTCTTTGATTATCGATCTCTCAGCAACCAATTATCGTAACAAGAATTAGAGGGCAGCTTTGAAAAGTCGAATAAATTTCCCGCCAGCCCCTCCCGTTGATTTTTGTGTTTTTTTCCTTCACCCTTAACCGTTATTTGGTGAAGGACAAAAAATTACTTTTTCTGGATTTTCAGTAAATCCACCACTACGTTACAAATATTGATGCAAAGACTAATGTTGCCGCGTTTTTTTTCAGCTCGAATTACTTCCAATACCCCTGTTAGTCTGCAAATTGGTTCATCAAACCGTTTTCTATCAAGGGTTAATCGAAGTTTGACAAAACAATTAAAGGAACAAGTGTATTATTCCTAAACATCTTGTAATCATCATCAAAATAAAAATACTAATTTTCTTCGACTTTTTTCACAACTTGGCACTAGTTGCTTGTTAAATATAAGAAAAAATTCTAGAGAGTAACATTTTTTTTTATTTGTAAAATATTTAAGGAAACAATACTGACTCATTTTTTTACACCATTCGGCCTTTGCGCACTTTAATTTCACTCATCTGTAAGTGCATCAATTAAAGTTGATACTCCCAAGCTGTATTAATAGTCGATCTGAGAACATTTATGCAATTAATTCTCAATATTTTCTACGAAGGTTATTAGGGTTATGGAAAACAATCTTTTTTTCAAAACTAGGCATGATCAAAAATTGAAAAAACTGAGAGTTTACAAAAACAAGAGATTCATTTTTTTTTATCAAAACGTAGAAAAAAATTACCAAAAAAAGATTAGTTTTCGAAAGAAATTGTTCATTGGTTTTTTCTTCCAAGCAAGAGATCATTTTTGAAAAAAGTGTTTTTTGTATCCCTGATAACCTTCGCAGAAAATATCTACAGTTAATGGGCATACAAGTTCCCAGATCGACTAGTGAATACTGCTTGGGGGTATCAACTTTTAATCAATGCAATTAAAGATGAGTGAAATTATGGTGCGCAAAAGCCGAAGCGTGGCAACAACGAGTCACCATTGTTTCCTGAAAAATTTTACAAATTCAAACAGATTACAATTTTTTTTTATATCTCAATTTTTTTTCTTAAATTTAACAAGCAACTACTGCAAAGTTCTAAAAATAGTCGAAGAAAATGGGTGTTTTCATTTTGATCATGATTACACGATGTTTAGGAACACTTGTTCCTTTAATTCGTTTTCAAAACTTGGATCGATCGGTCCGGAAAAACGGGTCGATGGATCAATTCGAAAATTTGCACGGCTATTAGTCTTTCTACCAATATTTGTAATGGAGTAGTAGATTTACTGAAAAACCATAAAATGTCATGTTTTGTCCTATTTTTCAAACTACTGTTAATGGTGAAAACATGAGTTTTTTCTCAAACATCAACGAAAGGGTCTTGTACGAAATTGATTCAAGTTTTTCAAGCTGCGCAATAATTTCCTGTGCGATCATTGGTTGCTGTGTTATCATTGATCAAACACAAAAGGAACATTTTTTATTATAAGTCGGATATCCCAGCAAAAAGTTGACATAGAGAGACCACAAAAAAACCAAATTGGAACTGAATAAACAAGCTAACGGACCTATGCAATGATTTAACTGTGAAAAATCCCTTGAAAAAATTAAATTGGAAAAATAATTTTGTCGCTATCTCTTATGATTGCGCGATAACCATAGCTCAAAAAATTATTTTGCCAAAAGATCTTAAACTAGAAACTTGAAGCTTAATAATGTTTTTCTTTTTCATCTTGATACGACTATTTTTGACATTGATACAGCTTTTCAAAAACACTTTAAAAAATGAAGAAATTTTCTGTTTCTTTAATTTTTTGGGGTTGCAAAAATGCCGATCGCAATTGTTTAAACAAAGAGCATTGTAATTTTTTTAAACTTTTCAACGATTTTTTGAAAGTGTTTCCAACAAAACGATTTTTCGAAAAATTTACACCGATGACCCCTAAACAATTCGCCATAGTAAAATTTTACCACTCTTCTGTAGAGCGAGACTTCTCCGATCGTCATTGCTAGAAAATTCGATCCTTGGAGAAACCTGCCGAAGATGAATTCCGGCAGAGAGAAAAAATGCTAAACGTATTTTTTTTAACATAATTAGTAATAATTTAGTAATAAAAAAATTTTACCACTCTTTCGCAGAGTGAGACCCGGTCGATCTCGTTCGCTCGCGAATTTGGTCGGCCGCAGACAACCTGCCGCAAATAAGCCATGGCAGAGAAAAAAATACCGATCACAATTGTTTAAACAAAGAGCATTGGATTTTTTTTTAACTTTTCAACGATTTTTTGAAAATGTTTCCAACAAAACGATTTTTCGAAAATTTTACACCGATGACCTCTAAACAATTCGCGATAGTAAAATTTTACCGCTCTTCTGTAGAGCGAGACTTCTCCGATCGTCATTGCTAGAAAATTCGATCCTTGGAGAAACCTGCCGAAGATGAATTCCGGCAGAGAGAAAAAATGCTAAACGTATTTTTTTTAGCATAATTAGTAATAATTTAGTAATAAAAAAATTTTACCACTCTTTCGCAGAGTGAGACCCGGTCGATCTCGTTCGCTCGCGAATTTGGTCGGCCGCAGACAACCTGCCACAGATAAGCCATGGCAGAGAAAAAAATACCGATCACAATTGTTTAAACAAAGAGCATTGGAATTTTTTTTAAGTTTCCAAGGATTTTTTAAAAGTGCTTCCAACAAAACGATTTTTCGAAAATTTTACACCGATGACCTCTAAACAATTCGCGATAGTAAAATTCTCCGATCGTCATTGCTAGAAAATTCGATCCTTGGAGAAACCTGCCGAAGATGAATTCCGGCAGAGAGAAAAAATGCTAAACGTATTTTTTTAGCATAATTAGTAATAATTTAGTAATAATAAAATGTTACCACTCTTTCGCAGAGTGAGACCCGGTCGATCTCGTTCGCTCGCGAATTTGGTCGGCCGCAGACAACCTGCCGCAGATAAGCCATGGCAGAGAAAAAAATACCGATTGCAATTGTTTAAACAAAGGGCATTGTACATTTTTTTAAGTTTCCAAGGATTTTTTAAAAGTGCTTCCAACAAAACGATTTTTCGAAAATTTTACACCAATGACCTCTAAACAATTCGCGATAGTAAAATTCTCCGATCGTCATTGCTAGAAAATTCGATCCTTGGAGAAACCTGCCGAAGATGAATTCCGGCAGAGAGAAAAAATGCTAAACGTATTTTTTTAGCATAATTAGTAATAATTTAGTAATAATAAAATGTTACCACTCTTTCGCAGAGTGAGACCCGGTCGATTTTGTTTGTTCGCGAATTTGGTCGGCCGCAGACAACCTGCCGAACAAAAGCCATGGCAGAGAAAAAATGCTGATCGCAATTGTTTAAACAAAGAACATTGTAACATTTTACAACTCTTTTCTCGAACGATCTCGGCCGTGACTCGAGCTTTTAGCAGAGATCAAACTCGTCGATGATAAGCGACATCGAGATGCCAAATAGTTTTCGAGCTTATTTGTTTAAATTAATTAAAAAAGAGTGGAGAAATGCTAGCACCCTTCCACCATACGAGTCTCTAGCAAACCCTGTTTGCTAGAAAGTTCAACCATAAAGAAATTTCCACCGATGACCGCCGTCAACAAAAAAATCGATTCGAGGGCATTTGTTTAAACAATGCGCGATCGCAAAATTTCACCGCTCTTCCGTAGAGCGAGGCTAGCGATCTTGATTGTTCGAGAAGCTGACCAGCAAAAATGCTGCCAAATATGAACCCTGGCAGAGATAAAATGCTGAACGCATTTGATTAAATAATGAGCATTGCAAAATTTTACCACTTTTTTGTAGAGTGAGTTTCGAGCAATTTCGGTCGCTCGAAATTTTGGCAGGGATCGAAATCGTTAACGATAAGCGGCATCGATGTTACAAATTGAGCTCGAGCCTATTTGTTTAAATGAATTAAAAAAGTATGGGGAAATGCCTGAGACTTTTGGTTGTGGCTGTCGTCGAAAAAAAAATCGATTTGATGGCTGCATATACAATGTAAAATGCAACAAAGTTCCACCGCTCTCCTGCCGAGCGAGCGCATGCTTCCAATACAAGCGTACCGTGGTCGCTACGCATAGTTGTGTGAATTGTGTGACACGCACATAGATGTAAGGTGCTTGCGTACGACCGAACGGCGGCGAGAACGGATTCGTTCTTTCTGCAACGCGGTCGGCGTAGCAACACACACACACACACACACACACACACACACACACACACACGCGCGCGCGCTCAGCGATCGTCATCTATTTGGCTTCGAGGCTCTTCGTCCCAGTGCGAAGCATCGAGACCGAATTCGCGATCGCTGCGCTGTCCGTCGGTAGCGACACGTAGTTAAAAACTACGAGATCTGCGCTACCGACGTAACGAGAGGCCGCGTCGAAATTTTCCGGCGTGTGGCACATGGCCTTAAAGGAGGACACCAGTGGAAAACTTTCGAAAAAACATTTTTTTTTAAACATTTAAAAAATCCTTATAACCTCCAAAAATATGATGAAAATTCGTTTATAGCCGAAAAAAAAACAGTTTTAACGTGGTTTTCGAGCTATTTTTATAGGGTCTCCGGCGCTGAAACGCGTCTTCGGCGATGCCATGCCGGTAGTCGCAATTCTCAACTCTTGTACGCCTATTATCTATGGGGAGAAATTCACCGACTAAAAATAGTTTTATTTTCGACCAAAAGGTGGGATTAGCTTATGGAAATAAAAGTTCTTCAGCTCTGTCGTTTAACCGTTGACTTCACACACGTTTTTTTCTCCAAACCACGCTTTCGAAATCGGGACGCAGCAGAACTCGAACAATTTTCGTCCAATCGACTAATCCAATTTCTTCAATTTTTCAAAGTGTTTTTTGAAGCGCTGTATCAATGTGAAAAATGGTCGCATCGAGATGAAAAAAAGCATCATGAAGCTTCAAGTTTCTAGTTGCGAGATCTGTCGTCAAAACAAATTTTTGAGCTACTGTAATCGCGCAATAATAAAAAATAGCGAGAGAAAATTTGTTTCCAAATTTTTGGGGTTTTTTTTCAAGGGTCCACGCGCTCGAGAATGTTATTTCAGTTAAATACATGTATAGGTCAGTTAGCTTGTTTATTCAGTTTCAATTTGGTTTTTTTGTCTCTCCACGTCAATTTTTTGCTAAGATATCCGACTTTGAATGTAAAAGATCCTTTTGTCTTCGATCACCGTTTTCTCGGCAACCAATGATTGCACGGGAAGCTTTGAAAACTTAAATAAATTTCCTACCCGACCCTTTCGTTGATTTTTTAGAAAAAAAAAACATTTTTTCACCATTAATATTAATTTGAAAAAAGACAAAAAATGACTTTTTATGGTTTTTCAGTAAATGTACTACTACTTTATATATAATAGTAAATGTATAATACTTTAAGTATCGATGGAAAGAATAGCGTTGCCCGGTTGTTAAGGTCAAGAAAAAAAAATTCGAAAAATTTCAATTTTTTTTTCTTCAAATTTGTCAAACATTTTAGGAAACAATACTGACTCATTTTTACACGATGCGACCTTTGCGCACCATAATGCCACTCATCTTTAATTGCATTAATTAAAAGTTGATACACCCAAGTTGTATTCACTAGTCGATCTGAGAACTTGTATGAGATGAATTCTCGATATTTTCTGCGAAGGTTATTAGGGTTACAAAAAAAACTTTCTTTTAAAACTGATCTTTTTTCAAAGAAAAAACCAATTAACATTTTTTTAAACTACTCTTTTTTGGTAATTTTTTTCTACGTTTTGGTAAAAAAATTAGTCTAAAGTTTTTGTAAAATTTAACTTTTTTCAATTTTTGTTCATGCCTAGTTTGAGAAAAAAACACTGTTTTCTGGAACCCTAATAACCTTCGTAAAAAATATCAAGAGTTAATCGCATAAATGTTCTCAGATCGACTATTGAATACAGTTTGGGGTTATCAACTTTTAATTAATGCTATTAAACATGAGTGAAATTATAGTGCGCAAAGGCCGAATCGGGTAAAAAATGAGTCAGTATTGTTTCCTGAAATGTTTTACAAAGTTAAAAGCAATATTTTTTAAAAATTGAGATTTTTTGAATTTTTTTTTCTTACTAGTGCAAATTTGTCAAAAGAGTCGAAGAAAATTGGTCTTTCCATTTTGATGATGATTACACGGTGTTTAGAAACAATACACTTGTGCCTTTGATTGTTCTGTAAAACATTGATCAATGAGTCCGGAAAAACGGTTCGATGGATCAATTTGAAAATTAACAGGGGGCTATATTACGCTTGAAAAAAAACGCGGCAACATTAGTGTTTCCATCAATATTTGTAAGGTAATAGTAGATTTATTGACAAACTATAAAAAGTCACTTTTTGTCCTTTTTTCAAATTAATGTTAAGGGTGAAAAAATGTTTTTCTGAAAGGTCAACGAAAGGGGCTGGTAGGAAATTTATTCAAGTTTTCAAAGTTGCCCTTTAATTTCCGTTGCAATCATTGGTTGCTGAGATATCGATGAACAAAGACAAAAGGATCTTTTTTCATTTAAAGTTGGATATCTCAGCAAAAAATTGACGTAGAGAGACAAAAATCCAAATTAAAGCTGAATCAACAAGCTAACGGACCTATACATTGAGTTACGTGGAAAAAAATTAACTAGCCCCTGAAACCTTGAAAAAAAAAAACAAATAAATTTGGCAATTTTTTTCCTCCGCTATTCTTATGATAGAGAGAAAACCGCAGCTCACAAAAAAAAATTGCAAAAAAATCGCGAAACTAGAAACTTGAAGCTTCGAAGGTTTTTTTATCTCGATGCGACCATTTTTCACATAAATACAGCGCTTCAAAAAACACTCCAAAAAATGAAGGAATTTTCTGTTCCTTTAATTATTTGGAGTAGTATATAAAAATTATGGTCGAAAACACGAACTTTTTTTCAAACTCGTTACGATTTTTTTATGATTATTTTGAGAATATCAGAATTGAAATTTCAGAACAGTTGACTATTTAGATTGGGAGATAATGGATTTTTCAATAGCAACTTTTAATACTGCAGGGTCTGCATTGGCCGAAAGTCAGGTCACATAATTCGGCGTACCATTCTATTGGGTTATTCATTTTGAAAAAAAATTATTATCAGATAGCAAACTAGTTAGGGAACGAGTGAAAAAAGTTTGGATTGTCTTTGCTATTCAGTTTTGCTAAAGACGTTCAGTAACGACAGAATAACTCTCGGTAAAAAATATTTGTCCCCTATGATAAGAAGACATTATGCAACACCGTAGATCAGTATTGTTCAATATGTCGAGAAAAAAGATAATTATCGTGTTCCTAAAGTTGAAAACTTTTAACGTAAAAAGAAATATTTGCGTTATAAACATTAATATTTTATATTGATTATGTTATTGCCTTGTGTCTTTTTATAGAGGACAAATATGTGTTACAAAAAATTACTCTGTCTAAATTTCAATGCCGACCCTGCAGTGTTAAAAGTTGCAATTTCAAAACCCATTATCTCCGAATCTACATAGTCGACTGTTCTGAAATTTCACTGAAACATGCATAATTATACGAACAATGTCTGGTTAAAATTCGAACAAAATCTATAAAAATCAAGAGCGCATGCTTGTTCTACCTTAACACGTTCAACTGTTGGGCATTCAATTCTGTTGGGCTGAAGGTTTGGACCCATCGACTCTGAGTATGAGATGATGGTAGCCGTAACCATTGCAACGCAAGAAGGCCCTAGCGTCCTCGCCCTTTGTTTTTAAACGTAGATACGTAAGCGAAAGGCCTTGCACAGATTGGTGGTGCGATCCATGGCGAGATATTGTTTCTTGAGGTCAGCCTCGCTCGTGCTCTCAGAGACATTGGAGACAGCGGTGATATCCTCTCGACACTGGGACTATATATTGTAGCTGCGACGATTGACGCGGTTTCTTATCCTCGGCAGTACGTACTTGCTGCACTGGATAAATCCGATGGTCCATCTAGATGGTAAATCCGATGCTATTTGAGTTCTGGTTCCTACATGATAGCCCAGGTACCGTACCTACCACGTGTGTGCGTACCGTATCGGTACTAGCATTAGTATGGTGAGGATACGGAACCGGTATATCTTACTATTGCACAGTGTACCGGTACCATACTAGTAACACGTACACTTGCGTGTAGCATGTACTACCATACAGGTACACCGTAGGGTACTATCTCTTTCATCGGAGATGAAAGTTTTCTTGCATCGGAGCCCTTGGCTGTTTGACACATCGGCGAGCGGGAAAGCCATGCGAGGGAAGATCGTGGCAAATAACAAAGCACGTAAATTGAAGTTATGAGGTTAAGCACGTACGTACCTTGAGTTCCGGTGTTTTCTCCTTCGGCTTCTCGCTGTCACTGTGTTCCTCGATCTTCTTCGTGAAATCGGCCGCTGCGGTTTTCTCGTCGATTACTTCTTTGTCGGGATTTGTCGTCGGTGGTGTGCCGGCAAGCTGAGGCGACGTCCTCGACCACCGGGCTCGTTTCGTTTTTCACGTCAAAAGAAAACTCACCAAAACGCGACGAAAACAAACTTCACTCTATCACACACTATTACACATCGTTTGAAATATATTTCGAACGAATGTGCGAGGTTATGGCTCAGGTTTCGACCTGTCAAAAATAAATTGTTCCGGAAGGAGGCGAGCGAGGTCGGTAAAAAAGGGCGAAGCGAGCTGCGCGCCGCTAGTGAGAAAACGGATGAACTGAACGCTCGCTCCGGTAACTGATATTTTGAGCTTAGTCGATATATTTTTGCTACATTTATGTAAAAATTTCAAAATGCCTTTTCTCCGCCATTTGTTCATGAAAACAGGTGAAACAAAGCTTAAAATGTGTGCTTTTTTACGGTCCAGAGGATGACGCTCAGAAAATCACCGAAAATGCGATGCAATGGTTAATAATTCACCATTTTTCGCAGGGTAACCACAAACTGTAATTTTTTTTTTGAAATTTTGGATAACGGAGGGCATCATCCTCTCGGAGCAAGTGTCCTGCATGCACACAACAAATTTCATTCCAATCGGTTGTTCCGTTTGGGAGAATTCTTTTTTCAAAATTTCGAAGCGGTCGGAGGCATGTGGCACATCGCCTTAAGGCCATGTGCCACACGCCAGAAAATTTCGACGCGGCCTCCCGTTACGTCGGTAGCGCAGATCTCGTAGTTTTTAGCTACGAGTCGCTACCGACGGACAGCGCAGCGATCGCGAATTCGGTCTCGATGCTTCGCCCTAGGACGAAGAGTCGAAGCCAAACAGACGGCGATCGCTGAGTGCGCGCGCGCGCGCGCGCGCGTGTGTGTGTGTGTGTGTTTGTGTGTGTTTGCTACGCCGACCGCATGCAGAAAGAACGAATGCATTCTCGCACGCCGTTCGGTCGTACGCAAGCACCTTACATCTATGTGTGTATCACACAATTCACACAACAATGCGCAGTGACCACAGTACGCTTGTTTTGGAAGCATGCGCTCGCTTGGCAGGAAAGCGGTGAAACTTTGTTGCATTTTACATTGTATATGCAGCCATCGAATCGATTTTTTTCGATGACGGTCACAACCAAAAGACTCAGGCATTTTCCCATACTTTTCAAATTTATTTAAACAAATAAGCTCGAGCACAATTTGTAACATCGACGCCGCTTATCGTTAACGGTTTTGATCCCCGCCAAAATTTCGAGCGACCGAAATTGCTCGAAACTCACTCTACAAAAGAGTGGTAGAATTTTACAATGCTCATTATTTAAACAAATGCGTTCAGCATTTTCATCTCTGCCAGGGTTCATATTTGGCAGCAAGTAGATGTACTAGAGCGGTTCTAACCCAGGCATCTCAGGGGGGAGCGGGGCGGCGGGTTCCAGCGCGGGGAAGCCAAGTGCCTGGCCGCGGGGGGGGGGGGGGTTCAGCGCGGGGCCGTGACGTCATGCCAGGGGTATCTGTGGAGGGGGTAACCATGTGGTCCGAAGAGCGACTGTCGGAGGGGGGGGGGAGCCGTCGTCGACGAGTGTTTTGTGGGGGGGGGGGGGGGCAGGTAGTGGTGAGTGACCGTTGAGAACCCATAAGTCTCCTAATTTATTATAGACGTAAAAAGATTAGCATCGATGCAGTGTTTTTCTTTCTCCACCATTTAGCCCGTGTGAAAATAAAACTCACACACACGATCTGTGCATGTAATGGTCATATATGGGTAGGAAAATTTCATTAATTTGAAGCAATACATGAAGGGGACGGCTTTTTAAAGCCGTTTATTTATGTGATGCAGGTGTGATGCGCTTGGTTTCGTTTCCGAAATCTTTAAAATGTTTGTATGCGTGTCCACTCCTGTCACGACTCTCGCCGACACCCAAGACAGGTCCTGACAAGTTGGGATTTCTCTGAAAAACTATGAACTTTAGAGATCTATCGTCAAAGGGTTTTTGACCCCAGATGGGCCACCGGAGCACAGCTACACTCGGGAAAAAAATGTTTTAATGTATCGAGGACTCGTGTTCATTGCGAAACATAAGGTCGAGATGTTCAGATGTGCGAGTATGTACGCAGTGCATCCGGCCAAGCATCCCCTGGACTTAACCAAAAACGAGCTCGAACAGGTTCCAAAGGTCTTGCTCCTAAAATATTGGGGTGAATATGTTGGCTTATTGTGGGATCGTTTGCCAGAACATCATCGGAACGATAGTGAAGTGCTATCATATCTTCCATGCATGGAGCATTATAATACACCACAGATAAAAGATCACATCGATGGTCCCCCACCTCAACGTCGGGAATGTGAAAAATGCCGTGGAAATTCTCCACGTACGGGGTTCTTCAAACGTGTTTGAACCCGTTTTTTGGGAGTGTGAAAGAATGTCGGGGGAAATTCTCCACATACGAGGTTCTTTGAAAGTGTTTGAACCTGTTTTTCATGATTGGAAAAGTGGGGAGAAGTTTGAAAATTTAAGTGGGAGGGTTATGAGGGAGCTTATAATTGCGTAGTCCAAGCTCAGACTGCAGTATTCCACCGCGACATCAACATCTCTCCAAAAAGAACTTTGAAAGTGCGGGGAAAATGGATCTCTCGAGTATCAACAAAGTCAGCCTGATGGCGGAATTCCTTCCAACGAAGAAGCTGTCAGAACTCCGCGTTCACTCGGATCATCGAATCTCCGACATGAAGGCCGTACAAACCATGTTTGGGAAACGCTACCTCGCAGACATCGCGGATGAGTTCACTGTCTTCTTACCAGCGCGACTTGTGAAGGCCTTCGATGAAGATTTGGAAACGTTCGAGCGAACGCGGCAAGCGGCACGTGATCATCGTCTCTGGATGACATACAAAGGTGGAAAATACAACAGCATAGACTTTTTCCAAGTCTGAGAACACATGATGGAAAAATACGAAATTCGTTGGAACACCATCGTCAAACGGCTGTCTGCATCATTGAGAGTATGCTTCAACTGGCCCGTAATAGTCAATTCTACATGCAGTTGTGGAAAATACATCAGCGTCAAGTCCCATCGTCTTGGAGTATGGTGGAAAAGAGCAAACTCGTTGGGGCAGCATCGTTGAGTGGAACAACCGTCCAGATCACAGTCGTCTCACCATCGTTTCGACGTTTTAAGTGTTTGACTGTGTAAAAATGTATTTTAAAAAACTGTTTTATCGAAATATATGAGACGGAGAAATGCAAAACAATTTTCGTTGTAGAATAAATGAAGAATACAAATGGTATATATTTTCATCGATATGTCTTTTATTCATTTTAAAAAAATCCCTCGCTCACACAACGCTTCATATACACTTAACTAGCTTTTCAGCGATTTTACATTATTATGGGCGCAGTTGTATTTCGTGTTGAAGGAATGATGGGGGCATTTAGAGGTTGTGATTTTCGGCAACTTCTGCAGCGATGGACAGTCCGGAGTCTCCAAGTCGATGACGTTTGTCGTGGGATCCGTGAATCTTGATAGCCATGCGCATTTCTCGAATCCCTTCGCATAGATGGTAGGGGCTCCTTGCAAGATTCCTCGAATTGTCTTTCTAGCTGCCTCGTAAGGTATACCGCTGTGTTCCCATCGGATTCCATGGAAATTGCGTTCCAACCA
Source organism: Ophion ellenae (assembly GCA_963210295.1). Lineage (NCBI taxonomy): Eukaryota > Metazoa > Arthropoda > Insecta > Hymenoptera > Ichneumonidae > Ophion > Ophion ellenae. Next base: position 17,193,371 of record OY723385.1, on the reverse strand, counting down.
CTTGTTTGTCATTTTATACTTGGCCGGTAAAGAGTCCCATGCAAATGGTGCGTCGAAGGCGAGCGTCAGCGGTATAGCATCCTTGTCGTGGAGTTCGATGATGGACATCTCCTTTAGGACAAATTTGTTGATGGGGCTCTTGAAGCCCTGTACATCGACGATAAGCTCCATGTTGACTGACGTGGACGCAAATTATCGGCATGATTTTATACCAATTTTTTAACCCCACCGCTGATTGGATTGTACTCGACAATACGATCATGGAGGATCATGCAGTATGCTGAAGTTTGTGGCGGAATCTTATTTTTCAATTCGAACTCAAGGCGCACGTCAACAGGGCCGGACTTGAGAGAATCGTTTTGCTTTGTTCAGCCTCTTTGTTGTAATAGGTCGGTTGAAAGTTTGCGTACATCTCGTAGAGTAGAGCATATTGATTTTGATCAATGTTCAAATTCAAATTTCCATATGAATAACATTGAGAGTTGAGGTAAAGTTTAACATCGCTCAGGTTACAATGATCAAAGTGGCTCGCATTTTGTTGTTTCTTATTTTTCCGTCCCGTCTGCAGCGCGAGTATGACATATCGTGGCTTCTCCAGCTGATTCGAGGTTTTCACAGACCACACGTGCTTAGAGGTCGCAGGCAGCAATGGATATTCATACAGTTCCCATGTTCGGAAACTCATGGAGATTGGTGCGTCTTTGGCGAGAAACTTTAATAGTTGAATTTTTCGCTGATCGGAGACTGTTACATACGGCACGAGCCATTCTATTTTATGCAATACGAGTTTGTAGACTTCGGGCGCTGTTCGTACAATGGCATTGTTGTCGGTCTTTGATCTCGTGAGGATCAACTCGTGCTTGGCATTTACGACAATTTTACGATAATCTTCGGCAAACCCGAGAAGCATGCTGAGCGGAATGCACACATCAAAGTTTCCCGATACATCTACAATCTGCTTTGTCTCTTCGTCATCGTGCCATCCAGTGTTCTCGAGCATAGAACTTTTGGTCGGTGAGAGAGATGAATATCCCTTAATTACACTCGTAATGCCAACATTCTTATTACGATCGATTTCTATGGCATTCAATTCATATCGCACTTCCTCAAACAAATGACAAATGGCATTGTTGACGAGACTTGTAGCAGCGGTCGGCGTCCCATCGCGCTTGGATAATTTCCTACATATGTGTAGAGAAATCTTGCTTGGCAGGATGGAGAGGTCTTGATGTTGGATGGCAATACGAATTTCATCGCTGTTATTGGAGGTTGAAGATGCATATGGCTGATGAGCGTGAATCTCACAATGGATGATGGATTCATCAAAGACCACGGGCGCCTGAATGTTTACAATTTCTTCTTCCATTTCACGCAACAGATGCACAGAGCACAGACTAAATAATTTTTTACACGCTTTCGCCACGCACTTTGAGACCCAAACTCTTCAAGAGTAGCACGTTTTGAGGTGTTAGCACTTTGGGCGCTGGCCGACGACTGATTGTTTTTATCCATGACCATTTATTGTTATTGGAAGATCTATTGAAACCTATACCCATCACGACTTTATATTCAGGCGTATGGTGATCACTTCACCGCGGAAATTTATCAAATCACCGTCCTGATCTACTATGCGAAGCTATATCGCGTCAATCGTTCGGCTCGTGATTGGCGGATAAATTACGTGGGAGGGAACTTCAATGATCTTATAGCCCGGTGGCACAGATGGAAAAAATTCGTGAATTGTGTGTACTTTTTGTCCATTTATATAGGCGCCAGCGGTAATGTTGCACTCAACGCGTAAGTCGTTCACTTTGAGAATGGCTACAGGAAGGTCCGATTCGTATCTTTTATTGGCTTCCAATTTGCGTGCGGTGAAGCCTAGTAGATGCCCAATAGAATCTTTCGGCTCAAAATTTACATCACGATCACACTCGATCTCACTGCGTAGCGAATTATTATTGGGTTTAATGCTGATTTTGATGTTTTTACGTGAGAGCTCTGCTTGTACGAACGTCTCAATATCCTCTATTTCATAACTGCCCGTAGGTAGCGTCAACACCTCATCTCCCACGTAAAGTTTATCGTGGTCAACGTCGATCTTGGGAATAGAGTTGAAGGTTAACAATTCCACGAGACCGAGAGTATAATCTTTGTGTGGCGAGAGTTCGATGGGGGGAAAGTATTGCACCTCGAGTATCGACGATGAGCCAGATATGGTCAATGTTAAACTTTCGTCCATGATGCTGGTAAATTAACAACTGAATTCCCCACATCATTTTCCCCCTATATATAGTGTATACTTGTTCTTGTGCTGCAATTGTCGACAAAGAAATTTGAGACACAAATGCCCACATTCAATCGTATCGTAATCCTGATATCCCTTATAATTATAATTTACGCTACCAACACGAAAATATTTCATGAGTTCGGATGGTGGTGGAAGATTGCCGAAACTATCAAAGTACATGACTTTCCATCCAGTCTTTTTGTAAGCGACCCAGTGCGTTCCAGGACCGGCATTTTCATCCAAATTTACAATTGCTGCTTCACATTTGAGAGGTCCGCTCGCTGGCAATGTGTCGCGCATGTAAACTCCGCGAAAATGTGGAATTTTTAGGATTTTTGCATATTTAAGTAGGTCGCGGTCGGTGAGGTAGCGTAACTTCTAGTTTTTTGGCTTGATATGAAGGCCCAATCCCTGCTTATATGGTTTCGGATGTAGACCCCGACCTAATGTAATTGCTTCAATTGTCCGATTATGACGTATACTTTCATCCAATTCACGTTTAGCTGCTTGAGCAGCATTTACGGCTTTAGCTATACTAGCCGCACCACCCGACAAAGCATCCGCCGCGCTAAGACCAGCAAAAATGGGCACGAGGAAGGGCAATAAACCACCAATTTTATGGGGTACAGGTAAAACCCGAGGTGTGCGTACATTACCACCTTGCATCTTTACAGCTGCACGAGCACTCTTTAAAGCTGATTTAATAATCTTATGCGGATTATTACTTTGAATCATTGTCTTCTTTGCAGCGCCAATTATCTTTTTCAAACAAACGCCACCCTTACGGGCCTTAATTCCCATACCAAATTTTCTCTTTGTCTTCATAATATTTGCCACACCCCAAGCACTGCCTTTTTCACTAATACTAGCGTCTCTCGCGGTAACACGTTGCCCAGCCTGTTCAGCCAACCCTTTATCCGCCAAATGTCTCGCCTCAAGATTATCTGGATTTTTCGAATACGCAATATCGTGTTGTTTGCACGCCGTATCCAATGGGTTAATGCCCGGATCACCACGAGCAAGGCGCTTGACCCACTTTGTGCCTGGTCCACAATACTGATACCCAGGCAGATGTAGTTCAACGGGGAGTTTGTTGATTAGGCGGTTGACTAAACCTTTACCGCTCTTGCCATGCACGATCATGTCTAAAGACAATATGCGACTGATTGATAATCCCCATAAGAATCCTATTTATATGATTTCATCGTTAGTCGTGTGTAAGATGACGTCCAAGAAGCAAACTATCGGAGGCGGACTTCCTGTGATAAATTTCGACGAGTTTGTCGAAGACCGTGGAGGGAAAAAGAAACAAAAACGCCATGGGAATTTATTGCCGGATAGCATACGTGCACTGTTTTGCGGTCCATCGAATTGTGGGAAAACCAACGCATTGCTCACTCTCATCATCCATCCGAATGGTTTGAGATTTGAGAACATTTACTTGTATTCCAAATCGTTGAAGCAGCCAAAGTATAAGTTGCTCGAACGGTTGCTCGAACCTGTGAGTGGAGTTGCGTTTCGTCCATCCAAGGCGCATGAACAAGTGATAGCACCAAGTGATGCACGATCCAACTCTATATGCATCTTTGATGACATAGCATGCGAAAAGCAGGATAATGTTCGGGCCTTCTTTTCCATGGGAAGACACGAGATTGTTGACAGTTTTTATCTATGTCAGACGTACACTCGTATCCCCAAACATCTCGTGAGAGATAATGCAAATTTCGTGGTGCTTTTCAAGCAGGACGATATGAATCTCAAACACGTCTACAACGATCTTCTTAATACGGATATGACTTATACGTGCTTTAAAAACATGTGCGTGAAATGCTGGAATTCCGACAAGTATGCATTTGTCACGATTGATAAGTATAGCGATATTAACGAAGGTCGATATAGACAGGGTTTTGATTATTTTCTAACCATTGATAACTGACTCATCGCTGATAGTTGAAGAGACAGTATTGTGCATGCCGTGGCAGTGACAACATGAAGAGCGAACAACTGTTGCGACAAAAAGATGTATTGCGTGAAATTGCCAAGGCGAGCGATGCAATCAGACGAAAGCATCGGATGATGAAAATTGGAAAAGATAGCGATGAGCAGAGAATGCAAGATGTCTTTAAGCCTATCGTGAGACCATTGGAGAAATTGGTGTCATATAAAAACAGTGAGGTGGCGAAGGAGGAAATTAAGGATGAAAAAGTGAGTGATGATGTTGAAGAAGGAGATGCGTTAAATAGTGCGAAACATCAATTGAAGAACGCGGCACAAGATTCCTTCACGAGTGAAACCCAAGATTCGTTTAAATGAATATATGAGGATGATGATGATGACTCGCAAAATGTCGATGAATTGATCCGTGAATAGATCCTGCTATTACAAACAAATAGAAAGGCAGGCTTGGATGTACTATATGGTGTACGGAATCTCGCAAGCAACAAATTAATGATTGGTAATTCTCCGATAATTTTCGACTCTCAACATATTCGCGTGGGAGATACGAGTTATGCGAAAACTGTTGGAGTAACGGAGCTGTTGTGTAAAAAAGTGCCCAATGTCGAAACTCACATCGGACGATTTGAAAAACTATGAAAAGATTGTAATCTCAACGAATGCGCACAAAAAATTGTATAAGTCTAGTGAGGCTATACGACGTAATAGCAGCCACACATATTGCAAATATAGTTGATCATCATGTGGGACAGGGTATGCCAAAGTATAAGCTAGCTAGAAAAAACACACAATCGGACTATATTTATTGGGACAATCCAAACGAGCTAGTAGACCGTCTTCGTTTACTCTTGGCATCACAAGCAGCCGGAAATTTGGCCCATGCGAATGAAATTATATCGATTATCGAGGAATTGCGTGAAGCTGAAATAATTTATTAAGTCGACTTCGGAGAATTTACGCATTCTCATCATGAGTGTCGATGTGTTTGGACGTCATTCAAGTAGGAGTGTACTCCACGGTAAGCAAGGTCCTCCAGGTCGACCTGGCATTAGCTTTAGAATTACCGCAGATGGTCATTATGACTTGGGGCAGAAACGATTGTGTAACATTGCAAATCCGGAAGGAGAAGATGATGCTATCACTCTAAGTGCGTTACAAAAGAGGTCCCGAACTATCATTAAGAACATACGCAAAGAAATGAATGAGAGTAGTCAGTTGTTGGTTAATGAACTTGAAGCTACAATAAGAGACATTGCAAAGACACTTGTCACGTCCTGAGGGGACGTGGGCATATATATGTGTGGTATCCCTCTTTCTTGCCTACGCCTAGCGCAATAGCACGGGATGAGGGTTAAAAAGGGGACGTGCTGGTGGAAGGGGGAATTTTAAGGGATTCCGTGGATTGTCCAATTATTGAAATAATGGTTGTGACACTTGTGTTCGATTGACTCGTAATTTATTAGAATTAACCGTATGGGTTAATTCTATTATTTCTTTGGGATACAAATCGGAAACAAAATATAAGAGTATGTTCGCTTACATTGGTGCGCCTCGGTGATGACCCAGTCGCTTGGGTGTCAGGTAGCGGTCGTAAAACTAAGAGCCCTGCGCCGGAGGGCCAGAAACGCTCGCAGATGGTATGTGTGTGAGTGAGACGGATACAGATGTTCGACGACACAGATTCTAATATTTGTGACTTTCACGGATTGAGAATGGAATGTACAATAAAGTAATGCGCGGAATACAACGCCAAGGTTCTTATGGTTATCGCGTAACGAATACAACGCCAAGGTTCTTATTATTATCGCGTAACTGTTGCGGAAGTTCCGAAGTACAAAACGTTCTAAGTTTGAATCGTATGACAACGTTCACGTGACAAAAGAGAACAAAGGTTTTACGCGATGGATATCGGTAAGAGAACTCTAGGTCTGAGCTCGTTGGATTCTAATCGGAGACTGATGCGAGGAGAACTCTTTCGGAGTACCAGAAATCAGGGTGGGATAATTTTTTGGAAGCAGAAATCTTTGGGAGAGTAGAACTTAGGTGACGTAGGTTTTTTGGATTGGTGGTCCGGGCATAAACCATGACCTGATTCGTGTGGTTGGCCGGAAGAAGGAAGCGAGAACGACTTGTCGGTGTATTATTGGGTAAGGACGCATATAATCGAGATCAGCGCTGCATTTCCGAGAACACAGCGCGGCTTTTCTTATTGAATATGTGGGGAAACCGAGAGGAGACAAATAGGGCCTTGTTCGTGACGGTATGCGTCACGCGAGAGAGAAAGAGCTAGTTGGCCAGCCTGGGAAAGCGCGTGGTTTATGTCATCTAATTTTGTGACTGCAAGAGTCAGTGGCCCTTTCTTTGGAAGAATGTATTTTTTTGTGCATGCAGAGGATTAGGCCGATTCGTTCGTCCGGGTCTTGTGCCGTGAAGTCGCGTAGTTTCAAATGTTTACGACCAAGATCTTAGGCTGGGTTATGTGATACACTCTTTGTGCATGGTCGCAATGTGTTAGCCAGTCTTGGAATCTTGAACTCTCTGTTTCAATAATTTTTTATGCAAGTGGAAATATGGAGTGTGCAGTCTGGTTTGGTTTAGGAATATGTATCGAGATCACTCTTTTCATCTTTAGCAGAATTTTTCTGGCACGTGGCGCAAACTATTTCGCGGGGATGCAGTTACGCACGGACGTGACACCTCCCCCCTTTTGGATCGAGCGTCTCGCTCGATCAGATTTATCGGGGGTTGCGATCGAAAGAAAAAAAAATACCGGCACGACAGCAGGAATTGGCATCGCTATTAGTCTACTTTCAATGCGACTTAAACTTATTCGAAGATTGGTTTGTAATATGGTGGCATAACTTATGGTTTTCCTACTCTTACGCGATATGTATGAATTTGATTATCATCTTACAAGAAAGTGTGTGTGTGTTTTTCTATAGATTTTCGTGTGTTTTTTTTTAAATATAATGATATATACTCTTAGATGCATGTATGATTTTTCTCCGCTTTCTTTTTCCTTATGCGTAGGTGCTTATTTACTTATTTTACCTTATCTGTCACTGGACAAGGCTAAAAGAATGATGACAATAAAAAAGAAATTATTAGCATGATCAGAACAGGTAAGTCTCCTCGTGCGAACTTAAGGGAAGGAACGCGGTTTCGAGGATTGGTTGCTTTCTGGATGATCGGAGATTTCGGTGTACCGATCATGTGTTGCAGCGTTGATCCTGGCCCTCTGGTTCAGCTGGAGGGGCCGACACGAGTTGATGAAGTTCTTGACCAGTCACTGCATCCGTTGACGTTTCCTTTTTGGATCGTTTAGCCAGGTGCATCAGGAGATACGTAACCGATTCTTGTACTGTACCGATGAGGTAGATCGACCAGCCGTACACAGGGTGTCGGCTGTTTGCATGGATCACCGTATCTATGATGACCTTGATCGCTCGCACGACGAGTGAGGTTCGGGTGAGACCAGCGCTTGCTGTACCGAATTGAATTTTTTTTTTTGTGCGATTCCAGATGGAGTGGGCTTGGTGTTATAGATTGTTGTTATTCACGGGATTTAACAACTTTTCTCCTTGATTGACAGTGTTTTGATCACTGATGCCCCGTGCCATACTGATTACGACAGCGGGTTTCTCTACGGGAAATATTATGCGTTCTTGTACGTTGTCGATATCTTCTGTGAAATGGATCCCACATGATGCTGGTGATTCTGGGTTGGTGTACCGCCGCCTAGGCTCCGTCGTCGATTTCGTGATTGCAGGTGGCGTGGCTTCGACCGGAACAGGGATGAGCTTGTACCAGGTGTCTCCAAAGAGGTTAGAGGGGGGAAGTAAGGAATTGCAGGTTGTTTGAGTTTTTTTTTGGTAATATATCCGTTCGAGGAATAAGGGGATATATTTCGTTCCCACGAGTGACAGGCAATTGATCGTAAAATTCTTTTAACCTTATGAGATTTTCTTGTATCCTTATACATTGAATAACGTGTACTCTTTCGCCATCAAGTACCGCCATCTAACTCGGCTTCTTTACTAAATTGTATACAATTTGTCTGAGGCTTGGATCGCTAATAATAAACTATTTGAGCATTCGGCGCTCCTTTTAAGGGGGGATTGTCTTTTTTTCGCAAAATTTACCGCTTTTTGGGAATTTTTTTGTGAAGAAAGTATACAACGGAAAACTTGTGAAACTTGGCATATAGTTTTATTGATCTGTTTACTACATACAAAAAAAATTTTCAACAATTTCATCAAAAAATCCGCCTCCCACCCCCCTCGACGCGCGATGGTCCTTTTTTGATGGTGTGCACGATTTCTCAAAAACTATTCAACCGATTGCCTTCAAATTTGGACAGAATGCTCAGCTGACATCCTTTTATCGTTTGATGAAGCAAAAAAGCAATACGTTTATTAGTTTTTTATTTATAACAAAAAATCGATCAATTTTTTTCGAAAAATCGATACTTCAAGTTCAAAACGTCACCAAATCGTCATTTTTTTTCCTTTCATCGAACGATAGCTATATGTGTCTAAAGTAAAATGCTTTTTGGGTTTTTGTTGCAGGATGAATGTGAAGGCTGTAATCGTGCACACCATCAAAAAAGGACCATCGCGCGTCGAGGGGGGTGGGAGGCGGATTTTTTGATGACCGCCATTTCAGGACGCGTGTGTTTGCGTCTTTGGCGGTTTTAAACCAAACCAAAGGTTTGTGATCGGTGACGAGAGTAAACTTCCTACCATAGATGTAGGAACGGAAAGCTTTCACGCTGTGAATAATCGCCATTGCTTCCTTTTCATACGTGTTGTAACGAAGAGCTGCGCCACGTAGTACACAGGATGTGTAGGCAATGGGTTTATCCTTGTCTATTTCTCCCTGTGAGCGGACTCCGCCTAAGGCGTAGCCCGAAGCATCTGTCGTTAAGATAAATGGTTTTCCAAAATCCGGGTATTGGAGGATTGGGGCTTCACACAATTTGCCTTTGAGGATATCGAAAGCTTTCTGGGTCTCGTCTGTCCATTCAAAATCGATTTTATCTTCTAGAAGATGAGTTAAGGGTTTTGCGATTTTTGAAAAGTCTTTGATAAATCGACGGTAGTAACCGGTTAAGCCTAGGAATTGGCGTATGTTTTTGATGTTTTTGGGCGCTGGAAATCTTTTACGGCCAATAGCTTGTTAGGGTCTGGTCTCAGGCCGTCTTTTCCGATTATGTGGCCGAGGTAGTTGACCTCCGGCCTAAGAAATTCGCATTTGTCCGGTTGCAATTTGAGATTTGCTTTACGCAGACGTTCCATTAATTCGCGAATTTTCTTCTCGTGTTCGTTCGAATCTTTGACGTATATCACGATATCATCTAAGTACACGAAAAGCGATACCCCTCGGAGTCCGCTGAGCACAATGTCCATTAAGCGCTGGAATGTTGCCGGGGCATTTTTAAGCCCAAAAGGCATTCTCGCGAATTCATAATGACCGTGTGGGGTCGAAAACGCGGTTTTTGGCTTGTCTTCGGTGTTCATTTCGATTTGATGGAACCCGGAAGCAAGATCAAATACCGAGAAATAATTTGCGTTCCCTAGTTGATCAAGGATGTCTGTGATATTCGGCAATGGATAAGAATCGCCAATAGTTTTTTCATTCAATGCGCGAAAATCGATTACCATTCGCCAGCGTTTGTTTCCGCTGGAGTCCGGTTTTTTTGGTACTATCCAAACAGGGCTGTTGGTTGGAGACTCCGAATGATTTATTACCCTCGTCTCTAATAGCTCGTCCACTTGTCACTGGACTTCGCCTTTAAGCGCCTGGGGAAACCTATACTGCTTCGTGTTGATCGGTAGGTCGTCGACCGTGGAGATCTTGTGTCGAAGAACATGTGTTGCTCCGAGAGGCTCACCCTTTATGTGGAACCTGTCTGAGTATTTTTCGATGATTTTTTCGACGTATTCTAGTTCGTCTTCCGCGAGGTGCTCTAATCGTAGGAGAGATTTTATTACTTGGGAACGCTCCGAGTTATTTCCGATTTTATCCGACGATGTCTGATAGGTGGAAATTGAATTTACGTTTTTACCGTTGTTTGATTCGACAATTTTCTTTTCTTTTTTACTTGACCTCTTGTTTCGTTTTTTATATGTTTTTGGTTTAGATTTTTCCTCACTACTGGAGGTTTGTTTTATTTTTCCTTGGTCATCGCTTTCGTTGTAGCGATGGTAAGGTTTTATCTCGACATGGTTAGTCGAGGGTTTTTGATGGGCCACGGAAGGACCCTGAAACGACGTAGTCGTCATGCAATCTACGCTGGGAATCGAAGAATTGAAAGGACTGGAAATTTTCGAAGAATATAATTCGATCTCGTCTGCTGGCAAGGTTTCGACCGTATCGAAAGCCTGCAGTCTTACGACCGGCACGATTAATTTTACGGCATCATCAGTGGTATTATAAACCTTCAAATGAGCCTTTCCGTTGACGGTTGTCACCAGGCAGTCGCCGGCAAAGACACCTTCACGGATTTTGAAAGGGGCAATATATCCCTCTTTCGTCGTGCTATCCACCACCTTCACATAGAAGGAAGTTTCCGAGCGTGCGGGGATTTCGATTTCCTCAACACGTTCATCTGGTTTTTCAAAAGGCCATAGATTATTTCCACACTCGGAACATTCTATCTCATAATTAATCTTGGATTTCGTTTCAAAAAAGTATCTGAATCCCAGCAAACCTGGGAAAGGAAGTGGCACATCGTCTGGTATGATGTGAAAAAGCGTTGCAAAACCCAACACGCGGAACCACACACTACCTAACGCAAAGACTGGTAGTTCAGATATTCCGTTTAATCTTATGATATCGTTTTCATCGATTCCCGTCAAAGTTTTTGTATATTCCTTTTTAATTAAATTTGGAACGGCACCACTATCTAATAGCATTGAAATCTTCCCTTTTTCCGGTAGTGCTCCCATACACACCGAGGGTAGGCTGACGAATTTTTCTGCTTCTATTGTATAAGTTGGATACCGCCGTTCGGCTGGGTTAGAGCTATCGCGTGGACCGGACGCTCTGTCGGGGACGGGCCACTCGGCGCGTCCGTCCGAGTGGTGCTCAGCCCGTTTCCCGGCTGGCTTCGCAACTTATTGTTATATTCGAGAGTGTGACAGTTTACTATGGTGTGCCCTTCTCGTTTGCAATAGCGGCATATAAGTTGGTCAGGGCTCGAAGCTTTGCTGTTCTTTAGTTTGAAGCAATTGTCCGCGGCATGCCCACGATTGTGCCAATACTGGCACTCGGGAACGCTTTCAAAACGCGGACGGTCTCCTGAAGGGTTGAGAGATTTATGACGAGTAGTGCAATCAGGGGCCATGTGGCCTGAGGTCTTACACAATTGACAGGATAATGTAGGGGACCGTTGTCCTAAATGGCATTTGTCCGCGCTGTGCCCGGCACCTTTGCACATCTGGCAGGTCAATGCCTCCCATTCGTCCTGTTTCTTTTTGCATTGGTCGGCGCCATGGCCCTGGCTTTTACATAATTGGCAAGTGAGCATTGAGAAACGGCAATTTTCCGACGTGTGGTTGTCCTTTTTGCAGATATTACAGATTTTAGCTGATTTGAGGGGCGGGAAGTTTTCTAATTTGTTCGAGACTGCTTGTAGTTCCCGTCGTGCTTGAAGATCGCGTTCAATTTCGACCGCGTGATCGATAGCAACAGAGATGTTATCGCAATGGGGAAGTCGTTGCTCGATTTCCTCCCTCAATCCGCGCTTGAAACACGAGAGGAAATAATCGTCCATCCTTCTCTTGAAATACTCGTTTTCTAGTCTATTATCTGATGGTTTTTGTGTATCGAGTATTTCTTTTCATTTCCTTTTAATTCGCATAGAAAATTCGGCTACGTTTTCGTTCTTCTTTTGACAAATGGTACTGAGTTCTCCGACTAGTTGCATTTCAGTTTTGTTGGGTGCATGAAGTTTTTTAAGATATCCTAATAAGTCCTGCACTTTCTCAAATTTTGTCGCGTGAATTATGTCCCTAGCGGGGTTTCTCAATCTATTCCGAATCATTTTCACCAGGTATTTTTCGGCCGCAGAGGAAACCACTTCCTTTGCGTCCTCACACCCGGTGACAAATTCCGAAAACGGAATATTTTTCCCATCGAATTCTGGGATTATTTTAACAACGTCTTTTATCAACATCAAGTCGTTTATACTCAACGTTGGGGTTTCTGGGTCCATGGCTCCGCCTTTTGGGGGTAAATCTGGTTGTTTTGAAGATCTACTGGGAGGTCCAAGACCAGGAAATAGTGGGACGTTCGATCCTCTCAGAGCATAACCTGAACTAGCGGGGTCAATTGGTTCGCTTGGTTCCGTATACGACAAGTCCTCAGTTCAATTTAAATCTAGTGTTTCGCAAGTTGATTCCTTATCCATGAGGTTGATTTGTAAAGGCACATTCCCTTTTTAAAACAATCCCGGACGAGCCCCCAAAAATTAATATGTCACGTCCTGAGGGGACGTGGGCATATATATGTGTGGTATCCCTCTTTCTTGCCTACGCCTAGCGCAATAGCATGGGATGAGGGTTAAAAAGGGGACGTGCTGGTGGAAGGGGGAATTTTAAGGGATTCCGTGGATTATCCAATTATTGAAATAATGGTTGTGACACTTGTGTTCGATTGACTCGTAATTTATTAGAATTAACCGTATGGGTTAATTCTATTATTTCTTTGGGATACAAATCGGAAACAAAATATAAGAGTATGTTCGCTTACATTGGTGCGCCTCGGTGATGACCCAGTCGCTTGGGTGTCAGGTAGCGGTCGTAAAACTAAAAGCCCTGCGCCGGAGGGCCAGAAACGCTCGCAGATGGTATGTGTGTGAGTGAGACGGATACAGATGTTCGACGACACAGATTCTAATATTTGTGAGTTTCACGGATTGAGAATGGAATGTACAATAAAGTATTGCGCGGAATACAACGCCAAGGTTCTTATGATTATCGCGTAACGAATATAACGCCAAGGTTCCTATTATTATCGCGTAACTGTTGCGGAAGTTCCGAAGTACAAAATGTTCTAAGTTTGAATCGTATGACAACGTTCGCGTGACAAAAGAGAACAAAGGTTTTACGCGATGGATATCGGTAAGAGAACTCTAGGTCTGAGCTCGTTGGATTCTAATCGGAGACTGATGCGAGGAGAACTCTTTCGGAGTACCAGAAATCAGGGTGGGATAATTTTTTGGAGGAAGAAATCTTTGGGAGAGTGGAACTTAGGTGACGTAGGTTTTTTGGATTGGTGGTCCGGGCATAAACCATGACCTGATTCGTGTGGTTGGCTGGAAGAAGGAAGCGAGAACGAGTTGTCGGTGTATTATTGGGTAAGGGCGCATATAATCGATATCAGCGCTGCATTTCCGAGAACACAGCGCGGCTTTTCTTATTGAATATGTGGGGAAACCGAGAGGAGACAAATAGGGCCTTGTTCGTGACGGTATGCGTCACGCGAGAGAGAAAGAGCTAGTTGGCCAGCCTGGGAAAGCGCGTGGTTTATGTCATCTAATTTCGTTACTGCAAGAGTCAGAGGCCCTTTCTTTGGAAGAATGTATTTTTTTGTGCATGCAGAGGATTAGGCTGATTCGTTCGTCCGGGTCTTGTGCCGTGAAATCGCGTAGTTTCAAATTTTTACGACCAAGATCTTAGGCTGGGTTATGTGATACACTCTTTGTGCATGGTCGCAATGTGTTGGCCAGTCTTGGAATCTTGAACTCTCTGTTTCAATATTTTTTTATGTAAGGGGAAATATGGAGTGTGCAGTCTGGTTTGGCTTAGGAATATGTATCGAGATCACTCTTTTCATCTTTAGCAGAATTATTCTGGCACGTGGCGCAAACTATTTCGCGGGGATGCAGTTACGCACGGACGTGACACACTCAAGGCCAATGTCAAAACTCTACAAGATTTGGGGATGCGTAATTCACACGTCATTGCTGAATTGGATGCGCGACTGCGTGGACTGGAAAATGAACGAGAAAAGGAGCGCTCTCGTGCTGGAGCTACATAAGCCTGCTCGACGAAACTATCCGCGTCGGCATGTGGACATCCGTGGCTTGGACGAAACCTGGCAAGCCGATCTCGTCGATATGTCATCATACGCGCGTCAAAACTCCAAACATAAATTTCTTCTCACCGTCATCGATACATTATCAAAATTCGCCTCGGCCATGCCAATGCTGAGTAAGAGTGGCAAAGATGCAGCAGCCGCAATGAAGTCGATACTCGTTAAGGGACGCATACAGCAGAACTTGCACGGCGATCAGGGAAAAGAATTCTACAATTGTAACTTTAAGGCCCTCATGAAAAAGTACAATATTCACATGTATTCAACATATAGTAACTTGAAGGCATCCATTTGCGAGCGTTTCAATCGTTCATTGAAAAATAAGATGAGGATGCAATTTAGTCTTCGTGGTAATTAGAAGTGGATCGATATTCTTGATAATCTAGTAGCCGAGTACAACGATTCGGTACATCGCACCATTAAGATGAAGCCGAGAAATGTCAACGCGGAAAATGAGAAGCAATTGCAGCAGATTTTTAATAAGCCTTCAATAAAAAGACAACTGAAATTCGCCGTTGGTAATAAAGTGAGAATCAGCAAATTTAAGACTATTTTCGAAAAGGGTTACACCCCAAACTGGACAACAGAAATATTTACAGTATATCGTGTGAAAAAAACTCATCCCGTGACGTACCACTTGAAGGACCATAAAGATGAACCGATCGCCGGTGGTTTCTACGAACAAGAGCTTCTCAGGGTCAAGCACCCCGATATCTATCTCATTGAAGCAGTGTTGAAGAAGCGTGGTAATCGGATGTTTGTAAAGTGGTTAGGTTTCGACAATAGCCACAATAGTTGCATAAGTAAATCCGATTTGTAGTAGATAATAAAGAAAATGGAACAATATATATGTTTTATGACTCTTGACTTGCTGGTCGTCCCCGCATCCCTCCAAGGCCACCGACCGACTCCACAGCAGGCTTGCTTCCCCCCTTCTCGCCGTCACCCGTTTTCGTGGAACGTGAGGAGATGGATAGAGTGAATAAACACATGTGATTATAAAAAGTCCGCTTCTTTATTTACGGAAAATAATAAATCCATTCTTGCACAATTAAATATATACAGCGAACATAATTTTAACATCGAGTGAACAAAATATATACATAATTTTCACGAGTTTTATACATCAATATTCACAAAGTATACGCAATTTTACATCAAGGTTGTGGAAAAATTAAAATTACATAACTTTTCACGACGGTATTCTGTAATGCCCCCATAGTAGGGTATCAGAGGTCCCAGGTATGATATACCGCTTATCATCATGAGGACTTAGAGCGATTTTCGTCTCACGAATGGTGTAGACCTCGTGCAACTTCGATCGAATACACGTTTGACTACGCATCATTTCAATGTCTTCCTTCAAGCATCGGGCATAATCATCAAACGTGATTGTCCTAGCCATAACATTGCTCTTGACACCTTTAACTTTTTTAGTATCCTTCTTACCCTCGACACGTGTCGCATACATTTTCGATCGAAGTCCAATGAACTCGGTCATAATTGCACCATTGCATTCGTCTTTCATGAGACCGGGTACCTTCTTATTGACAAGCGGCATATCATACCTATTGTCCGCTGAATAGTCGCTCGTATCGAATTTTTCAATGTCGCACTTCATGTCTGCATATACATCTTCGCTCTCAATGGCATATATGAGGCTATCTGTATCGGTATACATCACTTTACATTTATTCCGATACAATGGTACCATATGCTCGTGATGAAATCCATAGAAACACGTTTTGGGTATGTCGAGTATGCACATACCCACATATATCGGCTTGTTAAACTTCACCTCGAGATTGCGCAATTCTACGGCAACGAGGTTTTCGGAAAAAACGCTTCGGCTGTGAAAGTTTGGCTTCGCAATCATTGCCTCCGCGCCATACCTGCCCTCCCATGTCGTCAAAAGCTTTACATCTACATGATTGCGCACATTCTCCATCGTTTTGCCAAACACCGCATTATTCATCAATTTGAATAAATTCTTTTCAAAATCGTTTTTGGCCAGCGTTCGACACTGAATATTTAACTAGATATACGGACGTAGCCATGGGGATTGTGTGAATTGCAATACCCTATGGATTTTCGTGAGGCAAAGTCCATGACGTAAACATTGTTGTAAATTTCTGTAGTGTATGATGTAGCGTTTTTTATTGCTGACGGTTGCTAGTAGCTTTTCCTGCTGCTTACCCGGTGGTTTTTCGTGTATTGGGCGAAAGGTAGGTCTTTGTGCGCATCATGTAGAGATTGGGGATATTCCAAGTCGACTTCAAGGATGTAGGCTACATCCTTGAAGTCGACTTGGAATATCCCCGAATTGGTTGGTGAATCTAGCGCAATGGAAGATGGATCAAAATTGGACACGTCGTTGACCCATCGAAAATCTGCATATGGCAAGGGTTGACACATTGCCCATCCATACAAATTGTTGACGTCAAAATACATCAAGTATGATGATGCTTTCGATGGATCAAACGACTCCATGTACTTATTATTAGCTCGTGCATATCAGTTTGAGCATTGACTGACACCACCGCGTATACCCCGCTCAACGAATAAAACCATGTCGATGTCAGTTAGTAATTCAAACTTGACATTCGAGTGTTTTAACATTGCATCCCAGGTATACCCCGGCAATGTGTAGTAATACGCGGGATCTAGGCCATAGCTCTCAATGCACGTATTTCGAAAGTTTTCGAAAATATCAGCTAATAACAAGACATCTGTCTTCAAGTACAAATCGCTATAGTCACCCAGCGTTCGGGTGGAGAACCGCTCCTAAACTTTCTTAGCATGTGCACACTCACTCTCGCATACTATAGCATCTGTTAGGTAACTATAAAATGCGTCACGTGGTGGTAGGCAAGTGTCGTTTAGCTTGGTCACGTCATCAATATATTCATAAGGGAAGACCCCTTTTCGCGTTCACAAATTGAAATCGTCTGTCGAGAGAGTTGGGAATTGCATGCGTAAAATTTTGAGTTTGTCCTCGGTCACAAATGAGGCTAATTTGTCGAGACTGGTTGAGGAATTTATATGAATCGATGAAGCGCAATTGGATCCTATGTTTTGAATCGTCTTTAATTTCAACATGCTTCGTAAAGGAGATGTATTTCTTCTCTGTAATTGGAAGCACATCGGTTCTTCCTTCGAACGCTGTGGCTACTTCCTTGATTATAAAATGCGCATCATAGCCGGATAAATTGTGGAAAACTACAGGAATGAAAAATGACTGTTTGTAATTCAAGTTGCAGTTGGAATGGGCAGGGCCTCTATAGCGTCCAGTCAGATGGCAATGATCTCGAACGCGTAACTCTTCTTGCGCAAATGGTTTCTTACAAATGTGACATTGAGTCGCGGCTCGATAACTAGCCCACTCACTCGGTGTTAAATATACCATTGGCACGTTGTCGCAGAAAATTTCTTTTTTCCGCAGTGCTAGATTTTTTAGTTCTTCGACAAACCACGATACACAATCAGCACTGCAACGCGAGTGATATGAAGATAATGAACCGTCATACGAACAACGCACATAGTATCCGATGCTAAATACTTCATGATGTTGATACATATCGTTCGCCAGGTTCTCCCCATCGGTCTTTGCCAGCACACACTCCAAATCCGCATACACGATGAAAGGATGTCGCTCTTTCCGGCTAAAATTGCTGAACTGAAGCCACTTATTGGTGTCGTTTGGTAGTCGAATTGCACAGTCGTTTATCGTCCCACAATCGACCTCGTGCGATGGCAATTTTTCCTCGGAACCGAAATAGTGCAAACACCTGCAAAAAAAATGGTTTTGTTTAATTCGTCAAGCATATATAATTACATATATATGTATATACATATATATATATATATATATATATATATATATATATGTATATACATATATATGTAATTATATATGCTTGACGAATTAAACAAAACAATTTTTTTTGCAGGTGTTTGCAAATTATGGTGTAGTTACCATATATATATTATGGTAACTACATACCGAACACAGATATATTTTTTATGCTCCATTTTGGTTAGTTGTGCCCTCACGAGTCTCGACTGATTCTTAATCCATCCGAAGTGCCCCACATTGTTGTCCTCAGTATCTTGCATGTACTGCAAATTGATGTGCTTTTCCTTCTTATGTTGAGTGACTCGTATTGGAACAATGTCCTTTTTGGTGGTAGCGGTATATACGTTGATCGATACATTGTTATTAAATTCAAATTTTTTAATCTGATGTATCGTCACCGGGAATTCAATATCCGTCAGATTCAGCACTGTCGAATAATGAGGGTAAGAAGATGGACGGTCACTGTGTCGTTCAGCTGGGTATAGAGCCGCGACAACTGCCCACGCGAAACATGCGTTATCGTTGGATTTGATGTTAACCACCGCCCTCTTCAACAATATTTCCCGCGGTAATGATATGGAGCACCCAGCACGCATCGGATTATACTTATTCACATTTATCGTGAGGTTAAGTATTTTCCGTAGAGCCCAGCCACTGTCTCGTTCTTGAAATTCGTCGAGTGAGGTTAAAGTGGGCTCAATAACACGCTGTTCATACCACTCATTCAAATCGCTCGTGTTGAAGAGTTCACAGTTTCGGGTGTTAACACTTTTATTAGCATGTTTATCTCCACTCGCGAATTCACATTTGAACACCGCATTAACTTTGATACTGTTGTGCTTGCAGATAATATTTTGTACATGTTGAAGCACTAGGTCCCGAGCATCATTAAGAAATTGTTTTGGCTCGATGTGACTGCGATTGATTACAGAACCAGTCAATATTCGACTCTTGAATGATGTGTCAATCTCACGCCAGATTAATCCATGATCACCATGCCCTGCGCCCATGTGGATAAAACGGCTGCATACAGAATTCTTCAATCCTTCAAGACGCGCTATTTGGGCTATCAGTGACTGTTGATGTCCAATTACCAAGCGCGGGCGCTTAGTTCGGCTTTGCGTTTCTAGCACTTCGATGAACTCGACGCACCGTTGCTCCCACGCAGTAAAATCTTCGAACGAACTTAAAAGCGCGGCTTGATCATGCAAGCTTTGTTCAATGTTGTTATCCATAGTAGTAAGTTGGAGACGACTTCCGCGATGTTAGCTGACTGACTGCTTCGTTGAAAGTGTGGCCAGTTTGGAGCGCAGCAGATAATAAAAAATGGCTCCCCGTTCGGAAGAATGAAAAATTTCAGCTTTCCCCTGCATCTCGGGGAAAAACCGGACTTTTTTTCCGATATTGTGTTGGTATAGATTGCCCGAGGAAGAAACGACATAGAAAACAAGTCGGTATGCATCGGGTTAAGAGATGTATTTTATGGATCCTGCAGCTGTGATCAAGTGCTCCATTGGCATCAAAGGCTTTCGACGATAGACCCCTAGAGTTAATCTTTTTTTTCCCACGAAAATACGTCGTATTCATCTATGTTTTGGAGGTAAGTTGCGCATACATGGTAATCTGAAAAAGTGTGAAGATCATGAAAATCAATGCTTGATGAGTCTGGCTAGATTTCACCTCGACCATGGAGTACCCCTTTTCTGGACAGCAGACCCCTACAGATTTTCCGATAACGCGCTGGTATATATTGACCGAGGGAAACGAGACAAAAATAACAAGTTGGGATGCATCGAGTGAAAAGATTTATTTTATGGGGTCCTGCAGCTCTGCTCAAGTAGTCCATCGAGGCTAAAGACGATAGATCCCTAAAGTTCATAGTTTGTCCAAAAAATATGTTGTTTTCATGTATGTTTTGAATATTCGAGCTATAAAAAAATTCCCATCGTGAGTGGCTGTGAATGTAAAAAAAAAACTTCAACCCTGACTTGTTAAGACCTGTGTCAAGAGTCAGCGAGATTCGGCGGACTTACATGCGACATCTTAACATGATCTTTCGGAATCGGAACGAAGACCTCGCGTGACAAGAGTGGACATGCATACAAACATTTTAAAGATTTCGGAAACGAAACCAAGCGCATCACACCTGCAACACATAAATGAACAGCTTTGAATAGCCGTCCCCTTTATGTATCGCTTCAAATTAACTAAATTTTCCTACCCATATATGGTCATTACATGCACATATCGTGTGTGTGTGAGTTTTATTTTCACACGGACTAAATAGTGTAGAAAGAAAAACACTGCATCGATGCTAATCTTTTTTATGTCTATAAAAAATTAGGAGATTTATGGGTTTTCAACGTTCACTCACCACTACGGGACCCCCGCCCCCACAAAACACTCGTCGACGGCGGCTTCCCCCTTCCGACAGTCGCTCTTCGGACCACATGGCTACCCCCTCCACAGAGACCCCTGGCATGACGTCACGTCTCCGCGCTGGACCCCCCCCCCCCCCCTCCACTAGGCACTTGGCTTCCCCGCGCTGGACCCCGCCGCCCCGCTCCCCCCTGAGATGGCTGGGTTAGAACCGCTCTAGTACATCTACTGCAGTATTTCGCTGGTCAGCTTCTTGAACAATCATGATCGCTAGCCTCGCTCTACGGAAGAGCGGTGAAATTTTGCGATCGCGCATTGTTTAAACAAATGCCCTCGAATCGATTTTTTTGTCGACGGCGGTCATTGGTGGAAATTTCTTTATGGTTGAACTTTCTAGCAAACGGGGCTTGCTAGAGACTCGTATGGTGGAAGGGTGCTAGCATTTCCCCACTCTTTTTCAATTAATTTAAACAAATAAGCTCGAAGACTATTTGGCATCTCGATGTCGCTCATCGTCGACGAATTCGATCTCTGCTAAAATCTCGGGTCACGATCGAGATCGCTCGAGACTCACTCTACAAAAGAGTTGTAAAATTTTACAATGCTCTTTGTTTAAACAATTGCGATCGGCATTTTTTCTCTGCCATGGCTTATCTTCGGCAGGTTGTCTGTGGCCGACCAAATTCGCGAGCGAACGAGATCGACCGGGTCTCACTCTGCGAAAGAGTGGTAAAATTGTATTATTACAGCAAAAAAAAATACGTTTACCATTTTTTCTCTCTGCCGGAATTCATCTTCGGCAGGTTTCTCCAAGGATCGAATTTTCTAGCAATGACGATAGGAGAAGTCTCGCTCTGCAGAAGAGCGGTAAAATTTTACTATCGCGAATTGTTTAGGGGTCAACGGTGTAAAATGATCGAAAAATCGGTTTGTTGGAAGCACTTTTAAAAAATCCTTGGAAACTTAAAACATTTAACAATGCTCTTAGTTTGAACAATTGCGTTCGCTATTTTTTCTCTGTCATGGCTCATCTTCGGCAGGTTGGCTGCGGCTGACCAAATTCGCGAGCGAACGAGATTGACCGAGTCACACTCTGCGAAAGAGTGGTAAAATGTTATATTTATTGCAAAAAAAAATACGTTTAGCATTTTTTCTCTCTGCCGGAATTCATCTTCGGCAGGTTTCTCCAAGGATCGAATTTTCTAGCAATGACGATCGGAGAAGTCTCGCTCTACAGAAGAGCCGTAAAATGTTACTATCGCGAACTGTTTAGAGGTCATCGGTCTAAAATTTTCAAAAAATCGTTGTGTTGGAAACACTTTTAAGAAATCCGTGGAATCTTAAAAAATATGATGCATATTCGTTTGTAGCTGAAAAAACCCATTATAAAGTGGTTTTCGAGCTATTTTTTAAGGGAGTCTCCGGCGCTGAAAACCGTCTTTGGCGATGTCTCATGCCGGTAGGCGCAGTTTTCAACTCTTGTAAGTCTATTGTGGGGACCAAGTCACCGACTGAAAATAGTTGTATTTTCGACCAATAGGTGGCATTAGATTACCGAAAAAAAAACTTTTTCAGCTGTAGCGCCTTTGAAACCGTTGGCTTCAAACACGTTTTTCTCAAAACCATGTTTTTGATATCGGGACGTAGCAGAACTCAAACAATGTGCGACCAATCGACTTGAACTTTTAACTGTAGTTTCTTAGATTGCTTTAACAGTCAAGGACGAGCGCTTTTTTTTCGATTGACTGAAAATTTTTAAAATAATATTACTTTTTATACCCAACCCCAAAAAATTGAAGAAACAAAAAATTTCGTCACTTTTTAAAGTGTTTTTTGAAAGGCTGTATCAATGTTAAAAATAGTCGTATCAAGATGAAAAAGAAAAACATTATTAAGCTTCAAGTTTCTAGTTTGAGATCTTTTGGCAAAATAATTTTGTGAGCTACGCCCAGATAGACGGATGTACCTCATATTGGCGTCATATGTACATCATCACTGCGGCATAGAAGTCTCACAGCTGTGTATCCCATATGAGTGCTCCCGTTGAAGTCATATTTGCATCACATGATGATTCACAATAATACATCCAAGTGAAGCAAAGTTTTTCTCACGCGAATATGCATGCAGTGAATTCATCAGACTAGCAAATTCGGCTCACGAATATCTAACAATAAGTGAGTGCATATGAGGCGCATATGGGTGTCACGGCGTGAAGAAATTGTAGTGCTCATACGGAGCTCATATTAGCGGCATGGCGTCACGTAACTATGCTGTGCTCATACGGAGCTCATATGAGTGCCATGGGGTGAAAAATAAAAAAATCCAAAAATGTTGATTAAGAAAATCTGGTAGGATTTTTATATCCATATGCTTCATTTATGTTCCTGCCTATACGATAAATTGATTAAAACTTATCCTGCCTATTAAAATGTTGTACCTACCTACGGTTTGAACCTACGTCTTCTTATTCGAAAGCTGAGCGCGCTACCTACCTAGGCATTCTAACACTCGTGCCAACTTTTTTTGTGTCTGCCTATTTGCATCATTCTGGATTTGTATGCATATCACCGTCATATTGCGCTCATGGGATGTGTCACTGACAAATATACATATCGCCGTTATATTGCGCTCATCGAATGTATCACTCAGAAATATGCACATTGCCGTCATAGGATGTATCACTGAGAATGACGCATATTGCCGTTATATCGCGCTCATGGGATGTATCACTGAGAAATATGCATATTGCGCTCACCGAATGTATCACTGAAAACATGCATATTGCCGTCATGGAATGCATTGCGGATAAACATGCATATCGCCATCATATTGTGCTCGTTGGATGTATCACCGACAAAATATACATATCGCCGTCATATTGCGCTCAACAAATGTATCACTTAGAAACATGCATATCGCCGTCATAGGATGTATCACTGAGAAACACGTATATCGCCGTCATATTGCTTGCATGGCATGTCTACTACCAGTGCTTACCCAGTGAATTCATCAACACAAGTCATTGGATGACTTCCATATGACGTAAAATCTGCAGATATTAATTGTGGACACTTGAGCACAGCGATATGATTTCAACATGTTCCAAACGTACGATGCATTTGTGAACCGATCCCAGATAGACAGTCGTGATCATCACGCCGTGCATACAATTGATGAAGCAAATTTTACAGCATATTGACTACATGTCATGATGCAAAGCCGTGAACTCATTTAGTATAGTGAATGTACAAAGCATTTTGATCTCAATATGTCGTTCACAAATGCATCGTACGTCTGAAGCACGTTGAACTCATATCGCTGTGCTCAAGTGTCCACAATTAATATCTGCAAATTGTACGTCATATGGAAGTCATCCAATGGCTGTGTTGATGAATTCACTGGGTTAGCACTGGTAGTAGACATGCCATGCAAGTAATATGACGGCGATATGCATGTTTGTCAGTGATATATTCGATGGGCGCAACATGACGGCGATATGCGTGTTTCTCAGTGATACATCCTATGACGGCGATATGCATGTTTCTAAGTGATACATTCGTTGAGCGCAATATGACGGCGGTATGTATATTTTATCAGTTATACATCCCAGGAGCACAATATGATGGCGATATGCATGTTTCTCAGTAATACATTCCATGACGGCAATATGCATGTTTTCAGTGATACATTCGGTGAGCGCAATATGACGGCAATATGCATATTTCTCAGTGCTACATCCCATGAGCGCAATATGACGGCGATATGCGTGTTTCTGTGATACATCCTATGACGGCGATATGCATATTTCTAACAAGGAGAAGGCAAAGCCTGGATGTCGCAAATCGGGTTCTCCTTTCGCGTGGTGAAAGTTGAAGACCTCCGAATTAACGTTGCTTTTGATTTTTGTTCCAATAAGCCTCAGTTGCTGAGATATCGCGATTTGAAAATTTGGGAGTTTCGTCTCGTACCTAGAGTACGTTGAGCGTTGATACTTGAGACAAGAGCGGCCGTAGCTAATACGGTAAGACGACAGACCGGCACTCTGGAAGTTCACGGTTCGCGTCCCTATGCATTTTTTTTAATTCCATTCTTTTTTAAATTTTATAATCTCTCATAAGTCTTTACATGTGCAGGTAAATAAGAAAATTCGAAAATATGTATTACTAGTTTCATTTATCTATTATATTAAAATAACTAATCCAATAATGAAGTCACAATTACAAAGTAAAATAATATTGAATAACAAATAATTAATCTATTAATCATGTCACAATAAGAAAGCAAAATAATATGGTATAAAAAGTAAATAATAAATCTAATTCACAGGAAAGCATATTTGACGATATATATCTTCAAATATGCTTTCCTGATAGAATTTATAAGGTTAAATATAGTTGCGGTGGTATTACGTTCATTTTATGTTCGTGGTGTTGTAAGCCTTTGTGTTTCCCTTGCTTATACGATGGTTTCCACCCTCCAATTTGTCAACATACTGATCTGATAGAAGAAGAATGAGAATAATTACCTGCCGCGAAATTTGCAAGTGTGAATTAGATTAATTATTTATTTTTTATACCATATTATTTTGCTTTGTAATTGTGACTTGATTATTAGATTAATTATTTGTTATACAATATTATTTTGCTATGTAATTGTGACTTCATTATTGGATTAATTATTTTAATATAATAGATAAATTAATCTAGTAATACATATTTTCGAATTAACTTTTTTACCTGCACATGCAAAGTCTTATGAGAGATTATAAAATAAAAATTGAAAATAAATTTAAAAAAAAGCATGGGGACGCGAACCGTGAACTTTCAGAGTGCCAGTCCGTCGTCTTACCGTATTAGCTACGGCTGAGGTGTCAACGCTCAACGTACTCTACGCGCGAGCCGAAACTCCCAAATTTTCAAATCGCAATATCTCAGCAACTAAGGCCTATTGGAACAAAAATAAAAAACGACGTTAATTCTTAGGTCTTCAACTTTCACCACGCGAAAGGAGAACCCTATTCGCGACATCCAGGCTCTGCCTTCTCCTTGTAAGTGATACATTCGATGAGCGCAATATGACGGCGATATGTATATTCGTCAGTGATACATCCCATCAGCGCAATATGACAGCGATATGCATCCAAATCCAGAATGATACAAATAGGCAGACACAAAGAAAATTTGCACAAGTGTTAGAATGGCCAGGTAGGTAGCGCGCTCGGCTCTCGAATTAGAAGACGTGGTTCAAACCGTAGGTAGGTACAAAACTCAACTAGGCAAAACACGTTTTTAATCCATTTATCATATAGGCAGGAACATCAACAAAGCGTATGGGGATAATCAAAATTCTACCAGATTTTTTTAATCAATATTTTGGGATTTTTTTTATTTTTGACGCTATGCCACTCATATGAGCTCCATATGAGCACAGCATAATTACGTCACGCCATGCCGCTAATATGAGCTCCGTATGTGTACAGCATATGTACGTCACGCCATGCCGCTAATCTGAGCTCCGTATGAGCACAGCATAGTTCTGTCACGCCATGCCGCTAATATGAGCTCCGTATGAGCACTACAGTTTCTTCACGCCGTGACACCCATATGAGCCCCATATGCACTCACTTATAGTTGAATATTCGTGAGCCAAAGTTGCTAGTCTGATGAATTCACTGCATGCCTATTCGCGTGAGAACAACTTTGCTTCATTTGGATGTATTATTGTGAATCATCATGTGATGCAAATATCAGTTCAACGGGAGCACTCGTAAGGGATACACAGCTGTGAGACTTTCTATGCCGCAGTGATGATGTACATATGATGCCAATATGAGGTACATCCGTCTATCTGGGTAGGTCCGTTAGCTTCCGTCTGGGTAGGTCCGTTAGCAAACAAATTCTAATCCGTTTAAATTTGCAACATTTTTCAGGAAACAATGCTGACTCGCTCTTGCCACGCTTCGGCTTTTGCGCACCATAATTTCACTCATCTTTAATTGCATTGATTAAAAGTTGATTCCCCTCAAGCGGTATTCACTAGTCGATCTGAGAACTTGTATGCTATTAACTGTCGATATTTTTTTGCGAAGGTTATTAGGGATACAAAAAACACTTTTTTTCCAAAATGATCTCTTGTTTGAAAGGAAAAACCAATGACCAGTTTTTTTTTCAAAAACTAATCTTTTTTTGGTCATTTTTTTCTACGTTTTGGTAAAAAAAATTAATCTAATGTTTTTGTAAACTCTCATTTTTTTCAATTTTTGATCATGCCTAGTTAAAACAAAAATTGTTTTCCATAACCCTAATAACCTTCGTAGAAAATATTGAGAGTTAATTGCATAAATGTTTTCAGATCGACTATTAAATACAGCTTGGGAGTATCAACTTTAATTGATGCAATTAAAGATGAGTGAAATTAAAGTGCGCAAAGGCCGAATCGTATAAAAAATGAGTCCGTATTGTTTCCTGAAATATTTTACAAATAAAAAAAATGTCAATATCTCGAATTTTTTTCTTATATTTAACAAGCAACTAGTGCCAAGTTGTGAAAACAGTCGACGAAAATTAGTCTTTTTATTTTGATGATGATTACAAGATGTTTAGGAATAATACACTTGTTCCTTTAATTGTTTTGTAAAACTTCGATCAACTTTTGATGGAAAACGGTTCGATGAACCAATTTGCAGACTAACAGGGGTATTGGGAGTAAATCGAGCTGAAAAAAAACGCGGCAACATTAGTCTTTGCATCAATATTTGTAACGTAGTGGTAGATTCACTGAAAATCCAGAAAAAGTCATTTTTTTTCCTTCACCAAATAACGGTTAAGGATGAAGAAAAAATCACAAAAATCAACGGGAGGGGCTGGCAGGGAATTTATTCGACTTTTCAAAGCTGCCCTCTAATTCCCGTTGCGATAATTGGTTGCTGAGATATCGATAATCAAAGACAAAAGGATATTTTTTCATTCGAAGTCAGATATCTCAGCAAAAAAATTGACGTAGAGAGATAAAAACCAAATTAAAGCTGAATAAAGAAGCCAACTGACCTATACATTGAGTTAGCTGTATGAGAGTCGATGTTTGTAACTGCTCGGCAAGATAATTGTATGTATATGTGTGACGAGTACCGGTCTGTGCGTGCGATTTTGGCCCGATTATCGGCCGTGCGAAATTTCGAGGCAGTTCGACGAGAGGTCCCGGAGAGTCCTGAAGCATTAACGGAGAATAAACTTGTAGTCTTCGAATAGTCTCCTGTACTTAATTTTACCTTCTCTCTCTCCCTTTTTCCCTTACAATCTCAGAAGTGGAATGAAACAACTAAAGTGTCCACAAAGATATCCGGGATCCTGAAAATCTCGCAAAACTCGTGGTGTCGGCAAAACGGAGAACGTGGTTCGAAGTTACGTAATCGTTAACGGTGTGCGAATTCGAGAAATCCTTATTGAAATCCTTATTGAAGGTCTCGGAAGTTCGCGTATGATTTCGACTCGAATTTTATCGTAACTATCGAAAACGTGTTTCATTTCTTTATCGAGACTTCCATCGAAATATTCAAAATTTTGAGGTCAACGGCTAATTCGAAACCACGTGATCTGTGGCATGATTTACGATATACCACAGTGGCGCTATTTACGTATTTCGAGAAAGTTCGGTTTGTTTTGATTCTCACCCGAAGTATAAGAGATAGAGACAGGTAATCAAGAGCACACGAATCTTGACGAATCGCGTATACGAGTGATCGACCAGCATACGTCGAACTTCGTGTACGAGTGTGTCCAATTTATGTATGTACATGTATCACGATAGTCGGTGTGTACGTTTGTGAACGTCGCGGACAATAACTGTTTGTGTACGTGTATTTATTGACTATCAATATAAAATAAGAGAACCAAGTGATTTTACGGTCCCTCAATTAAAAGCGAAACTCCAAGAACGCGGACTCTCGTCAGCCGGTTCGAAAAGCGAGTTAATTTCCCGCCTACACGAGAGTGATCCAGCTGGGGAATGGAGGCGAGATTCAGAGGAACCACCGATCCTAGGCGAACCACCACGATAGAATGATTCCCTACAACTTGCGCCGATGACGAACGTGCAAAGAGAACTCGACTTACTAAGACGAGAACGCGATCTCATGCAGCGGGAACTCGAGTTAGCACGGCGAGAGCTCGAATTACTTCGTGAGACCAGTTCCTCGGAAACTGTCGAAAGACGATCGAAAGCCAGTATTAAAGCCGTTTCGGACCTATTAAGTGAATTCAACGGAACACAAAACACTTTCTCGAATTGGGTGAAACAGGTACAGCTACTGAAGGAGTCATATGATTTGGATGACCACTCTAGTCGAATTTTGGTGGGGTCGAGGCTTAAGGGCAAAGCTCTCGACTGGTTCCACTCGAAACCCGAACATATTAAGATGAGCCTCGAACAATTGCTGGAAGAAATGCGGACAATGTTTGATCATCAACCGAATAAAGTCGCATTGCGTCGACATTTCGAAAACAGGATCTGGAAAAGTGGAGACAGTTTCAACGATTATCACCATGACAAGATCATACTGGCTAATCGCATAGGAATACCGGAGGACGAGATAGTTGACTACGTGATTGGCGGGATTCCGGATCCACGACTTCAGGACCAAGCTAGAATGCAGAAATTCGATGATAGAACTTCGATATTAGAAGCCTTCGAAAAAATCTCACTCCGTCCGTTCAGAGGGGATGGAAAGGGCGGGAGCAGACTCGACAATAACTGCAGGATTGGGCAAAAACAACCACCAGCATCGTTCGGCGCAAACAAACGCACACGCGCGGACAACGGATCTCCGTTCAATACCGAAATGTTTTCATTGTCAGAAGGAAGGGCATTTGAGGCCTCAATGCCCCGAGCTTCCGAAGAAAGAAGTTTTTTGTTTCGTCTGCGATAAAACTGGCCATTATGTACGAGACTGTCCGCACAAACCAACTCAGATCAACAACGTGTATCCAGCACCTATCGAGGACGATGAGTATTAAAAAAATTGTGTATACTATGTATCCGAACAGAGAAAAAGAGCGCATTGAATTGCTAACTTTATTAGATACCGGGAGTCCTATTAGCTTTATCAAACTAAGATACATCTCTGGTGACGCAATCGAACTCGCGAACGATCAAATAGATAAATTTCGGGGAATTAACAACAGGAGGGTAATCATCCTCGGTTCGGTTAATCTTGATATTCAAATGAATGGAAAGTCGCAAAGAGCTAAATTAATGATTGTCCCTGATTTTACGATGGTATCCTCGGTGATTCTGGGCCGCGATATTTTAAAAATATTTTGCCTCGGCTTAAGAGAGTTGACTACTGAGTACGAAACTGAAATTGCGAACATAGCTAACATCGATGTTTCCTCGTTAGGAGCAGACGAGTCCGATCAGTTAAAAATAAACCCTGTACTATCGATCGACATACAAAAACAAGTCAAACAAACATTCGAGAAAAAATACTTGATACCCGATCGCCCCGAGGTGCCATCAGTGAAGGCGGAGTTCTCCTTAACGCTGACCAGCCAACAGCCGATTCGCTTCGCACCTAGGAGACTATCTTATGTTGAAAAACAGCAAGTACACGCAATAGTAAACAAACTACTCGAGAAGGGGATTATCAGGCCAAGCGAGTCGGAATACGCTTCGTCTATTGTATTGGTTGGGAAGAAAAACGGCGAAACCCGTATGTGCGTCGACTATCGCGCTCTTAACAAAATCACGGCTCAAGACAATTACCCTCTCCCGCTGATTGAGTGATTGACTGAAATTTGTGCATTCTCGGGTCCGTCCTCGAGACACTTGTGGCCAACAAATTGGAACTCCGTCTTGACAAATGTAAATTCTTATTTACCGAGATCGAATATTTAGGTTACCGAGTATCAAACGAGGGAATCAGTCCGACGAGCGATGGAATTTCCGCAATTCAGAAGTATCCAGTACCACGGGATATACGAGGCGTAAGAAGCTTTTTGGGCATGACCTCATATTTTCGGAAGTTCGTTCAGGGTTTCTCACTGATAGTGAAACCCCTGCACGAACTATGTAAAAAAGACGCACCATTCCAATTTCGAGAAACCGAGTTGAAGGCATTCGAGACATTAAAAGGAAAGCTCGTTCAAGCACCGATCTTGGCACTTTATAATCCGAACGATGAAACCGAGCTACATTGCGACGGAAGCTCTCGGGGTTATGGTAGTGTCCTATTCCAGCAAAAATCGGATAACCATCTTCTTCCTGTGTTCTATTTCTCTAAGCTCACGAGCGAAGCCGAGAGTAAATATCACAGCTTTGAGCTGGAGACTCTCGCTATTATTTACTCGTTGCGAAGATTTCGGGTCTATTTGCATGGAATTAGATTCAAGATAGTACCGGATTGTAATTCTCTAAAAATGAATCTCAATAAAAAAGAAATTAATCAAAGGATCGCAAGATGGGCATTGGAATTACAGAATTTCGATTATGAGGTCGAACGTCGGGCGGGAAATAGAATGCAGCATGTAGATGTGCTCAGTCGCGCGAGAAGCGTCTTGGTGGTCGAAGACAATCCATTCGAAGTGAATCTCGCCGTTAGTCAAGGACGTGATCCCGTAGTTAAAAACCTAAGAGAGTTACTGGAGAAAACCGAACATCAGTATTTCGAAATGAGGAATGGGCTCGTATATCGCAAAGACGGCCAGGACTTAATGGTTTATGTACCGCAGGGCATGATTACACATGTTATACGAAAATGTCACGACGACATGGGACATTTGTCAGTAGAACAAACGTGCGGCGCGATAAAGGCGACGTATTGGTTCCCTAAGATGAAGGAAAAAGTTAAAGCTCACATTCAGGATTGCTTGAAGTGTATTGCCTTTAACCCGGTCACTGGAAAGGCTGAGGGATTCTTACACAGCATTCCTAACGGTAACGCACCATTCACGACGGTGCATATTGACTATTACGGACCGATCGAAAAAGAACGTCTAATTAAGCGTCACATTCTCGTGGTGATCGATTCATTTACAAAGTTTGTGAAGCTGTACGCGACCAAAACTACATCGACTAATGAGAGTAGAATAACTACGGGAGTTCTGGAACACATTGTGGAGGGGGAAGCCGAAAGGAGGGGTTCGGCCATGTAGTGGGGGAAGTGGGTCGTCCATGGAGAGGGGGAAGTGGGTGGTGAGGAGTTTATGGAGAGGGGGAGTGGGTTGTGGGAGAAGTGGGTGGTGGGGAAAGCGTGTTGTGGGGAGTATGCGGCGGAGGGGAGGGGGTGAGGAGTCCATAGCAAGGGGAGGGAGGTGTCCGGCTGTCTCGCGAAGGTCTAGGGACCCGTTTGGGGAATTGGGAGAGGGGGATTTGCGGCTCGCGGAGAGAGGTCGGCGAGTGACGTCACGCGGGGAAGAGGATGCCCAAAATCATGGGTCAATGCCCAAAAGCACGAGAGGATAACAGTTGTAGGTGCGGGCCAAGGGGGCACCGGTAGCCAGGGGACATCGTAGACGATGCGTCGTTTTTCTAAGGGGGCGTTATTGACACAGGTGAATCGTTTCCAGACAATGGAGGAAAAATTCTCTCAAACACGTGGATATGCATGCGAAAGCCAGCGTCTATGATACACTCTCGGCAACTTAATGCAATTTTACTGCTAGATGTCAAATGAGACTTTACAGATAAACTTTTTATGCAGCTATAGTAACGGAGGCCCTTATAAAATTACATTGCATTCGGTCTTGTATTCATTTCGAAAGATAACGTCGAGATGTTTGCATGTGCGAGTATGTATGCAGTACACCCAGCCAAGAACCCGTGGGACTTCACGAAGAATGAGCTCGAACACGTTCCAAAGACCTTGCTCATAAAATATTGGAGTCGACACATTGGTATGCTGTGGGATCGTTTGCCGGAGCATCATCGAAACGACAGTGAAATATTATCATATCTTCCATGCATGAAGCATTACAATACACCTGCGATGTTGGATCATATTGATGGCCCCCCACCTCGGCAACGGAATTGTGACAAGTGTTGTGAGGGAGACAATACTATTCGTGAGAAAAAATAAACGTTCCTCGACACATTTGAAGTTGTTTCGTCGATGAAAAATGGATTTCTCATTGTCAGCAAAACGGCGGAATTCTTCCCAACGAAGAATCTGTCTTAAGGTTCCATCGTGTTATCCAATCTCCGACATGAGGGCTGCCCACGCCAAATTAGCAAAGCGTTACGTAGTGGACATCATGGACGAGTTCGCCGTCTTCTTACCAGCACGGCTCATGAAGGCCTTCGATCACGGTCCAAAGATGTTCGAGAATATATTGGAAATAGCTCGCAATGACGAACTATACATAAACTATACATGAACTATTATGGCGGACAATACAGGAGCATCGCGTTCAATAAACAGTGAGCACACCATTGTGCTGGTCGGAAATAATGAGTTCAATGGGATCATCGGTCACTAACATCGTTGAGTTTTCAACATGCTCACAACAATATATAAAGGATAGCTTTCATTGAATATAAAAATGTTCCACGTTGCTGTTGGATGTAAGAATAAATACAATCGAAAAAGATATATATATCAAAATGTTTTTTATTTAAAAATCCTCCGCTCACGCAAGGCTTCATATACACTCAACCAGATTTTCAGCGATTTTACATTCGCATTGGCGCAATTGTATTTCATATTGAAGAAATGATGGGGACATTCAAAGTCGGAGATATTTTGCAATTTCTGCAGCGAGGGACAGTCCAGAGTCTCCAAGTCAACAATTTTGGTTGTAGGATCCGTGAATCTTGATATCCATGAGCACTTTTCGAATCCCTTCACGTAGATGGTAGGAGCTCCTTGCAAGATGGTTCGAATTATCGTTCTAGCTGCCTCGTATGGTATATCACCGTGATCCCATCGTAATCCGTGAAAATTGCGTTCCAACCATTTGTTTGTCTTTTTGTATTTGTCTGGCAATGAGGCCCATGCAGATGGTGCGTTGAAGAAAAACGTCAGCGGTTCGGCCTTCTTGTCGTGGAGTTTGACGATGGAAATCTCCTTTAGGACAAAATCGTTGATGGGTCTCTTGAACCCCTGCACATCGACGACGAGCTCCATATTGACTGAAGAGTCCGCAGACAGTTGACAAGATTTATATCAATTTTTTAACCGCACCATTAATCGGATTGTATTCGACAATACGATCATGGAGGATTAAACAGAATGCAGCAGTTGTCGGCGGAATATTCGTTTTCAATTCAAATTCGAGACGCACATCCACGGGGCCGGCCTTAAGAGAATCATTTTGCTTTAAGCAGTCAATGATGGCGAGGGGGGCTTTTTCTAAGAATTCCGTCTTATTTAGCCATGGTTCAGCTTCTTTGTTGTGATAGGTGAATTGGAAGTTCGTATACATCTCGTAGAGTAAAGCATACTGATTTTGATTGATATTTAGGTTTAGATTTCTATATGGATAGCATTGGGAGTTTAGGTATAGCTTGACATCGCTGATGTTGCAATGATCAAAGTTGCTCGCATTCCTCTCTTTCATATTTTTTCGCCCCGTCTGCAGCGCGAGAATGACATATCGTAGTTTCTCCAACTGATTGGAAGTCTTGACAGACCACACATGCTTATAGGTGACGGGGAGTAGTGGATATTCATACAATTCCCACGTTCGAAAACTCATGGAAATTGGTGCATCTTTGGCGAAAAATTTCAATAGCTGAATTTTTCGTTGATCTGAGACTGTTGCATACGGTACAAGCTGTTTGCATAATGGCATTATCATCAGTCTTCGATCTCGTAAGAATTAGCTCATGCTTGGCATTTACCACAATTTTCCGATAATCTTCGGCAAATCCAAGCAGCATGCTCAGTGGTATACATACATCAAAATTTCCCGATACATCAACAATCTGCTTCGTCTCTTCAACATCGAGCCATCCCGTGTTCTCAAGCATAGAGCTCTTAGCTGGACTGAGGGACGAATATCCTTTAATTACACTCGTAATATCGACATTCTCATTACGATCGATTTCTATGGCATTCAACTCATATCGCACTTCTTCAAACAAATGGCAGATGGCATTGTTGACGAGACTTGTGGCAGCGGTTGGTATCCCATCACGCTTATATAATTTTCCACAGATGTGCAAGGAACTTTTGCTTGGCAGGATGGATAGATCTTGATTTTGAATGGCAATACGTATTTCATCGCTGTTATTAAAGGTCGAAGATGCATATGGTTGATGAGCGTGAATTTCACAATGCATGATGGATCCATCGAAGACTACGGGCTCCTGAATGTTTACGATTTCTTCTTCCATTGCACGCAGCAGATGCACAAAGCATAAAATAAATAATGTTTTACACGCTGTCCCCACGCACTTTCAGACCCAAATTCTTCAAGAGTAGCACGTTTTGAGGTGTGAGCACTTTGGGTGCAGGCCGACGACTGATTGTTTTTACCCATGGTTGTTTAGTATTATTAGTGACTCTATTAAAGATTATACCCATTATGATTTTATATGCAGCCGTATTGTGAGTACTTCACCGCGGAAATTCACCAAGTCACCGTCCTGATCCACTATTCGAAGTTGTATTGCGTCTATCGTTCGGCTTTTGATTGGTAGATAAATGACGTGTGATGGAACCTCAATGATTTTATATCCTGGGACCGGAGGGACCGATGGGAAAAATTCATGAATGATGTGCACTTTTTGTCCGTTAATATAGGCGACAGCGGTTATATTGCACTTAACCCGTAGGGCGTTCACTTTGAGAATGGCTACTGGAAGATCAGATTCGTGTCTTTTATTCGCTTCCAATTTACGTGCTGTGAAGCCGGGTAGATGTCCAATCGGATCTTTAGGCTCAAAATTTACACCATGATCACACTCGATTTCACTGCGCAAAGTATTATTATTAGGTTTGATGTTGATTTTGATGTTTTTCCGTGACAGCTCGGCTTGCGCAAATGTATCAATATCCTCTAGTTCATAGCTACCCGTAGGTGTTGTCAACACCTCATCTCCCACGTAAAGTTTGTTGTGGTTAATGTCTATATTGGGAATAGAGTTGAATGTTAATAGTTCCACGAGACCGAGAGTATAATTTTTTTTGGTGAGAGTTCTATAGGGGGTAAGTATTGCGCCTCGAGTATGGATGACGATCCAGATATGGTCAACGTTAAACTAGCTTCCATGACGCTGGTACTTTGACAACTAAACTCTCAGCCTTATACTCCATGTATATATAACATGTATTTGTCTTTGTATCGTAATTGTTGACAAAGAAACTTGAGACATAGATGTCCGCATTCAATCGTATCATATTCTTGATATCTCTTATAATTATAGTTCACGCTACCTACACCAAAATATCTCATGAGTTCAGATGGTGGTGGAAGATCGCCGAAACTGTCAAAGTACATGACTTTCCATCCAGTATTTTTGTAGGCAACCCAGTGTGTGCCAGGGCCTACATTTTCATCCAAGTTCACAATCGCTGATTCATATTTGAGTGGCCCGCTCATTGGTAATGTATCCCGCATGTACACGCCACGGAAATGTGGAACCTTCACGACTCTTGCATATTTGAGTAGGTCGATGTCGGTCAACGGTCGGTGTGGTAGCGTTACTTGACGTTTTTTGGCTTGATATGAAGACCCAATCCTTGCTTATACGGTTTCAGATGTAACCCCCTACCCAAAGCAATCGCTTCAATTGTTCGATTATGACGTTTACTTTCATTCAATTCACGTTTAGCTGCTTGAGCAGCATTTACAGCTTTGGCTATACCAGCCGCACCATCCGACAAAGCCCCAGCAGCGCTGAGACCCGCAAATATAGGTATCAGAAACGGCAATAAACCACCAATTATATGAGGTATAGGTAGAACCCGCGGTGCGCGCACGTTGCCACCTTCAGTCTTTACCACTACACGAGCACCTTTTAGAGCCGATTTAATAACCGTATGCGGATCATTACATTGAATCATCGTCTTCTTCGCAGCACGAATAATTTTTTCAAACAAACGCCGCCCTTACGTGCTCCCTTCATCCCCATGCCAAATTTTCTCTTTGTCTGCATAATATTTGCGACACTCCAAGTACTTGCTTTCTCGCCGATGCTAGCGTCTTTAGCGGTAACGCGGTGCCAAGCTTGTTCGGCCACACTTTATCTGCTGAATGTCTCGCTTCAAGGTTATCTGGATTTTTTGAATATGCAATGTCGTGTTGTTTGCAAGCCGTGTCTAACGGATTAATTCCCGGATTACCACGAGCAAGGCGCTTAGCGAGCCTTGTACCCGGTCCACAATACTGGTACCCAGGCAAATGTAATTCAACAGGGAGTTTGTTGATTAGTTGGTTGACAAAACCTTTACCGCTCTTGCCATGAACGATCATGACTAAGGACAATACTCGACTGATAGACAATCCCTATAATATGCCTTTTTATATTGATTTTCCATTAGTCGTGTGTGAGATGGCGTCCAAGAAACAAACTTTCGGAGGCGGGCTTCCCGTAATAAATTTTGATAAATTTGGCGACGATGGAAGAATGAAGAGACAAAAACGTCATGGAGATATATTGCCGGATAGCATACGCGCCGTTTTTTGTGGTCCATCGAATTGTGGGAAAACGAATGCATTGCTCACTCTCATAATACACCCAAATGGTTTGAGATTTGAAAATATTTATCTGTACTTCAAGTCGCTGAAACAGCCAAAATATAAGTTGCTCGAACGATTACTCGAACCTGTGAGTGGCGTTGAGTATTATCCATTCAATGAGCATGAACAAGTTATAGCACCAAGTGACGCACAACCCAACTCTATATTCATTTTTGATGATCTAGCATGTGGAAAACAAGATACTGTGAGAGCCTTCTTTTCCATGAGAAGACATGAGATTGTTGACCGTTTCTATCTTTGTCAGACATACACTCGTATCCCCAAACATCTCGTGAGAGATAATGCGAATTTTGTGGTGCTTTTCAAGCAGGATGATACGAATCTCAAGCACGTGTACAATAATCATGTTAATACAGATATGTCTTATACATGCTTTAAAAACATGTGCACGAAATGTTGGAATTCCGACAAGTATGCATTCATAACAATCGATAAGGATACCAATATTAACGAGGGTCGATATAGGCAAGGTTTTGATTATTTCCTGACGCTCGATAAATGATCCGTCATTGATTGCGAACAGCTGTTGAGGGAAAAAGATGTATTGCGTGAAATCTCCAAGGCGAGCGATGCAATCAGACGAAAGCATCGAATACTCAAGATCGGAAGAGACATCGATGAGCAGAGAATGCAAAAGGTCTTTAAACCTATAGTGAGACCATTGGAACAATTAGTGTCAAACAAAAACAACGAGGTGGTAAAGATGGAAGTTAAAGATGAAAAAGTAATGAATAATAAAGTGAAATATTTGATGAATGGTGTCGAGCCCCAATTCAAGAATGAAACACAAGACTCTTTGAAGCTGGTATATGACGATAATGATGACTCACCAACCCCAAATGTTGATGATTCAATTAGTGAATATCTTCTGTTATTACGTACAAATAGAAAGACAAGCTTAGATGTCTCATATGATGTACGGAACCTCGCGAACAACAAATTAATGATTGGTGATTCTCCGATATTCTTCGATTCTCAAAATATTCGTGTGCGAGATTCAAACTATCCGAAAACTGTTGGATTAGCAGAGCTATTGTTTCAAAAAGTTCCCAACGTCGAAACTCTGACACCGGATGACTTGAAAAACTATGAAAAAATCATTATCTCCACGAATGCTCACAAAAAATATTACAAGCCTAGTGAGGCTATACGACATAGTGTCGGTCACAAATTCGATACTTATATCGCAAATATAGTTGATCATCACAAGCACATGGGAAAGGGTATGCCAAAGTATAAGGTGGCGAGAAAAAATACCCAATTGGATTACATTTATTGGGATAGTTCTAATGAGCTAGTAGATCGTCTTCGCTTACTTCTAGCATCACAAGCAGCTGGAAATTCGTCACATTCAAATGAAATTGTATCGATTGTTGAGGAATTGCGTGAAGCCAAAATTATTTATTAACCCAACATTTGAAATTTCACGCATTATCAACATGAGTGTCGATGTGTTCGGACGCCAACTGAAAAAGAATATCGTCCTCAATAAGCAAGGTCCTCCAGGCAGACCAGGGATTGGGTTTAGAACTACCGCAGATGGTCATTATGACTTGGGGCAAAAACGATTGTGTAATATCGCCAATCCGGAAGAACAAGACGATGCTATCAATCTAAGTGCTTTACATAAAAGATCTCGAACAATCATTAAGAACATACGTAAAGAAATAAATGAGAGTAACCTGTTGTTGGTTAATGGATTAGAAGCTACGATGAGAGATATTGCGAGGACGCTCGATGCAGATCTCAAAACTGTACGAGACTTGGTGATTCGCAATTCACACATCATTGCTGAACTGAACGCACGACTGAGAAGACTGGAAAATGAATGAGAAAAAGAACGCTCTCGTGCGGGAGCTGCACAAACCTGCTCGCCGAAACTATCCGCGTCGGCATGTGGACATCCGTGGTTTGGATGAGACCTGGCAAGCTGATCTCGTCGATATGTCATCGTACGCACATCAAAACTCCAAACATAAATTTCTCCTAACCGTCATCGATACTTTCTCAAAATTCGCCTGGGCTGTACCGATGCGGAGTAAGAATGGTAAAGATGCAGCAACCGCACTGAAGTCGATACTCGTAAGGGGGCATCCATTAATTACGTGAGGTGATTTTGGCGATTTTTCGACCCCCCTCTCCCTCTAGTGAGATGTGAGATTTTGCTGGACCCCCTCCCCCCTCCCATAATCTCACGTGAGATTTTTCCAAATGCATACGTTCACAGAAAATAAATTGTAGTAGAAGTAACTGCGGTTGTAGTACTATTTACTCCACCATGTAAAGTAGTAGGGAGACTCTCCCTACGTGATAAAAATTACGTGATTACTAAAATTACTAAAATTATTAAAATTACGTGATATTTGCCGAAGCTCTCCCCCACGTGAGATTGGGTGAGATTTCGCTCGACCCCCCCCCCCCCCCCCCCCTCAATCCCTCACGTAATTAATGGACGCCCCCTAAAGGGACGCATACCGCAGAAGTTACACGTGGATCAAGGAAATGAGTTTTATAATCGTGACTTTAAAACCCTAATAAAAAAGTACAATATCCACATGTATTAAACATATTGCAATTTAAAAGCTTCCATTTGCGAGCGTTTTAATCGTACATTGAACAATAAGATGTGGGTACAATTTAGTATTCGTGGTAATTATAGGTGGATCGATATAGTTGATAAATTAGTAGCCGAGTATAATGATTCCGTGCACCGCACGATTAAGATGAAACCGCGAAATGTCAATGCTGGGAATGAGAAACATCTACTACAACATGTCTATAATAACACTCCATTGAAAAAGTCATCGACATCAAAATTCGAAATTGGTGATAAAGTAAGAATCAGTAAATTCAAGAGTGTTTTCGAAAAGGATTACATACCGAACTGGACAACGGAAATATTTACTATATATAGAGTGAAAAACACAAATCCTGTAACATTTCACCTCAAGGACTATGACGATGAACCGATTGCAGGTAGTTTCTACGATCAGGAGCTACTTAAAGTTCAACATCCTGATATTTATCTCATCGAAAAAGTATTGAAGAAGCGTGGTAATCGAATGTTTGTAAAATGGTTGGGTTTCGATAGTACCCACAATAGTTGGATAAGCAAATCTGATTTGTAGCGGACAATAAAAATGTTTTAAAGTTGATGATTCTTCTCTCTCTCTACTCATTCCAGATGACGAGGCCTTCGTGTCCAAAAGGGTCGACCGTTCTCTTCAGCGTAGCATGTGTTTTCTCGCTTGGGCAGCCTTTTCCTTCTGGCTTTTTCAAACCTGTCTCTCTCACAAAAGTGTGTTAGGAAGGTGTGGAGAAAAATATCGTGATTATAGCAAATTACAATGGGGTTTTCTTTATTTCTCCACTTGAAAAATTGACAAACCAATTCATTATTTACAAAACAATTATTCTTAAAACATTTACAAAATACATGCTACGATTGTATTCTAATATGCCCCCATGGTAGCGTTTTCGTGGTTCCGGGTATGATATACCGTTTGTCATCGTGCGGGCTTAGAGCAATTTTTGTCTCGTTCATGGTGTACACTTCATGTAACTTCGATCTTATGCACAATTGTTGGTGAGTCATTTCGATTTGTTCGTTTAAGCATTTCATGTAATCCTCGAACAAGATCGTTCTTGCAACGATGTTACTCTTAAGGGGGGATTTCCTTTTTTTTCGACAAAAAAATCGATTTTTCGCTGACCGCTGTTTCATATTCTTCAAAGTGTTGAAAATATGTGTGCAAAATTTCAAATTAAAATTCTCAAAAATGGCAAAGTTATAAGCGATTTTATACCTGCGTGTCGACTCGCGGTGGCCGCGCGCTCGTTGTCACACGGCAGGGGTCGGCGCGCCCGGCAGCTGCCCGAATCTGATGCTCGGCGGACCATAAAAATAACGGGACAGCATACAATAGGCATTTAATTCAATGAAGGACGAGTCCTAACGGTCGTGCGAGATCGAAATATTCGGTGGAGAGTCGCTCAGTCTCGAACGAGAGTTTACTGG
Source organism: Ophion ellenae (assembly GCA_963210295.1). Classification (NCBI taxonomy): domain Eukaryota; kingdom Metazoa; phylum Arthropoda; class Insecta; order Hymenoptera; family Ichneumonidae; genus Ophion; species Ophion ellenae. Next base: position 17,152,077 of record OY723385.1, on the reverse strand, counting down.
TAACAAACGTATATATCATGGATCGAAAACAGGGAAGTGATACTCATAGTCGTGCTGCTAGACCGAAAAAAAGGAAATTTGTTGGGAATATTCACACCCGAGAAACGGAAACGACGTTTGCAAGTACGTCGGCCCAGAAACTGTCGACAGCGGAAGACAAAGAAATAATTACGGACCCGGGTCATGGATATCGCATTATCGCGTTTCTATCGGTTTTCTCTGCAATCTCGCAACTCGTAATATGTCAGGAATGCAAAGGACCGATCAAATTTGGTGAATCCAGTTCTCGCGGCTTGGGTTTTAAAATAGTTGTGCAGTTCAAGTGTCGTGTGCAATATATTAATTCCTGTCCTCTCGTCGATGACAAATCGTGTGAGATAAACCGGAGAATGGTTTTTGTGACGAGACTATTGGGAGTAGGCAGAGAGGGTATACATTTATTTTGTGGCTTGATGGATATATCCCAAGGTTTCAGCACAACCTTGTACTATGCCTCCTTGGAGAACATTTACAGTGGAGCCAAAGCTGTATGGGAGCTGTGTGCGAAAAAGGCAGTGAAAGAAGAGAAAGTGAAGAATGCTGAGCACGGAAATCCAGAGACAGATATTTCTGTGTCGGGAGACGGAACATGGAAAAAGCGAGGATATAGTTCCTTGTTTGGAATCACGACACTCATCGGCAAATATTCAAGCAAAATGGTTGACCTTGTCGTGAAATCGTCTTACTGTCACGCTTGTAAATGGTGGCAATCAAAATCCGGTACCGAAGAATACGACGATTGGTTCGAAGAACACAGCAGTGAATGTACGGCAAATCACGATGGGTCAGCTGGAAAGATGGATGTTGACGCGATCAAAGACATATTCCGACGATCTTGGGAAATGCATGAAGTACGGTACGCGAAATACATCGGCGATGGCGACACGAAAACATTCAAAGCCTTGTTGGAAGACAAACCTTACGGCGATGATTTGATCGTGAAGAAAAAGGAATGCGTCGGGCACGTTGAGAAGCGTATGGGCTCGCGACTGAGAAATGTGAAAAAAACGAAAAAACTTGGAGGAAAAGGAAAATTAACCGATAAATTGATAAAAGAATTAACAATTTTCTACGGTTTGGCTATCAGAAGACATCCAGACTCTGTTGATGAGATGTACAATGCTGTGTGGGCAACGTTCTACCACAAGATCTCGAAGAATGAAAATCCTCAGCATATGTACTGTCCCGCGGGGTCACAAAGCTGGTGCAAATGGCGCATTGCCGAAGCCGAAAAAACTCTGGACGAATTTGATCACGAAGCTCCACTGCATGAAGACGTCGCGAATGCTATTAAGCCGATTTACATTGATTTGTCATCGAGAGACTTGCTGGAAAGGTGTTTAGGTGGCGATACGCAAAACAACAACGAAAGCTTCAACGCAACCGTTTGGCGATTCGCACCTAAACACCTTCACTGTGGCGCGAAAACGATCGACATCGCGGCTTATTTGGCCGCAGGGATTTTTAACGAAGGCTTTACAGCAGTCCTTAAAACAATGACGACGATTGGAATCTTCGTCGATGCGCGAGATAAGCAGCGGATAGAGAGGTCAACGAGACGCAGCCTCGAAGCAACGAAAGAGGCTCGAACAAGACGCAGAAGCGAAACTGCTTCACTGAATGAGTTGTTCGAAGCCGAGGAAGGCATCCTGTATGGCCCTGGCATAGCAGATTAGATTAAAAATACTGTAAGTACTCGATATGTCCCATAAACTGTACTCACAACTTTAAACGCGTTTTTCTCGAAACAGCTTTTTCACAACTGGTGTGCACGATTTCTCAAAAACTATTCAACCGATTGCCTTCAAATTTGGACAGAATGCTCAGCTGACATCCTTTTATCGTTTGATGAAGCAAAAAAGCAATACGTTTAATAGTTTTTTATTTATAACAAAAAATCGACCAATTTTTTTCGAAAAATCGATACTTCAAGTTTAAAACGTCACCAAATCGTCAATTTTTTTTCCCTTCATCGAACGATAGCTATATGTGTCTAAAGTAAAATGCTTTTAGGGTTTTTGTTGCAGGATGAACGTGAAGGCTGTAATCGTGCACACCATCAAAAAAGGACCATCGCGCGTCGAGGGGGGTGGGAGGCGGATTTTTTGATGAAATTGTTTAACATTTTTTTTGTATGTAGTAAACAGATCAATAAAACTATATGCCAAGTTTCACAAGTTTTCCGTTGTATACTTTCTTCACAAAAAAATTCCCAAAAAGCGGTAAATTTTGCGAAAAAAAAGACAATCCGCCCTTAACACCTTTTACTTTCTTTGTATCGTCTTTGCCATCGACTCGCACCGCATACATTTTTGCTCTAAGCCCGACGAATTCCGTCATTACCCGACCATTATTTTCGTCTTTCATTAGTCCAGGGACTTTTTTGTTGACAAGCGGTATATCATACTCATTATCCGCGGGATAGTCGCTAGTATCGAAACGATTAATGTTGCGCTTTATGTCATCATACACATCCTCACACTCAATGTTGTATATGAGGCTGTCCGTATCGGTGTACAACACCGTACATTTGTCTTTATACAGAGGTACCATATACTCATGATGAAAGTCATATAAACATGTCTTCGATATGTCGAGTATGCACATACCCACATATATCGGCTTATTGAATTTCACCTCCAGTTTGCGCAATTCGACAGCAATAAGGTTTTATGAAAAAACGCTCCGGCTATGAAAATTTGGCTTTGCAATCATTGCCGCTGCACCGTACCTGCCCTCCCATCGTGTCAAAAGCTTAACGTCTATATCATTGCGCACATTTTCCATAGTTTTCCCAAACACTGCATTATTCATCAATTTATAGAGATTTTTTTCGAATTCATTCTTCGCTTGGGTTCGGAACTGTGTATTAAGCTCAATATATGTTCGTAGCCAGGGTGATTGGGAGAATTGCAGTATTCTGTGAATTTTTTTTTATTTTGAGACCATTGCGTACAGTCTGCTGCAGATTGCGATAATGAATAACATACCGTTCCTTGTTATTCATGGTTGCAAGCAGTTTTTCTTGTTGCTTACCAGGTGGTTTACCATGTGTTGAGCAAAACGGCAAGTCCATGTGCGCATCGTGTAGACATTCTGGGTACTCTAAGTCAACCTCAAGAATGTAGCCTGTCGGGGAATCTAGCGCGATCGATGATAAATCGAATGTTGACAATCATCGATTCATCGGAAATTAGCATAGGGCAATGATTGACACATTGCCCATCCATACAAATTATTTACATCGAAATGCGTCAAGTATGATGAAGACTTTGATGGATCGAGCGATTTCATGTACTTGTTATTGGCACGCGCGTACCTATTTGAGCACTGACTCAGACCGCCGCGTATACCCCGTTGAACAAATAACACCATGTCAACGCCGTTGAGCAATTCGAAGTTAATGGTTGTATGCTTTAACATTGCATCCCAGGTGTATCCGGGAAGAGTATAGTAATACGCGGGGTCGAGCCTGTAACTTTCGATGCAGGTATTACGAAAGTTCTCAAAAACGTCGGCCAGTAACAAAACATCGGTCTTCAGGTATAAGTTGCTATATTCACGTAACGTTTGAATAAAAAATCGATCCCATACATCCACGGCATGAGCGTATTCGTTCTCACTTACAGTGTCACCGGTCAAATTGCTGTGCAATGCATCTCGTGGTGGTAGGTGGCAGTCATCCAATCTGTGGGTGTGACTTGTCTGCCGTTTGAACTGTTTTCGTGAACAAAATGTATTTTTCCTTCGTTATGGGAGGCACGTAGAATCCTCCACGAATAACAAATTGATGTGTTTATCCAGCTTTCGGCTGCATACTCGAATCGGGACGATGTTTTACTTTTCGAATGTATATACGTTGATTGAAACTTTATTTTGCAATTCAATTTTTTTTATTTGATTTGATACAGTTGAATAGTGTGGATATAAAGTTACTCGATGCACGTTTGTTTCCACCGGATGAAGAGCAGCCACAACTGACCACGCGAAACATGCGTTATCCTTCGATTTTATATTCACCACCGCTTCCTTCAGGTTTATTTCCCGCGACAAAACAGTTTCACACCCAGCACGCATTGGATTATATTTATTGATATTCAAAGTTAAGTTTAGTATCCGTTATAATGCCCACCCACTATCACGTTTTTGAAAGTCTTCGAGGGATGCTAGAGTTGGCTCGACAACTCGTTGTGTATACCACTCACGCAAATTAAATGTAGTAAACAGTTCAAAGTTCTTCGTGTTGATACTTTTATTTGCACGTTTGTCACCTGCCTCAAATTCACCATTGAGAACTGTATTCACTTTTACACTGAAGTGTTTGTTGGTAATGTCTTGCACATGTGAAAGCATCATATCACGTGCGTCTTCGAGAAACTGACGAGGTTCAATATGATCATTATTGATGACGCAGCCAGTCAGGACACGATTTTCGAACGCCGTATCAATTTCTCGCCAGAGTAGACCGTGATCACTGTGTCCCGAGCCCGCATGTAAAAATCGTCTGCGTAGAACATTTTTTAAAACTTCTAAGCGAGCGATTCGTGCTACCAATGATTGCTGATTTCCGAGCAATAATCGCGGTCGCTTAATTCGGCTTTCTGTTTCCAACGACTCTATACACTGATCACATTGTTGCTCCCACACTATATACTCTTCCACCGAATTTAGAAGTGTGGCTTGATCACGCAGATTTTGTTCTGATTGTGGAACAATCTCAGCCATTTTCACGCGAGTTAAAACGAAGTATTCGAGAGATGATCCGGGCAATGGGACTGCCCGATTCAGAGTGTGAGGCTTTGGGTGGTAGAAGCCGTTTTCATTCGGAAAAATGAATTTCCATCTTTCTCCTCTATCTTAGAAAAGTGCCACCTTACCATAGTTTTTTTTTATAGATTACAATCCAATAAGAATGGTGGGAAAGCGAGGGAACAAAATGAAGATCTGGGCTGTTTACACAAAAACTTGTGTTGAGACACTCACACACACTTTGTCAAGTGCCTGATACATGCAAATACCTCGATCTTATTTATTTGAAAAAAAGGCCCGGATGCAACAAAATTTTGGAAGAGCGAGCCTGTCTGTTACTACTGGTGCATAAAATGAGTTTTATCGGCGATGACTTCATTTCACATCTAACATTTCTATTGACTCAATTTTCAAGCGAGTTTCATCAACGCTGGCTTTCACATGTATATCTGAATGTTAGAGACACAATTTTCTCGCCATTGTCTAGAAAAACGATTCACCTGTGTCAATAACGCCCCCTTAGAAAAACGACGCATCGTCTACGATGTCCCCTGGCTGCCGGTGCCCCCCCCCCCTTGGCCCGCACCTACAACTGTTATCCTCTCGTGCTTTTGGGCATTGACCCATGATTTTGGGCATCCTCTTCCCCGCGTGACGTTACTCGCCGACCTCTCTCCGCGAGCCGCAAATCCCCCTCCCACAATTCCCCAAACGGGTCCCTAGACCTTCGCGAGACAGCCGGGCACCTCCCTCCCCTTGCTATATACTCCTCACCCCCTCCCCTTCTCCGCATACTCCCCACCATAAACTCCTCACCACCCACTTCCCCCTCTCCATAGACTACCCACTTCCCCCACCACATGGCCGAACCCCTCCTTTCAGTTTCCCCCTCCACATGGCCAAACCCCTCCTTTCGGCTTCCCCCTCCACAATGTGTTCCAGAACTCCCGTAGTTATTCTACTAATGAGACTATCGATTGTTTAAAACGATTTTTCACCGACTACAGTAGGCCGAAATGTATCATATCCGATCGGGGGACGAGTTTCACCTCCCACGAATTCAGCGAGTTTATGAAAGAAATCGATGTTAAACATATCGAAATCGCAATCGCGTCCCCGCAAGCCAACGGACAGGTGGAGCGCGTAAATCGAGTGTTAGGGCCAATGTTAGGGAAACTAATTGACAACGACTCCGGCCAGTACTGGTACAAGATCCTAGATCAAGTAGAGTTCGCTCTCAATAATTCAATTAATAAATCAACCGGTGAAACACCAGCGAAGCTTTTATTTGGTACGAATCAGCGCGGACGGATTCCCGATGCGGTAAAAGGGTATATTGACGATGCAATAACGACCAAGACGCGCGATTTCGAAACATTACGAGAAAAGGCTGCCGAGAACATTGCCAAATCGCAAAAGTATAATGAAAAGTACGTCGACAAAAGACGCAAGGAGGCACATGCATATAAAGCCGATGATTTTGTTATGGTGAAAAACTTCGAGAGCACACCAGGCGCACCCCATAAATTAATTCCGAGGTTCAAAGAGCCGTACCGAGTTGTAAAAGTCCTGCGGAATGACCGCTATATCGTAGCTGGTGTCGAAAATCATCAAGTCACTCAAATACCGTATTGTGGCACTTGGGAAGCCAAGAATATGAAACCCTGGTGTTCTCAGGAAGTTTTTGAGAATGAGACTGAAGGCCCGGATGACCAGTTCTTGGTGAATGAATAAATAAAAATAAGAAGTGGACAAATGAATGAGGGGATAAGAAACGTTCATGCAGGTAAATAGCAACCTAACAAATTGATGCAGCGATTCGCCTAGTGTAAAATAAGTTTAATGTTGTAACGTAGTAATATAAGTGACGTCCGAGACGGACTTGCATCAGGAGTGGCCGAAGTATGAGAGCCGATGTTTGTAACTGCTCGGCAAGATAATTGTATGTATATGTGTGACGAGTATCGGTGTGTGCGTGCGATTTTGGCCCGAAATGGTCGTGCGAAATTTCGAGGCAGTTCGACAAGAGGTCCCGGAGAGTCCTGAAGCATTAACGGAGAATAAACTTGTAGTCTTCGAATAGTCTCCAGTACTTAATTTTACCTTCTCTCTCTCTCTCTCTCTCTCTCTCTCTCTCTCTCTCTCTCTCTCTCTCTCTCTCTCTCTCTCTCTTCAATGCTTTCCTTTTTCCCTTACAACTGAAACAAAATTCCTTAGTCCGATGGCCCCTGAAAAAAAGGTAATTATTCGGAAAGTGACCCCCACCAGGGAGGGGAGTGGGAGGTGGGTCGATTTATAGATTTTGACCCCCTAAACACATTTATTACTTACTTTTTCAATCTTCGTTCTCCGGAGTATCATCCGTTGCCAGTGGAAACATATTTTTAATCGCCTCAAAAAATGCCGAAATCCTTTCCGTGTATGCGTGGTTTCGTTTGAAAAGAAATTCAGCAACATACGCAGACCAAAACTTCTTTCGCCGCCCGTACTTTGGTATTGCTCCGCGCAGATCCCTCCACAAACGCTCAATATTTTGAGTGTGAGCCTTTGTCTCTGGATCAACGAAATTCATCGCATGATTCACCGTGAGATGAATGAAATTTTCATGGCTCAAGCAATTATATGCACGCCAGTAATCTGAATAAATTGTGGTTCCCTCAATGATATGTTCTTTTATTGCGGCCAAGAGCGTGTCTGCATCGCGGGTTTCCACCGGAACAATAAATGTTTCTTTTGTATCCCGATCGATGCCGCTGAATACCCACTGGCCTGTGACGATGCGGCCCTTATTATTTTTTCTTTTACCGATTTTGGCTTCGTCTATTTCGACAATTTGTCCTACTCCTCCTATCTTTTGCCGTGTTTTTTCCACCCAGGACGAACAAACCTAAGGTACATAAATAATTATGTATACCGATAGAAATGGTCTGCGAACACATTCGCTCATACTCATACATACTCGCGTACGCAGACACATACCTCTCGACAAAAAGACAGCCAGTCAATGATTGTTTCAGACGATAAATCGAGCTCTGCTCTTAGCCGAGCAACATGTGGAGGAGGGAACCACACAAAATACGCGAGAAAGCGGCATATCGTTTCGAGTTTGAGGTATACTTTGCTAAACCATGTGTCCGTAAATGCCGATATGCGGTAACTACATCGTATTTTCCGTCTTTTTTTTTATTTACAGTTTTATAAAAATTATTCGAGCACTGGAGTTTTAAAGTGTTCCGATTTCCTTTAATGACTGCCTTACAATCGCGGCACACAATTTGTTGCCGAATCACGTTGTACTCGAAAAGAAAATCAAGTAATTTCTCCCGGTCATCGACGAGACGCAGAAATTCGTACAGTTTCATTATTCACGGATCGAATTAGACTAACCACGATAACCAGGCGAAAATTCCATGTCCTCAGTAATCGTATACATATTATAATCATGTACACGTATACTTACCGCACTTGTTGATACATTTTCGTACCGAGGTCGAGTTCTAGAAACGAAAACATCGAACACGACACTCGTAGTCCTTACCTACATGTGTACGTGTACATAAGCGAATCGTAGGAGGTATGTCTATTATTTTTCAAAACCCTATAACTTTTTATAGGGAGGTGACCGCCGCGATTTCTCTCCACCATCGTGGTCAGGGTGTCAAAATCTATAAACCCCCCCACCTCCCATCCTCCTCTCGGGTGGGGGTCATTTTCCGAATAATTACCCTTAAAAGATGCTTTGAACCATCTATAATAAAGGGGAAAAACTTTGGTACCTGTAAAACAAGGTCCACAGGCCCGTATGGGTCTGCGGTGGCAGTGGCTGGCCCGTGTGCGAGACATCGACCGTTTTTCTCAAAACACAAATTTTTCAAAACGGCACGCAGCATAACTCCAACAATTTTCATTATTTTCACTCCCAATTTCGGGTACATATTTAAAATAACATTCCAAAGAGAAATAAGTACGGGATTTTGTATGAGTTAGTTATAACATTAGTTATTACCAAATAATTGTCCTTTCTTCTGTCGAAAATTAAGTTTTTGGTTCAATGCTTTCCAATTACACAAAAAATAATATTTTCACAATTCTCTACGTATTTCTCTAGCTATACTCGTGTAAATTAATAGATTTTTTTAAATTTTATTCTAAAATCAAATTTGCGTCAGCTATACTGCGTGCCGCAGAACGTCTCAAATTCAACATGCCTCGCCAGAATGGCTCCAGCGTCACCTTTTGGCATAATTTTTTAATATAAATTTCATTTTGTTCACTTGAAGATATGATTAATAACATCTTTGAATATTAATATTCTCTTATTTGTCGTACAAAAAAAATCGCGAAATATTACTCAATTTTGGACGTTTACAGTGGTGTAAGCCCTTATGGTAAAACGAGCGTGCGCTCTTAGTTTCTATCGATTTTGTTCAAATTTTAACCAGAAATTGTTCATATTATTATGTAAGTTTGAGTGAAATTTCAGAACAGTTGACTTTTTAGATTGGGAGATAATGGATTTTTGAATAGCAACTTTTAACACTGCAGGGTCTGCATTGGCCGAAAGTCAGGTCACATAATTCGGCGTACTGTCACGTCCTGAGGGGACGCGGGCATATATTTTTACGTTTCCCTCTTTGTATCCTACGTCTAGCGCAATAGCTCGGGATGAGGGTAAAAAGGGGTATTGCTTGGGTAAAAATGGGATGACGCGATTATCCGATTGAGGAATAATTGGACACTCAAATTCGATCGACTCGGGGTTTATTGGAATTAACCAATCTAGTTAAGTCGATTAAATTAATAATACAGAAAATGTACATGAAGTATTTCGCTTACATTTGTCGATGCGCCGTGGGTACAATGGTTGGAGATACGGAGGATCAAATCGGGCCTTCGCAGGTAGGCCGGACCGCTCGGTTGTGTACGCTCGGTTACGGGTTTAGCGGAGCTGGTGTTTTTCACGTAGACACGATCTTTTAATACACGAGTATTTGTCACGAGCCGAATCTTCGATTAATTGGGCATTTACGCAATTCAATGTATCGATGTTAATGTGGTAGCGCTTTACAAAGTATAGACAGAACTTGTAACAATTATACCGGAGATATACTAATTTTTAGAGTTAACGTTTGGACTTGTCGGATACTGTCAGGAGACAGCTTTTCGTTTCGAACTAGATTTGATGGAAGATGTTGGAGACTTTGTCCGATCGCGATGGAAAGTGTTGGGAGACTGCTTCCCGACGGACATTTCGTTGCCAAGAGGAAAAAATAGGAGAGGTTTCATTAATGGGGAAGGAGTGCATTTTCGTGATGCGTTTTCTATAGGGATTGGTGGAAAGGGTCTCAAATATGTATCTCTTCGGATGATTCGTCGAGAATGGAGAGTGGCAGCAGGACGTGGTCTACGAGTCATATTCGTCGCTCTATTTCCAGAAATTTGAGCAGCGTTTCCTTTATCTGGAGCGCGGAAAAATACCGGACGGAAAAAGGGGCCTTGTCGGCGGTGAGAACGCACTGCTCGAGATAGGGCTTGTTGACCAAGGCCCGCGAGTGCACGTGGTGTTTTATGACAGGGTGGTTTCCTAGGTTCGAGGATTTCATTCTGGCGAGTGTGTATTTGTTCTTCATATCGTTAAGACTGCTGTGCTCTCGCGTGGGAAAGCACGAGATGCTTACTTATTATCAATAGCCTACATTTCCGCCGAGTAGGTCTAAGCTTAAAGAAAAATATAAATATCCGTCGAAAAATGAGAATGCCTCTATCGCGCATATGTGGTCGCTTACGATTTCCATGGGAAATCGCGTGTGCCCTGCGTCTTCGCCAGGGCTCAAGAAGATAAGAGAAGCAAGAAAAAGAAATACATTGTACGCATTTGGTCGCGACGTGACAGTACCATCCTATTGTGTTTATGAATTTTGAAAAAAAAATTATGATTAGATAGCAAACTAGTTAGGGAACGAGTGAAAAAGTTTGAATTGTCTTTACTATGCAGTATTGCTAAAGACGTTCAGTAACGCCAGAATAACTCTCGGTAGAAAATATTTATCCCCTATAATAAGAAGACATTATGTAACACCGCAGAACAGTATTGTTCAATATTTCGAGAAAAAAGATAATTATTGTGTTCCTAAAGTTAAAAACTTTTAACGTGAAGAAAAACATTTGCGTTATAAACATTAATACTTTATATTGTTTATGTTATCGCCTTGTGTCTTTTTATAGAGGACAAATATTTTTCACGGAAAATTACTCTGTTTAAATATCAATGCAGACCCTACAGTGTTAAAAGTTGCAATTTTAAAATCCATTATCTCCGAATCTAAATAGTCGACTGTTCTGCCATTTCACTGAAACATGCACAATGATACGAACAATGCCTGGTTAAAATTTGAACAAAATCTATAAAAATCAAGAGCACACGCTTGTTCTACCTTAACGCGTTCAACCGTTGACCATTCAATTCTGTTGGGCTGGAGGTTTGGACCTGTCGACTCTGAGTATGAGATGACGGTAGCCGTAACTATTGAGATGCAAGAAGGCCCTAGCGTCGTCGCCCTTTGTTTTGAAACGTACATACGTAAGCGAAAGGCCTTGCACAGATTGGTGGTGCGATCCATGGTGAGATATTGTTTCTGAGCGAAGCCGAAGGGTTTAACGAGTTCCTCGAGGTCAGCCTACCGGTGCTCTCGGAGAGATTGGAGACAGCGGTGATATCCTCGCGGACACTGGGACTGTATACTGTGGCCGCGACGATTGACACGGTTTCTCATCCTCGGCAGTACGTACTTGCTGCCCTGGATAAATCCGATGGTCCATCTAGATGGTAAATCCGACGCTACATTAGTTCTGGTTTCTACATGATAGCCCAGGCAGCGTACCTACCATATGTATGGTTACGCTATCGGTACGTTCGGTACGTATCGGTTAGTATGGTGAGGATACGGAACCGGTATACTTTACTATTGCACAGTGTACCAGTAGCATACTAGTAACACGTACATTTGCGTGTAGCGGTGTACTACCGTACAGGCGCACCGAGGGTACTTTGTACGCCATACCAATAGTACTCTCGGTCATCAGGGTGAAGCTATCGAGGAATCATAGGTCCAAAAATCATCCGTGTTTGAGACGTGACAGTTTTGCGTTCTTAGGCAAAGGGTGTTGAACTTTTGTGCCTCATTTTGGTCGCACACTGCTCAGGAAATCGAGGATTTCGAGGGGTAATGGAAATGGCTACGGATCATCGAAAAATATGCTACCTGCGATTTTTTCACGAATAAATACCGAGGAATTTCCGCGAAAAGCAAATAATCTTGAGTTTCTTGCACCGGAGCCGTTGGCTATTTGCCACATCGGCGAGCGGGATAGCAATGCGAGGGAAGATCGTGGCAAATGACAAAGTACGTAAATTGAGGTTATGAGGTTATAGCACGTACGTACTTTGACTTCCGGTATTTTCTCCTTCGGCTTCTCGCTGTCACTATGTTTCTCGATCTTCTTCGTGTAATCGGCCGCGGCGGTTTTCTCGTCGATTATTTATTTGTCGGGATTTCTCGTCAGTGGTGGGCCGGCGTCCTGAGGCGTTCTTCACAGCAAAAATAACTCACCAAAACGCGACGGAAACAACTCCACTCTATCACACACTATTTACATTCTATATCACACTCTATCACACACATCGTATGAAATATATTTCGAACGAATGTGCGAGGTTATAGCTCTGGCTTTCGACCTATCAAAAAATAAATTGTTCCGGAAGGGGCGAGCGCGGTCGGTAAGAACAGGACGAAGCGAGCTGCGCGTCGCCAGTGAGAAAACGGATGAACTCTGTGGACCAAAATAAAGCCCAGATTTTTCTGAACATTTTGTTTCCCGGCGCCGACCTCGTAGCGGTTGTAGTTTCGCATTAAACCACTCCCATCCCCTTTCATCCCCTAAAAAAACCCTACACTCCGATTTTTAGGCAAACTTGGATTTAGCACCCGCGGCACCTACAAAATCACCTGTCAAAAAACGAGCCCTCTTATATTTTTTTCCGATTCCAAAATACAGCACGACTGTACTATTACGCGACAAAGACGAAATTGACATCTGGCTTGATTTTTCGATATGAGTTGTAATCCTCTTCGAACACACCCATCATTGAATTGATCGACTTTGCTTTATTTTGAGGTAATAAGCCCCGAGACGTGTAAGGTACGTTACGAAAAAGGAGCCGGAGTCATTATCCGCTAACATCAAGCGAATGAAGACAAAATCGATGCTCCGAACAGTTTTCGCATATTCTGTCAGATATTGCTAAGATCATTCGCCAAAATTCGTTTTTGATTTCATCTTATTCCCGGTCCGAGCTAATGGATGATTTGACCAGCGCTCAAAGATACAAGTTTAATAGGACCATTATTTACGCGACACAGACAAAATCGACGTCTGGCTTGATTTTTCGGCATGAGCTGTAACTCTCTTCGAACATACTCATCATTGAATTTATCGATTTCGCTTTATCTTCAGGTAATAAGCCCCGAGACGTGTAAGGTACGTTACTGAAAAGGATCCTGAGTCGCTATCCACTAACATCAAGCGGATAAAGACGAAAACGATGCTCTGAACGGGTTTCGCGTATTCTGTCAGATATTGCCGAGATCATTCGCCCAAATTCGTTTTCGATTTAATCTTATTTCCGGTCAGAGCGAATGGATCATTTGATCGGTGCTCGAAGTAGAAATAAAAAAAAAATCGGTCAATTCAATGATGAGTATGTTCGAAGAGCGTTACAACTCATGCCGAAAAATCAAGCCAGTCGTCGATTTCGTCTTTGTCGCGAAAATAATTATTCTATGATTAAACTTGTATCTTCGAGCACCGATCAAATGATCCATTTGCTCTGATCGGAAATAAGATAAAATCGAAAACGAGTTTGGACGAATGATCTTGGCAATATCTGACAGAATATGCGAAACCCGTTCTGAGCATCGTTTTCGTCTTTATTCGCTTGATGTTAGCGGATAACGACTCTGGCTCCTTTTCAGTAACGTACCTCACGTCTTGGGGCTTACTGCCTCAAAATAAAGCGAAATCGATAATTTCAATGATAAGTATGTTCGAAGAGGGCTTCAACTCATGCCGAAAAATCAAGCCAGACGTCGATTTCGTCTGTGTCGCGTAAAGAATGGTTCTATTATTAAAATTGTATCTTTGAGCGCCGGTTAAATAATCCATTAGCTCTGACCAGAAATAAGATGAAATCGAAAACGAATTTGGGCAATATCTGATAGAATATGCGAAAACTGTTCGGAGCATCGATTTCATCTTTATTATCTTGGTCTCAGCGGATAATGATTCAGGCTCCGTTTCATTAACGCACCTCACACGTCTTGGGGCTTATTACCTCAAAATGAAATGAAATCGATAAATTAAATGATGAGCATGTTCGAAGCGAGTTACAGCTCATGCCGAAAAATCAATCCAGACGTCGATTTCGTCTTTGTCACGCCAAGAATGATTCTATGATTAAACTTGTACCTTCGAGCACCGATTAAGTGATCCATTCGCTCTGACCGGAAATAAGATGAAATTAAGTATGACCCCTTAAATCAAGTATTTGACTATCGCATCACAGCGAAATCGCTTTCTCGCACACATGGAGGGTTAGCTCTCTCGATTTTTACGAAATGCTTCTCCTAAACTCGGATACAATGCCGGGCCTATGTTTTAACTCGCCCCTTAAAATGTGGCTTTCGAACGGCGCGGTACGGCCGAATTGATTTGTAGCATTGGAAGATGGAGTCCATGTTAGATTGAGTCCATTTTGTTAAAATCCTCAAGGAGTTTTTATATAAGATTGTCATTTATCTGCCATTGGATTGAACCCCGCAAGCCATGTTTTTCCGAGTCAAAATTTGTGCAGGGTGCATCCCGCACCGAGAACCGATGGATGCACTGCATTCAATTTTAATGAAACGAGACAAATTTAGCACACAGCCCTCTTCAATATGACACCTTAAATGAGGTTCCGGAGTCGAGGCAAACTTAAGTCGCTATTTTGCACCTGGAAAGAGTGCTTATATCCCATATTTGCAAGAACTCATTAAACCCGTGCCTAGGAAAAAGGCGAACGCCATATTTCTCTGACTGGACCCCTTAAATGCGGTGTCCCAACGTCGAGTTTTTTTTTTTGTTCATCCAGCGTAATTGCCAAACATTAATTTTTGCTGGTCATTATTTTTTTGCAATTAACATTCCATAATTCATCAAAACCGAAAAAATAAAAATCCCGATTGCGGCGATGTCCGCTCTGTCGATAATCGAGAAATTAGACTCCGCGTAAAAATTGCCGTATCTCAATTTTTGCGAAGTTTAAGCCTCAGGTCAGTATGAAAGCCTATATGCAGCGGTCTGGTTTTTGGTGGAATGTTCTTATGTACCCTAAGCTTTAGGAAAACGTAAAAATCTTAAAGCTCTGTGCGTTGGTTGCAACGGTATTATGTAATAGACCGACAGTGTAAAAATCGGCATTTTACACGTTTTTAAAAATCGATTTTACGGTGTTTAAAAATAATACGCAAATTATTTCAAACCCTATGTTTTATAGAAAAATTCCAAGCTTTCCAACGATGTCATTATGAATGCTGTACGATGATTTGGACCAGCGTTATAACCGTCCAAAATAAACAAATGCATTTTTTTCATTTGGTCAGTGATAACTAGGTGAATAAAAATCGCACAGAGGTTCGAAAAAAGAAAATAAGAGAAGATATACGCTTTCAAATGGTTGAAACGGATTTTTTTTACAACACATTCTGTTGCCCGTGTAACCCGGAAAAGTTGGTGAAATTTTTTGAATTCCCGTTTTTCTAGCTTACTAACCATTTTTTTGGTTGAAAAAAGTTCATACAAATTGATGAACATAAACGTTCTGAAGTTGACAATTAACGCTACAAAATGCTTTTGTTATTTATTTTTTCTGATTATTTACAACCGCGATATGGCCTTCCGAAAAAGGGCAAATTTTCGACGAAGAAAAAGTGAATTAGAAAAAGATAGTATTTTTTAAGTGAAAATACGGATTTTGAAGCTTGCAGTTTCCAGTTTTAAAATCTTTCGACGACATTTTTTTTTGGGTACCATTTATTGCCCAAGCAAAAGAAATGTCAGGAGACAAAGATATTCCTATTTTTTTTCCTCTCAAGTTGTCCCTTGGCTCAGAATATTTTTTTCTGACTGATTCAATATCAGGATCATTGAAACTTATCATTTGGGTGCAGTTGGTTTTTTTTTGGCTCGGTACGACAGCTAGTTGCTGTAATATCAGCCGCTGAATGAAAAGTCACCTTTTTGTCTTTGATCATGGATGTCCCATGACGTCATGGTCATGGATCATGGATGTCCCATTAGTCATTGTACAGCAAATCGACCGGCAGTTTCTGAAACTTTAATAAATTCCCTTTGAGGTCTGACTATTGTTTTGGGGAAGATTTTTTTCCATGCTCACCATTGATTTTAAAAAAGTACAAAAAATTACCTTTTCTTTATTTTTAGAAAACCCTCATCTACCTTGCAAATATCGCAAATAAGTACTGTTTGCGGATTTTTTTTTCAGTTAATTGTATCCCTAAGAGCCCTATAAAATTCCAAATCGATCCGGTCATGCGTTTCTTTCCGGATCGATCAGTTTAAAAAAAAAATTAAGAGCACGTTTATTGTTCCTCAAACTTTATTTAATGATTATTAAGATTAAAAAAAAACATTATTTTTCTTACAACTGGCGTTTAATACTCATCAAATTTCGAGAAAAAACATCAAACGAAAGTTCTTTATTCGAAATGAAAAAAAGTTTACAAATTTTCCACAGCCAGTATTATCAGTACCAAAAGCGTACCACGTGGAGGTTTTCAAATGAGGAAAATTTTCTAATGGGAATTTTTTAATCATTTTCCTTACAACTTTGCATCGAATACTTAACCCTTCCTTGACACACTTACATTTGGCCACGACTTTGACACACTGGGTAATTTTGACCGGCATAGTACTCCATCCACCTGCCCTTAACAACCCATCGGTCGGTTCTTATTGAAACAAATTCGGGATACACTTAAATATTTCTCAATACGTCTGCATAATTAAAATCCGGAAATTGTCAAATTGAATTGTTGTAAAAAAACGTTGAAAACTTTCGTTTATGGAGAAGTGAGCATTTTATTTCAAATTTGTCCGGGTCAACATTACCCAGTATATCAAGGAAGGGTTAACAAAACTCGAGAAATAAAAGATTTTTTTTCCGAGACGGAAAAAAGTGCCGCATTTGAAAGCTATTTCTATTTGAAAAGGGTTTCAACAAGTGCAATTGTTTTTCCAGTCATTCAAATCATTTCATTAAAATCGAAGGCGGGCACCAAAGTGGCGTCCTTGGTAGAATCGACGAGATTGACCAATATGAAAGAGGACGAGAGAGAAGATAGATATTTATTCATGAGAGATAGGCGGTAGGAGACGCTCATTAAATAAAAGAGAACGAAAGTGCGACAAATAGGGATAGACGACATCCGCAAAAACAAGTCACGCTCAGTCGCGTGGCTCAGCTCACGATCTGAACTTGCGTACCCATGATGACAAAAAATAATAGCAGACAATACGCGAAACGTCAAATGACTGGGCAAGCAAGACAGATGCCTCTCGACCATGCCGTCACCTGGTACGTTTTCCGCGCTCAGACCCACCCTCGAGTGGCGTCGTCGTCAAGGGCAGCCAGCAGCCCTACAACAATCCTTCGAACGCCAAAATTCGAATCACTCCCATTCAAAAACTATTTTACGGAGACAAAAGAGCCTTGACAGTTATAATCGGGGTACTCCGCTTAGCCCGCCAGTCCCGGGTGTACAGGTTATTATAAATCACCCATCCATATATAAATGTATTAATCAGTCATTTCAAGTTCTGCCATTAAGAATAGTTTGAATTATGTATTATTACGCCATATTACGTAGGTTGATAGCGGCCTGATCAGTCTTCAGGCTGCCGGATCAAAATTTCTAGTCGGGGCTGTTGTCAAAACCGGTGGTCATGATACCTCGAGATCTGGTCGGTAGATCTTCCAATTTAGATACATTCGAACCTCCATATAACGAATCGCAAAGGAAGTTCATTATATCGAGTTTTCGTTATACCAAAGTCATGGCCGTAAAATGTTCGTGAATAAATATATTGGTTTTATAAATATGGGGATATTTGTCAAAGAAATAAAGGTTCAAATTAGAGCATTTTTTACAAGCAATTAGCAATTAGAGCACAATGTGTAATATATGATTATGGCGTTGGATCAGAGTTTCAGGTGTCGATCGGAAGGGAATGCCCAAATCTTCGTTATATCAAGGATTTCGTTATGTCGAGGTTCGTTATATCGAGGTTCGAATGTACGATATTCTTGGATGCTTTGTTGCACTAGCTACGATCGGGCATTTCGAAAAAAATTCATACAAAGGTTTAAGGCGATGTGTCACACGCTGGAAAAATTCGACGCGGCCTCCCGTCACGGTGGTAGTGCAGAACTTGCAGTTTTTAGCTACGAGCCGCCGCTTACTATCGCCCGATGGCGCAGCGCATGTTTTCTATAGGGCCACGATGCCAAGCGCTACGCCGAAGAGTCGAGGCCCGATAGGCGACGATTGCTGCGCGTGTGTGTATTTATTACGCCGGACACGTGCAGAAAGAAACAAGTGACCTTTTCGCACCCGATTCGGTCGTAACGAAAACATTGGCTGTATGTGTGTGTATCGTTCGATCGATACACACACCTAGTCTTAGACGCCCGTGATACGTTTCTATGCTTGAGACCACGGTCTTACATACAGGTCTTGCAACTGAATCAAATATTGGTCCACAGAATACTGATGGAAAATTTAGTGCACAATATTCTCCCTCAGTCGTGCTATATTTCAACTTGTGAAAAAATCAATTGCATTACCCATCGTATAAGAATTTCATTGACACATTTCATATATATTCACCCTAATAATATTTCAAGAAAATTCCTTGCTGCAATGACAAGAATTTCACATATTTTTTCTCTTCCTCTCCTTCGTTTGGCTCTATTCTTTTACGATGAACCCCGGAATGAAAATTAAACACGAGATATAATAAATATGTAATATTAAAAATGTAAAAACTTATATCTTGCTCGCTTCGTCGTTCGCTATTATTTTCTCTTTTTTTTCTAGATGCATATTTGTGCGGTGACTTTGGAACAAAAAATTGGACAATGAATCACTATGAATATTTAATAATTTATTGACTATATGACTATATGATTCTCCAGCCATGACATCTCATGAAATCACCTAACAAAAAATGTATAAAATGAACGTACACCTGCAATAATATAATTGACGTTTTCAATACATTCAAATTCTATAAAATATTTATATATATAAAAATTCGATTCAATTGCTCAGATCTTGAAGCTAACGAAATGTTGCCGTCGGAAGCTCCCATCATTGAGTCGAATGAATCGATGCAAGAGCCATGTCACTTCCACCTTTCAGAAGCTGCCTTTAGCTGTAAGTATCTTCGGTTATCTGAACAGTAAAATGAATAAATGTATGAAATATCAATTGAGTTTGAATATTGAGTGCACTGCAATATGTTACATGAAAATAATTTTAAAAGGCGTTGACTTTGAAATATTTTCTAGAATTACCATTTATTTCTGGTTGTATAGGCACCACCGAAGGAACAAAGCAATCGATCTCGATACCGGAGCCGTGGACTGGCGGAGAATTAAACGCAGACGGCGGGAGTTTTCTCTTCTCATACGCCGTGAGCAAAATGGAGAACGGTCATAATCTACTGCTTACGCAACGATTTGTCAAGCTTACGGCCACCAAAGAGCTTTTTTATTATGTGTATGGGCGTATCGTTGATGCACATGGGTGTAATCTTCCGTAAGTAAGAGAGGTTTAAAAATATGAGCCTATGCAATGGTCTTGGCCCCATCAACAATCATCATCTGCCGCCAAATAGTGCTTTTAAAGATGCGGTCGATATGTGGCGAAATAATAACTGCACACTGATCTCAAAATCGAAAAGATGTATTCACTGCATTGAATGTAGAGACGCAACGCTAAAGCGAGACGCAAGATCAAAAACGGAAACGTCGTTGAAGCGTGTTTCTCGATCTTCCAACCCTATCGATCAAAGGAAATGGATCGCACTACGCAAAAAAAATACCCGTATAAAGCGATTGAACAACAGAAGTCCAAAACGTCTCCGCTTATTACAGAAATGCTTACAAGATAAAGCAAACGAAATAACTTCGATTTATAGCAAAACATTAGCCGACAGATGTATGGAATTGGAAATCCCAGAGGCTCAACAAACCGCAATTAAAGAAATAATTGCCGCTGCAGGAAAGAAAGACAGCAAGAGTCGGCGGTACGGGGAACAATGGATCATAGATCTGATTCTTCCATAACATCTTCAGTGTCGCAATTGGTCGACCTGAAATCGAGAGGGGGATTGATCCATGCTAATTGGCATTTTTTCCATTTAATTTCTCACGTAGAGGCTTGTTTCGCTAAAAATGCGTCACGGGCCAATGTTTTCGACTGTACTCTTGACGAAGTTTTCACTTCATATAAGTTTACATTTCCTTGCTCCTCACACGCCTCGGATATATTATCGTATTCGATTATTTATTACATTCGACTACGAATGAGACAAAATGCTCACCAAGAAAATTTGAAAGTTACGAAAAAATTCGTTGTAAAAAAAACTGTCCAAGTTGACGAATCAATAAAAAGAGTAACCGGTTGGCAATATAACTAAGTATGAATAAATAATAAAAAGAAAAAAGTTATTGATCTAAACAGTGTTGTACATTTTGCCTTTCTCTTCCCTTTTTTCAGCATTGACTATTCGAACAAAAAAACACGATGTCTTGGTAGGACCGTCGAAATGCCATACTTACAGCCTTCAAAAGTGGAATCTTCGAAAGAGGTACGTTATAGAAAAATGTCTATAATATTCAGATAACTGACAAAAGTTTACAAATAATTTGAAAATGATACAAAATGACATTAATAATAATTAAATGAGACGATTATGAGAAATAACAAAAGTATTAGCCATTTTGAAATTTTATTTGATAATTGATAAAAATTGTTCATATACTATTTCATTTTCTAGTGAAAGAAATGCATTCACGCCTGCAATTACTTTACAAAAATTAATTGAATATAAATGCTGAAAATAATTTGACTAAACAAAACTGATTCACCGCTTCTCCCCATACTCGGGAATAAAAAATTGATGGTGTCCGCTGTCACATCCGGAAGGGATGAGAGCATAAAACTTTCGTTTCCCTCTTTCTTGCCTACGCCAAGCGCAATAGCACGGGTTGAGGGTAAAAGGAGAATGTGTGAAACGGGTGTTCTAGGTATCGAGTGCCTAGATGGTCAAGAGTTGTATGAGTGATTGCGATAGATGTAGCTACCGTTTACAAATTTTCGTTTATTACCCAGTGCCATTTGGCCGGTCGGAAACATGGGAAGAGTACAGTTCGGCGGATTAAGAAAATGATACAAAAAAATGGTGCAGTTAGCTTACGTTCGCTGGATGACGGTCCTTCGGACTTCGGTGAGAGGGCCTTCGCTCTCGGCCTGTTACGCTCGCTTGTACAATGTCGGTCGATGGGCCGCACACACGCTGTGTTTACAATGGTGCCGCAGATGGGTCAGAGGGTCACTTCGTGAGTGTGAAGAGCGCGGAGAAGGTTCACAATACTTTTCGAAGTATATAGATATGCAAATGGATGATCGAAAAGCAGAGTTGGATTGTTAAACGCGGAATAGAGTTACGAATCGCGATACAGGGTTGGAGTCGATAGAAGAGATCTTTCTGGTTCGGATGATGATGCTGAACTGATTTTTCTTTTAATCCTCTGGACCTTCCTGCTCCAGATTTCCCTTCTTGGGTGAAGTAGGAAAAAAAGGGGGTTTTCGTTTTCGACTCTTCTAACCAATCGGAGCGGTCGACGTGGGAGACAGTTCTTTGTATCTGGGAGTCTAGGCGCATGAAATTAATTACAAGGCGACCAATCGGAATGGAGCTATTCCGAGCGAGTTTTCGTGGAAAAAAAGCGCATGAGATCGTGTTTGTTTATCTAAGGTCTAGGGCCCGGCGCCGAGTCGCCCCGCGATAGTGCAGATGCTATGCGCCTCATAGCCCTTCCATGTGCATTTTATTTTTCGTCGCGGCCCGGTTTTATGACCGAGTCGAGTGGACTTTTCCGGCGGTCTTGGTCTATCCTTGGTTCCCACACGGATTTAAGAATCCGGATCCATCACGGATTTAAGATTTAAGAAGGAGCTCAGCTATGCCTTCGCCGGCGGGTGAACTCTGGGTCATCTGGCTTGCAGTATGATAAGTTTTGTTTTACGACTTTTCCGAGAAAGCGTGCCTAAAACTATGTTCTCGTTGGATTCCAGTGGGTAAGGAGGGTCGTACGAAAGTACGCCCGACGCTCGCTTATTATCGATAGGTTACATTGCAGCTGGAGTATGTCTAAACTTAAGAAGATACAAGAATGTGTCGAAAAATGTGAATGCCATATTCGTTTAATGGTTATTCATTATTTCCATGGGAAATCGCTCAGGCCAGCGTTCTCGCCGGATTTCAACAAAGTAGGAGAGATAAAACGCAATATTTTTATGCGCTTTGCTTGCGACGTTACACCGCAAATATATTTTTCAAAAATTAATTAAAATTATGAAAATGATTTGATTTATTAATTAATAACATATTTACCCTTAAAAAAAATTCATGCCCACAATCCAAAAAAATAAACTTCTGAACGTGGGTTTTGAGCGCACTACCTTCACCACTCGAATCCAGCGTTGACCAATTCAGCTAAATGTACCTCTTGGCAAATAAGGAAAACAAAAAATGATATATACTTATCAGGGCTGCTTGAGTCGATGATGCTTTAGGATACAAAAAACTGCAGTTCAATAAAAAAAAAATATTCTTCAACAATAGAATCCTATAAAGTGCAACATACGTAAAGCGTATATTTATTTTCGCTTTTCAGTATTTTTTTTTGTTGGAAATGTTCCTACATTTACATGTCTATTTACTTGTCTGGCTATAAGCCAAAGCTTATTGCCGACATTAAGCGTACCACCCCCACCACCTTCGTTGCAAGACCTGTATGTAAGACCATGCTTGAGACCAAGCATGAGGCGTGGATCTGCTCTGCGTGCAGAGTCTGGCAAAAATGGTTTCCCCGATCATCGCTGTCGCGAAAGAGCGATGCAATTAATTAATAATTATGTGAATGAACAATTCACGCACACACATGCATATACATATGTATATAAATGCGTCTGTTAATTCCGCCCCGATTCAAGAATTATAAACATTTTCAGCAAACGATGTTCGTAGAGAGGCTCGCTCTACGAAAAAGATGTGATATTTTATAATATATTGTTTAAACAATATAGCTCCACCGTTTTTCTCACTACGGTCAGAGATTCCATTTCGATCGGAATTTCTAGATCGCATTATCGTTGAGAACGCCCTCTGTCAAAACGTAGTGACATTAAACCATTTTATTGAATTGTTTAAACAAATGAGTTTATGATACACTCATCTTCTGAACGACGCGTATCGATGCTGAATTCGATTTCATCCGAATTTTCCAACAATCGAAAGCCCTAGAGACTCGCTCTATAGAAGAGCGGTAAAATAACGCGATTTTAAATTGTTTAATAAAGAAATAGGTTTAAGCAGTATGTATATTTTCGATGCTGTTTGCCTTCGATGAATTCAATATTGGCCAAATTCTCGAGCGAACGGTAATGCTGGAGACTCACTCGCTAAAAGCATTCAGCATTTCTCTTCCCAGGTAGGAATTGACGATGAAGAAAGGTCTCGCCAAGCTCTGAAATAAGGCTCACATTTTTTAATTCAGGCTGAGCACCAGCCTGATTTCAGGCCTCGCTGAACCTCTGAATGATAACGCGGTTTCAGGCTCTTGCACACAGGCTTGACCAAAGGCTGGTAGAAAAGCCTGTACTAAGACTGAAACGTTGAAACAACAAGGTTGAAAACGAGCCTTAATGAAGTCTTCACGAGCATTTATGACCAGGCTTATCCCAAACTCTTCTCGAGGCTATATGAGGCCTGTTCTTAGTTTTCTATATTCTACATTGGGGTAAATTTAATGCATTTGTAAAGAATTCATTTTATTTATTATATATATTTATTATTCATTATATTATTTGTTATAAAATATATATAAAAAATATTTTAAACACAATACTTTATTTTATTTATTATTTATGGGAAACGTAATACACAGAGTGTACGCAAACTCCAGAGAGTGAGTATATACGAAATCTGTGTGTGACGAGAAAAAAACTTTTTTGTGTACCTCATAAATATCAATAAGAGAATATGTTTAAATCTTCTGAGCTGCCTCCTTCGCTTTCGTTTTTCGTGCCTTGGCACCCGACAAATTTATTGCTAATTTTTTTTTCATACAAGTACAGAAAAAATATTATTTCAAATGTATTTTATCACAACCTGAAACAAGCCTACATCCAGCCTTGATTTTTAGCCTTAAAATTCACTGGCTGAATAAAGCTTGAAATAACCCTGAGTTTAGGCTAAGCAGCCAGTCTTGGTTCCAGGCTGCTCCAAACGATGCAATGAAACCTGGCCCAGGTCTGTCTCACTCAGGCTCGGTGAAACAAGGCTCGCATAAGTTTGTTTCCATCGTCAGCCTTTTGATTCCCTACCTGGGTTTCCGTCGACTTTTGTCTTCGGGAGGTTCTGTGAGGATCCAATCCTCTGGCACAGGAAATTGCTAGAGACTCGCTCTATGGAACAGCGGTTAAGTAATGCGATTTAATTTTTTTTTAACATATAAGTTTGAGCATTGTGAATATTTTTTATGCCATTTATCTTCGATAAATTCGATTTCGGTCGAATTCTCGAGCGAGCGGAATCGCTCGAGACTCACTCGCTAAAAGGGTGGTAAAACTTATTGGTTAAACAATAAACAATTTAGCATTCTTATCTACGTCGACTTTCGTCTTCGGGAGGTTCTACGAAGATCGAGTCCTTTAGACTCGCTCTATACACGAGCGAAAAAATAACGCGATTTTAAATTGTTTAAACAAATAGGTTTGAGCGTATGTATATTTTCGATGCCGTTTGTCTTCGATGAATTCAATATCGGCCAAATTCTCGAGCGAGCGAAATCGCTGGAGACTCACTCACTAAAATGTATTGTGATATGTGAAATGTATTGTTTAAACAATTAATAATTTAGCATTTCTCTCTCCATCGACTTTTGTCTTCGGGAGGTTCTGCGAGGATCGAATCCTCTAGCAATGAAAATCGCTAGAGACTCGCTCTATAGAAGACCGGTCTCTCCGTCGACTTTTGTTTTCGGGAGGTTCTACAAGGGTCGAATTCTCTAGCAATAAGGATCGCTAGAGACTCGCTCTACAAATGAGCGGTGGAATTTTACGACTTTAAACTGTTTGAACAAATAGGTTTGACTCGAATTATTTTTTAGACGACAGCTATCCAGCGCAGTTTTGCGGTTTTAAACTGTTTGGACAAATAGGCTCGAATACTTTTTTCGACGGAGGGGTCTTCCAGCCCAGTGAGCCGGCGAGCCATAGCCAAAAAACCATAAAGAAATAATTTGATAAAACGAACTGTTTCCTTTGTCGTAATTTGTCTAAAAACTAGCTACTTCACTATGAACATTAAAGAGATTTTCAAATTTGGCAGTTGAGTGAAAATCAACATTTACTATGTATAAATACTTAGTCGAGATAATATTATTGTAAATCTAAAACGCTGACTGGAGAATCTATAGATATCTCATGCATTTGATGCATTTTTGTAAGTGAATATAAAGAACGATGAGAGTTTCTTCAATAATTCCACACAAATCTTGATAATTCATAAATCAGCCTTAGAAGTGGAGCGATGGTCATGAAAACGAGATTGAAAAATACTACAAATTAGACGGGAAAAACCAAGCAATTTCGAGAGATTTCTACAACTAAGAAATAATCATTCTAGATTTATCAAATTGTAGGCATCCTTTAATTGTATATTTAAGTATAGGTAAAAAACGATTTTCTAAAATTCATTTATCATCAAAATGGCGGAGCTGTGGGCAGGGTGTTACAGCAAGGTTGCCGCGAGGGTTGCGATTCGGCGTGCAGTCTAGCTTCCCGTAGACTTTGATTCGCAAAAAATTCAAACGGTTTTTCAGATAGGACATGTACAGTTTCTATTTGGGAGTAACCAAAATGATGAAAATGTTAATTTAAGAGAAAGGCATTTACAGAGAAAAACAACATTTTGCGCGAAATATCTGTAACATTTGTATTAACAAAGTCTTTTTTTCTTCTAAGTTCTCTAAAACAATTCTCGTTAAGTAGGCGGTGGTAATATTATCAATATTACTACCAAGTTTAAACTCAATCGGCTAAATAGTTTTTGAATAACCCTGCACACCAATTTCGAAAATGCAGTTTTGAGAAAAACGGGTTTGAAGTTTCAATAGAAATTGAGTTAAATTGCACTAGGTGCTTATGGTAACTAATTACATAACTGTTACAAAGTAATTCAGTTATTAATTACAGTTGTAGTTGTAATTGTGAGTTGTTAATTTAATAACTGTTTGCCCATATCTGCCTGTCCCTCTGCGCTCTCCCTACTACCTGCGGTGGGCGCTCCAAATCCGTGCGATGAGGCACAGTCTTGACGAGATGCAGCATTCGATTTTTTCTAATTTTGCTTCGAAAATTTGGAAAAATATTCTACATATGTAGTTTTATCGTTTGAAGAAAAAAAAAAGAAATCGATTTTTATCGTTCAAAATGTACATCCCGTCTTAAAAAAATTATTAAATAAATGCTGCAAATTTGAAAAAGCATATTACATTTTTTCAACCAGCAACAGTACTTTCAGTGAGCTCCGCCGGCAATCAGAGAAGTTTTTTCTGCCATGGGGCTGGTAAAAATGTGGCTTACGATTAGAAGCCGGAATGCTCCAGGAATGATTCTCTCCTATAGTCACTGCTGAACATAGACATGACATTTTTAGGAAAAAAATCAGCTAAAAAGTGTTGGGCCGGCTCGCATAAAAAAAAAGATTTATTGAATTGTGTATCTACTGAAAATAATGATTAACGACTGGTAACATAAATGGTGAAAAATTAGTTGATTATTCTTTAAGGTATTGCAAGAGTTTGAAATAAATTTTAACAGCATCTCTAACAGTAGTTAGATTGACTTTGTCTCTCTATATAAAACTAGTTCATGGAATATAAGTGAGTTATTTTTTACCCTACTAGACTGATCTTTGTATAAATTGCCCCTTGCGAAGGCTGGCTACACAAACGCCCAGTATAACCAGTTATTGTAAAGAAAAACAAGTATGCGTATTCTGAATCGTATGAAAACATTTTTTCTGTTTTTTCTCTGTGTGAGAAAAAGTCTGTGAGACTTGTCTTTGGAAGAACCAATACTTCTCAAGATTCACCGGAAACTTATTTTCCTTGACAATCATTGGCTATGCAGGGCATTTCTCTAGCCAGTGTTCACAAGGGACAATTTATGCAAAGATCATATCCGCAAGATAAGAAGTACCTCACTAATGTTCGAAGTTACTAGTTTAACGCAAAGGTTTAAAGTGAATGTTACTACTGTTTAGTCCACCGCAACCACTCTTCGCAACACATGTTCCTTACAAAGAATAAGTGCAGAGGGTCAAACAGTAAATAAATCAAATTTTTTACTTTTGCATGAATCCAGTCACTTTAAATATCAGTGAGCTATTTTACACTCTGCAACACTGGTCTATGCATAGATTGTTCCTTGCAAATTCCCTGCAGGATCAACGATTTACAAGAAAAACAAGTTTCTGGTGTGTCTCTGGAAGTATTATTTCTTCTAAAGATTCCTTGCAAAGAAAAATAGGAAACAAAGGTTTCCGTTCAATCACAAAGACTTGATGTTGTTTATCGTTATAACTACTGGTTGAGCCAGACAATTGTGAAAACAGCCATTTCAGAGGACAATTTATGCAAAGCGATCCTAACTTACTGTTCGGTCCAGTGTAAACCCTCTCCGAAACAATCATTTTTATAAAGAGTGATGGTAGCAGACTGAACAGTAATAAGATTGACAATGAAAGTGAAAAGTGTCGTAGTAAAGATTTTTAACAATATTTATTTCGCACGAAGAGAAAGGTATGTAGAAGACGTAGTATGAAAGTTCGATACAATAATGTCCGAATAACGGTTCGGTGAACTCTTTTACATTTATGCCCATGAAGGAACGTGGGCCTTTAGAGGAAATGCTTCCGTCGTCGTCGAGATCTGGCCTTCGAATGCCTCCGCTGTTGCACGGCGTCATCTCATCCGATGATGACGTGCAGCCAAGCAACAGTCGATCTCTTGTTCTTGCCTTTGTCTAGGTCTAGGCGATAAGAAATCGCCCAACGTCGCCCATGGCTCTCCCGTACGCCGCGACAAAGATTTTGTCATCATTCGGCCTTCCTGACCACCAAGTCGCCCTCGGCTTGTCCAACGGTTTCCCCGGAGGAGTCCAGCGTTCAATCTGAAATGTCAATTGCGCGTTTCCTTCGTTAGACATCAGTATATCGAGCAGATGCTTTGGGCTCAGTAGGGCTTGCAGCACCATTCCTGCCGTCCATTGATGAAATGATCAAGTTCATCTGGCTGCACGAACCATATCACAATGACTACTTTGTGCGCAAGGATGAGGTTTAGTGGATGGGAGGTGCACTTTATTATTTTGAAATCGAGCTCGATACAGGTCGCCAGCCTTGCCAGGTGCCACATAACGCCGAGAGGGCGACCGAGCCACGTCGGCGAGAAGTCCGTCCTGACTCCGACTGCTCATGGTCCCAGCCTCCGCCAAATGACTCCATCCACACAACCCTGACCAAGGATCGTGCCAGAGTTCAATTTCACTTGGCCAAATGGTCCCAGCCTCCGCCAAAGGACTCCATCCACACGACCCTGACCAAGGATCGTGCCACAGTTCAATTGACTTGGCCAAATGGTCCAGGCCTCGCCCGGAGGACTCCTTTCACACGACCCTGATCAAGGATCGTGCAGAGTACCTCTGACTGCGGCCGAAGGTATAACCTTGTAATATCTAAGCAACACCATCATCGTGCTGTCCAATAGGTCCTCGACACCCAGTAAGTCATCTTACGCCATCACACTCCAGCTGGGGAATGCCTCCGCTGTCGGTGCCTCGGGAAAACTCTCCTCCATCAGGCAGTTGTAATATTGGTCCCGACCTCGCCACGAGGACTCCATCCACACGACCCTGACCAAGGATCGCGCCAAAGTACCTCTGACTACGGCCCAAGGCATAACCTTGTAAGATCCAAGCAGCACCATCATCGGGCTGCCCAATAGGTCCACGATACCAAGTACGACATCGTACTTTATCAGACTCCAGCTAGTCAATGCCTCCACCGTCGGTACCTCAGGAAAGCTCTCTTTCATCGCGCCCACCGACTGCATTACTAGTCACCTGAGCTGACCTTCAATCGTGCCCCATCGGAAACCTGCAGCTCTTATCAGGTTTGAAGCTCTCGAAAGTACATCGACCTAGCTTCAGAACCTTGAGAGGAGAAGAACAGATTAGTAATAAACGGTATTTCGCCTGATATCAATTCATGGCGTCAAACGTAATCCATCTACGCATACCACCTACCGCAACCACGGTCTTATTTTACCCCGAGCTTTCTTAAATTCTCTCTGGTCTTCAACGTCATTGCGATCATGGCTGGGGGTACCGCAGTGACTCTCGAAGGACCTTCATCTTGCTATCCATTGCTTACTTTATCCTGTAGCCGCCGGATAATCGCTATCATGATGGTAAACCCCCACCGCATTGTGCGGTGGCTTGGACTTTCGTGCATCAAACCGTGCATTTGATTTGCTCGCTTCCGTCAATAACACGCTTGGTTTCTTTGCGCAGCTCTCTCAGGTCCACTTGGTCGAATGTCTCTTATACTGACGCAATTAACGCAGCATCACCGTGCATCCTCTAGTGCACTAGGGCTAGTTGCGTCTGGTGAACTTTGAACCGTCACATGTGCACGTTCGACCTGTCCGTTTACTCGTGGAGTTGCAAGATTATTCAACATGTGCGTGATAACATATTCCTGACAATACATGGCGAAACAGTGGGCGGCAAAATGCGCCACTCAATTTGCAATGATTCTGGTGGGCACTCAAAAATTGCAAACAATTGCTCAAGTGCCTTTATAAACCTTGTGCCATCATGCACTTGGTATTCGTATTTCACACAGGTTCAACAATACAGAACCTCGTGAAACCGTCTAACACGTTCAATATGTGAGCGCTTTTACGTTTACTCTTCACGAACGGGCCCACGTGATCAATGTGTATAGCATGGAATAGGATAGCGACCTTTTCTATAGGGTGTATAAGCCCGGCTCACGCCCAGATATAGATTTGTAATACAAACAATTCAGACATGCTTTAACGTATTTAGACACGAATCTCCGCATTCCCTTGAACCAGTAGTGTTCCTTGACTTTCTCAAGGGTTTTTTTTTGCTAATGCAAAATGTCCTTGGTCATCATGAAACATTCTGACGATGTTAAAGCGTGACGCACGTGGTACTACGTACTTGTTCTCAGTATTCGTTTGTCGGAAAACTACTCCGCCCTTCAAGTCAAATCTTTCAAAGGATTGCTTCGTATCGGGTTAAACTAGCTCAGTCTCAAGTATTTTACGTGTGGTCTCAATATCAGAGTCTCGCATCTGAGATACCTTGATCCATTTGTCAGTTACGTTTATAAGTATACAGTCGATCGGGTTACGACTTAAATAGCCGACATGTGCCCCTTGGGCCCCTGGTCGATATATGATGTCAAAATCGTAGTCCTGCATTTAACCCACTCTCTAGCGACTCGGGGTTGGATTCGTCTCTTTTTTTTTTACGGCTGTCACTCGGACCGCTGTGCAATCGGTAACTACGGTAAATTTTATCCCTAATAAATAAACTTGGTACGTCTTAAGGGCTTCGACCACTGCAAGCGTCTCTAAGTCATAGGAATCGTACTTTCGTTCTTCCGTGGAAGTTTTACGACTGTAGTACGAGACGACCCGTTTTTCGTTGTCATTCTTTCGTATCAATATTGCCCCTAATCCGATAGAGACACAACACAAACAATTTCTTGATCTTGTTTACCGCGTCTGACTGGTCTTCCCCCTACTTGAATTCAACGCTTTTACGAAGTAAATTAGTCAATGAGGCGACTATCCCAGCATAGGCCTAAATAAATTTCCTAAAATAGTTGGCAAGACCGAGGAACGACCGGAGTTTTTTTACATTCGTTGGTTCTGCCGCGTTCAGTACTGCGTCGATTTTGTATTTACCTGGCCGTACCCCTTCTGCTGATATTTGTCTGCCTAGATAATCGATGGTCTTTTCGATTAATTTACACTTGGTCAAGTTTAGCGTGTAATGATATCTTTTGAGGGCCTCCATAACGAGTTCAAGGGTTTTAAACGACTCATCAATGCTCGACGCCGGTATGAGGATATCGTCCACATACACTAGAGAGAGAATTCCCCCAGAGCCCGGTTGATATCTCTCCGAAAGACCGCGGGCGAATTTTTGAGACCGACAGGTGCGCGCAGAAATTCATAATGACCATCCGGAGTCACGAATGCAGTAATTTCGATCGACTCTTCGTCCATGGGAATTTGATAAAACCCTGACTCGAGATCCAGAGAAATAAAGAACTTTTTGCCTGACAATCGATCTATTTGGTCATCAATGTGCGGTAAGGGGTGTGAGTCAGGTGTCGTTTTTTTGTTAATTGCTCGATAATCAACGTACATGCGAGTTTCTCCGTTTTTCCTCGATACAAGTAAAATGGGACTCGCATACGGCGAATTACTTTCCCGAATAATACCGTTAACCTCCAATTCCCCAATAATCTCTTTGACCTTTTCACCTTCCGCATACGATAGTCTTCGCGGTCGATAATGCACTGGTTCTTCATCTAGTAATCTAATTTCCATCGCTGTACCCTTAGCCTTGCCCAATTCCCCCATGTTCAACGCGGTACTCGAGCGGTATTTGTTTAAGAGCGCTACTAGTTTAGTCATGACCTTAGTATCGGTCGTTGGGCACCGAAAGTGTTTTCCGAGTTTATTTACTTCGCGGACTTCTAAGGTACCCTTGGAACGGCTTAGTCATTGGGTCTTTGCCCCCTTCTTTTTCCGCGTCTTCTGTAGCACTGGCTCTGTGTGTGACCGGCCTTGTTACAGAACCCGCACATGGGCTTACCATCCTTTTTTCATTTGATCTTTAGTTCTCGCTTGCTTTCGTTGCTGGGATATTTTCCTTTTCGGGACATCTGTATCTTTTATGGCCCTTCTTGCCACACTCGTAGCAAGTACTTTCCTTTTCCTTAAGGACTTTCAACTTTCCTGATGCGCTGTGGCGCGACTGATTTTTTTTTAATTCTTTGGCCTTACTATTATCTTCTTCCCGGAAAATATTCAAGCAATCGTTTAATTCGTCAAGGGTTTTAGAACGAGATGCTAAGGCCGTAGTGCGAATTCCGTCGACGTAGATTCCGCATGTCACGAAATCAACAACCTTGTCTTCTGATAAGTCGAGTCTAAGCTTATTCAACTTTTCTACTTTTTTTGGCAATACGTTTGAAGGTCTAGACCAGGTTTACTTTCGTATAAAACTACTTCTTCCGTTAATTTCCTAAAATTATGTTCGTCGGGGAATTGTTTTACAACAGCATGCGAAAATACCGGCTACGATAGTTGCAACTCATGCAATTCCTTATACCAGACTTTCGCGTTGCCTTGAAGCTTGCACACCGGTAAGTAAAGTTTGGTCTTTTCATCCCATCCATACAATACAGCACTCGTATTCACTTTGTTCAACCAACCCATCGCTGACGGATTTTTTTTCGACGGATCACATTCACGCAGGAATTTATCGTTTATGAAGTTGCTGCTTGACTTCTGAGTGATCATTTTTACGATACCTGATAGTACCTCCGTGAGCTGCGCAAAGTTTGTGTCACCCACAGTAGATTACGCAGGCGAGACACTGCGTCCTGGATCCGAGCTCGTTTTCTTAGCCCTCGTTGGACTCTCCAGACTTCCGTGAGATCGCTTCGAGCCACGTCTCCCCGATGTCCCTTTGTCCGTCGAGCGTTCCTTGTCCCTCCGTTTGGCCTTCGTCCGATCTCGTCTGTCGCTCGTCTCACCAGATTTGGTGCGACCCATTTTCGTGATAACTAGCCGAACGTTTCTTTTTCACGAATTGAGATGGATTATCCACTACAGGCACTAAGTGTCACTGAATATTCTAATAATAGTCACAGAAGTGGGATAACTCGCGATGTCGGAAAGCGCGAATGTATCCCACTTCTGATTTGCCGTAGTAAATATTTT
The DNA here is from genome assembly GCA_963210295.1 of Ophion ellenae. Classification (NCBI taxonomy): domain Eukaryota; kingdom Metazoa; phylum Arthropoda; class Insecta; order Hymenoptera; family Ichneumonidae; genus Ophion; species Ophion ellenae. The sequence goes on along the minus strand of OY723385.1, from coordinate 17,118,758 downwards.
TAACAATATTTATTTCGCACGAAGCGTAAGGTATGTAGAAGACGTAGTATGAAAGTTCGATACAATAATGCCCGAATAACGGTTCGGTGAACTCTTTTACATTTATACCCATGAGGTAGGCCTTTAGAAGAAATGCTTCCGTTGTCGTCGAGATCTGGCGTTCGAATGCCTCCGCTATTGCACGTCGTCATCTCGTCCGATGATAACGTGCAGCCAAGCAACAGTCGATCCCTTGTTCTCGCCTTTGTCTAGGTCTAGGCGATAAGCAATCGCCCAACTTCGCCCACGGCTCTCCCGTACGCCGCGACACAGATTTCGTCGTCAAAAGTATTAATATTCTATTTGAAAGGTTAAAAATATATTGACATAAAGATACCTAACCTCAAAATGCTTCAGCGAATATGTGGACCTGGCTGATAAAAACACCTAATCCTTCGCACGACGCCGAACTTTATTCACTCACACATTTATTAACTTCACACCGGCACTAAATTGTTTAAACTAAAAACTTTAAAAAGATTATTCCGACAGCAGAATATCGGCTGCCAGAATCGAGCGCGGAGCCGACATCACACGTCAATCGCCGAATATATTTCAGAAGTTGTGTGCGAACCCTACTTTATCGAGCTCGAGCAACAGACGTCGATATTTGATCGACGCGACAGAATGATTTCTCTGCGCCCTCGCTGGAATTCGTTTTTTTGTCACGGAACATCCGCCTCCCCTTTGTTAGACGATTACGTGTACCAATTTCCCCCCCCCCCCTCACTTTCGTTTTGGGTCTCGCTTGGTAAGAGAAACGGTTTTTTGTTTAAACATCGGAAAAATTGCGAAGAAAGACGTTGTTCCTCTATTCATTTGACATCGACTGTACAAATCTCGTCATATTCTGTAGAGCCGTTTTCGAGAAGACTTCGCACTCGTAATTGTGTTCCGTTAAACCGGCCGAATGGTGTGACACATGGCCTTAAAAATTGAATTGTAAACTTAAAAAAAAAATTACTCAAAAAATTATCTCCATTTTCCATTTAATTTTTTCCGGCCCGTAGCTAACTGTGTTGTATATTACAAATAAAAAATGAAATACCTATTTTTGTATGAGATGACTTGTCAACCCAAAATGGTGGACACTGCAAAGGGGATTTCTAAACACGGGGCTTACGCTGACGCCAGTTACCGATATTTATTATTCATCAACTTTGATTAAAAAATTTACATACATGCGAGAATACACGCTCTTTTTAACAGATAAAAAAGTTTTCACTCAAAGGAATTATTTTCCGAGCCAAAAATCTCCAAATATGGTCTCTTTTTGCCCATCTACTCGGACGTCAGCCCTTAAGACTGCTTCATCGCGTTTTTTGAGTGCCGCCCAGTATTATTGCTCTGGTCTCGATAAAGGATGAACAGCAGAACTGAGAGACAGGGAGAAGAAAACGCGTTGTCAGAACAAGTTTTTTTTTCTTATATATTCAAAAAAACTGTAAGCTGTCAAAACATTCAGATGGCGAAATGAGAAAAAAAAAACCTAAAAATTAACCCAGAGAAACTCATTCGATTCCAAGCAAACCCAAGTCCGAGCCGACCTGGAAACACTTTAATAAATAAAATCAATAGCAAGCAGTCTAAAGAAACCGAAATCTAATAGATCGAAAATAACTGCATGAAAATTATAATTTGGAAATTCCATTGAGCTTTAAAAATTTCCAATAAAAAACAAAATCTTTTGAGTTGAATTTCAAATCAAGATATCAGATTCAAATTAGACATCAATAATCTGAATTTTTTCTTCTGTATTGACAAAAAAATTGCGGGATGGTACCGTACCGTGCAATGGCAAGTGACCGACTTCAATGTTTACGTTAAAGTGAAAACTTGTATAAGCTCTAATTGTGAAGCTTTCTTTAGAATGCTTTCACAATTAAATTAGAACTCAACCATTACAGATTTCTATATTACCGATTTTACCGAAATTCGATCGGACCTTAATAATTCCCAATCAAGATCAAAATCTTTTGATTTGAGTTTTAAATCAAGAATTCAGTTTCAAATTATAAATTGATAATCTGAAATTTTTCTTCTGTTTTGGCAAAAAAATTGCGGCTTACTACCCTACCGTGCAATGGCAAGAGACCGACTTTAACGTAAAGAAAGTCGGTCACTTGCCAGCCACTGGTGACTTTCTTATTCTGAAGCGAGATAAAAGAAACTAGGTGAAAACTTTTTTACGACGTTGTTTGAATGTTTATTGACTTTTTGGTGTCTCTTTGGTTTCTCAAGCTTGCTTAAATGTGCTTGCGTATATTTACGTTCAATTTATTCCATCTGATACGAAAAATAATCGCAGAAAGCCCCATTCCACCTTAAGACACTATTGTACCGATATGTCTCGGAAATAGGCCTGCAACGTAGCGGTCTTCGTGGCCGTTGTGAAAACTAAAAACAGACACAGTGCGATCCTCTCATGTTTGAACAAAATGTTATACATGCTGCAAATTGAAAACAATTCATCAAGCTGATTAAAAAATATCATGAGTGACACTTCTGTCCCGACTGTATGCGTTTATTTATGTTTATTATTACGGTAAAAGATAATAATCCTCGAACTGTGACTTGTCATACTGCGAACGAGAAGTCGATTCACAGTGTCCTGTCCAAAAGTTATTTAAAAAGTTAAATATGGAAAAAATGAAATACTGAATACGGATAAGTTGAAAATGTTTTGGGAAAACACTTTGGTGACAATGAAATCATTTTTTTAAATGAGTTTTATCATCCTCAAGTTCTCCGCTCGTGGATTTGTTAAAACGCTTTCATAATGAGGTAATTTTTTTCAAATATCAATATCGTGGGACAGGAAAAAATCACGGTTATTAGTTAAAAAAGATTGAGAGATAAATATAAATATAAATATAAATATATATATATATATATATATATATATATATATATATATATATGTGTGTGTATGTATGTATGTATATGTATATATATATATATATATATCTTCCGATAAACAATCGCGAAAATTATTTTTAGCTATTAACCACTAATATTTAAAGTTAGACATATATAATATTTAATGTTGATAACTAATATCAATACTCATTATATGAATGGATAAACATATATTTAAAAAAAAGCATCCATGCAGGGATGTCTATAAATATATCTTCATAACTGATTGGTCCATTATTGTCAGGAATGATATTTCTTGATATTTTTGCACACGCACACATTTGTAACGTTGCATTTTTTCATATATTTTTTTTGCATACCACATTTTATTATCGTGCGACGGGAAATTATAATATCAATATTTTGGCATCAACAACGACGGATCTAACGAGCAATTGAATAAATAAATAATTCATTGTCTTGTTAAAAAAGTAGCTACGTACGAGTAGCTCGTATCGCCGTTCTTTTTAAACAACCAGATCAAAGTGGCTTTTACAATTATTCTGTCTTTTTATTCCTCGCGAGCGTAGAAACAACGGTATGAGATACCTGCGCGCATATACGTACGGGCGGTGTTCCCGGCTAATCCTGATTCTAATGACAGCACATTGGGAAGCCTTACATCAACGGCAGGTCGCGTGTAGTAACTTGCGACCATAGACGGTCATTGGCACTTTCCTCAGGGCTGATGGAATAATTTTTTCTGCATAACAAGGAGCCCCTTGCATATTACTGTGGAATTTTATACTCTTTTGTGGGGGGAGGTATCTTTAGACGAGGAAAAAATTTGCTGATTTCATGATTTTTTTTTCATGGAAAGATTTCTCCACCGTTCTTGAGACTTAGGGTATGTTTTATTACTACTTTTAGCTGTTACATGGTTTTTTAAAATTAATCTATAAAAATGGCGGGGGTATGGCACGGTCTTCTAAATCGCATTTTCAAAACTGTCGTGACGTGCAGCTCAAAAACTAATCGACCGATTCTGATGAAATTTAGTATGAATCTTTGTCACCTTATTGTCTAAAACATGACCCTAAATGTTTTAGAAAATTCAAAAGGAGGTATTTTTTATCGCAAAATGTAGCAATTTTTTTCAGAAAATCCAATCTTTTTGTTTCTAAGCTTACCATTCCATCGATTTTCAACATTTCTCACTTTTTCTTGGTTCATATTCTGCGTATGAATGTTATTGAAAGAAAAATCTTCGTTGGTTTTTTTCAGATTAGGGGGCGTCCATTAATTACGTGTGGCGTTTTAGGGGGGGGGGGGGGGGGAGGGTGACAACCGAAATCTCACCCAATCTCACGTGGGGGAGAGGGGGGCTTCGGCAGATATCACGTAATTTTAGTAATTTTAGTAATTTTAGTAATCACATAATTTTTATCACGTAGGAAGAGTCTCCCTTCTACTTTACATGGTGGAGTAAATGGTACTACAACCGCAGTTACTTCTACTACAATTTATTTTCCGTGAACGAATGCATTTAAAAAAATCTCACGTGAGATTAGGGGAGGGGGGAGGGAGTCGAGCAAAATCTCACGACATCTCACCAGGGGGAGAGGGGGGGTCGAAAAATCGCCAAAATCACCTCACGTAATTAATGGATGCCCCTTAATCCCGCCTACGCTACGTGTCAC